>JANAVB010010197.1:1535034-1905034 GCA_029216955.1 Iris pallida | reverse complement strand
CGAGAATAGAAAAGACAATAAGTAAAGCAACACGTGGCATAAAGTAAATGACATGTGATATAATGTAAACTGTGGACATGTGAATTAAACTGAACATGTGAGCATATAAGATAACTGGAACATATAAGATAACTGGAACGTGTGAGCATGTAGGGCAACTGGAACATGTGAGCATGTTAGGTAACTGGATCATGTGAGCTTGTTAGGTCTATATAGAACGACAAATGATAAGATGAATTAGGAACAATTTCGGAACCCAAGTTACAACCCGCAAACCAAACAAGGACCGGAGTTGTAATCTTTCTCCTGAACAGGACTTAAGTCTCTAATCATTTACCAGCAAAAGTAATGCATAACAATGATGTACTGAAATAAATAAATCTGGACAATGTCTAGACAAACTAGACTAGACTGGACTCCATATAACAATCATGTCCAAGCAATGAGTAGGACTTTATATATTAGCTAACTAGGGTTATCACAATCCTAATTACTAACATATGCAAGTTTGAGAAATCCAAGTCCAGTTACTTGCCTGCTACTACCTGAATGATCCAAGCCAAAAAGAAAACAAGTATAGCAGACACACTGCAGTAAGATACATGTGTCCCAAGGAGGTGCCCCACTCGATGGTGTGCAAGAAGAGTGCTCATCATGACAAATATCTCCAAATCCCATGTATATATATATATAAGACCAAGACCAAATGGGCAACAGGTAACTGGAAAATCCTCACCAATGATCTAGATAATCAAGCTAGTTTTATAGTTCCTAACATTTTTATTAGGATTCCGGGTATAGCATTCTGCAGAATCCATCCTAGACATGAGATATGCAAGACTGGACAAGACAAGCAAGATTGTGCACTACAATAAGCCACAAACAAGACATGACAATATCAAGACAAGAGTGCGCTACGACGAGCCACTATCAAGAAGCTAGACATGTACTGGAATCAAGAGTGCGCCATAACAGGACACTATCATGCAAGCTAGGAAAAGACATGTTCAAGAGTGCACCACGATGGGTCACTATCAAGTAGGTACTATACATGACATAGACTGTAAGGTACAATAAATCTGGAAGAGCATAGCATTACATAGGGAGTATAGAGGAACATATGAACATAAGCTAATGTGAAGTGTATATAGGGCGTACAATCATTATAAGTGTACAAGGTCATCTAATCATGTTAAGAATTCATTACAGTCGAAGAAAATGTCAAAAATGGACAGAAATGGGCAAAAACAGTAAAAAAAAAACGGCCCATAACTGCCAAATTCGGTATACCGGCGGTATACTGGCAGACTTTCGGCCAAAGACAGAAAGTTTATGTGAATAAAATCGGTATTGTGTCGGTATACTTCGGAATTCCGTCGGAATTTCGATTATCTAGACAGCAACAAAATCCCAGATTTTGCCAAAACTTGTTTTGGCCAAAAAAAACTTCATTTTAAATCGAAATTCAGATTTTCAAAAGTTAAAATTGTATAGAATTAAATTCTCTATAACATGGAAGTATTAGTTTTCACAAATTAAAACATTTGAAAAATTAATACCTCAAAATACTCCAAAAATAGGTTCTCGGGATACCGAAACGGGTTCCTATTCCCACTAAACTCAAAATCTATGTATACATGCTAGGTGAGGGCCTAATATATGCATATGTGACCAAGATCCATGATGGTAACCCCAATATCACTCTCGATACCGAGTTTTCTACTAAGTCAATTTTAGATTTTAACAGAGAATCAAGACCTAGTTCTAACCAAATTTAGAAACATGCATATAGACGAGAATCAAAAGGAAAACATATTTAACAAAATAAGTTTAGGACAATTCTAAGCATTTAACACTAAGAAAAACAAAAATGACAACAAAATAATATGGTTCATGGATTTGACAAGATATACTTGCCTAGGTTCTCTAGCAACCAAGCCTAATCTTCTACTCCTCCTAGGGGGTTAGACACCACACCCAAGGCCTCAAGGCCAAGCTTTTGGCAAGCTCCAAGGGGGAGAGAAGAGAAAAGAGAGTGAAGAGAATGAAAAGATAGAGGAGAGAGAAAGTGAAAGGGTATATATAGAAGGGAGAATTAATCTTAACCGTCGGATAGTGATCCATGTAAAGATCTAGGTCAATCATGGCCTTTCAAACAAAACCAAACATCTATTGGATAATTGGATGCATCTACACTATTCACGAAAATATCTAAATACTATTCACGAAAATATCTGAAATACTATTCATGAAAATATCGGAAACACTATTCATGAAAATATCTGAAATCAAAAATATTTAAAATATGGAAAATCTATCTGGACGGTATGCCGTCGGTATACATTGGTATACTGGCGGTATGCCGACGAAGGAGAAAATCTATAAGTTGGGAAAAATTTAAAGCGCTACGAAAACCAAGAAAATATAAAATACACTACAAAAATACGTATCCGTATATAAATGCTGATACTGTGAGACGAGTCTCACAACTCTCCACAACTTAAAAAATATGTCCTCGAAATTTCCTTAATCTAGTCAAGCGTGAAACCAAACCAAGGAGTTGAAAAATCATGACAATCAAAATAAAGCATGACATGTTGGTAAGATAAAGACAACAGTAATATAAGTAAATGCGTAAGCCGTAACACAACCACAATCAAGAAGTGCTGGAGGCATATGAATAAATATGTCTCCTGAGTTAGTTTAGTAGGGGCCTGCCTCGCTGGCCTACGCTGACTCCCAAAATAGATAGAGGTCAAGTCTCAAAGTAAGTCAGTACCAATGACTTAGTCTAAGACATGACTCTACCAGGACTTATCTTCGTAGTCGAGACATATGATAAATATCATGTCTCACGATACGAAGACAGAAGAGTGGGACGAGAAACTCGCCAAATATGCGTAACCCAAGACATAAATAATAGTGGAAGAAGAATAGGACAATACCTACAACATGACCGCCCTCAGCCAAAACCTGCTATAACATACCAAACTCTGCCTGCCCACATCTCAGAACTGCTGCTCTGACCTGCTGTTGCTGAACCGGTACCTAAGCCATATACTGCTGGACTGCTAGGGTAGCCGGTGAAGCTGGATGTACGGAAGAAAAACTAGCCCTTCGTGGACAAGATCTCATCATATGGTCTGAAGCTCCACAAACCAAGCACAACCCATGTGTCCTACGACACTCAGAAATTATGTGCCCAGACTTCCCGCAAAGGGAACATCCAATAGATTTAGACGATATTTGTTGCTGAGGATATGTCTGAGATGACTGCTGAAAGGAAGATGCTGGAACTGCTCCTCTAGGTGATCCATATCCATTCTCCAATGTCCTGACTGCTGGTGCTGGTGTTGACGACTAGGGAGAAGATCCCCTCTGAACATGAGACCTCTTCTGGCCTCCGACTTTATCCACTATCCTCTGCGAGGTGTACTCATGTCTCCTTGTCGTCCTCATCACTATATCAAAAGTCTGGAACTCATGCTGCTCAACTACCAGAATGTTCTCCAGATAAAGTTTTTGCTGTAACCTTCTCGCCCAGTCCAACTCGGTCGCCACCAAAGAAGGGGCAAACCGGCTGAGTCTGCTGAATTTTACAGCATAGCCATCGACGATCCTGCTCATCTGTCGGAGACCAATAAACCTCTGCTGCAGATCATAATATGATACTGCATCAAAATAGCAAGTCTGAAACCTCTCGCTAAAAATTGTCCAAGCTATTGGCGCCACAAGAGACACCTCATGAACCGCCCACCAATCGCGAGCCAAATCCAATAGTTATTGTAGCCTCCCTTCCCGAAAAATTTTGAAATATTTTTTTATTATTTTTTTAAATTAAATGGTGACCTATAGATTTTTTATAAATAATTATTTAGTTAATTATTACGGTAGATGACTTTAGCCATGGTTAAGTTTTGAAGTACCAGACGACTATGAATCATGACACGGATAGTGTATTGGCGTGCCTTGACTAGTGTATTAGCCATGCCAAGGAAGACCTAGCCATAAGTATGTCCAAACTAGGAAAACCAGATCAAGTTGCGGCTTAACCTCCACTCAGGTACTCTAGTGCTCTGGGTAATCACCAACGAGTGGAAGGTACGGAAGATACTCGGGCATCTCTACCATATCTGGCCAAACAAAACCAGTGGGGTCAGACCCCCAATAGCAAGTACCACAAAGGAAGCCAAACTATGAACTAAAACTAGCAATAACTAATATTGCAATGGATAGAGAAAGAAATAAGTAAAAGTAAATCAAGACTCGTGCGTTACCAATACACTTATCCCGAGAATAGAAAAGACAATAAGTAAAGCAACAGGTAGCATAAAATAAACGACATGTGATATAATATAAACTGCGAACATGTGAATTAAACTGAACATGTGAGCATATAAGATAACTGGAACATGTAAGATAACTGGAACGTGTGAGCATATAGGGTAACTGGAACATATGAGCATGTTAGGTAACCGGTGCATGTGAGCATGTTAGGTCTATATAGAACGACAAATGATAAGATGACTTAGGAACTATTCCGGAACCCAAGTTACAACCCGTTAATCAAACAAAGACCAGGGTTGTAACCCTTCTCCTGAACATGACTTAGTCTCTAATCATTTACCAGCAAAAGTAAAGCATAACAATGATGTACAGAAATAAATAAATCTGGACACTGTCTAGGCAAACTAGACTAAACTGGACTCCATACAACAATCACGGCCAAGCAATGAATACGGCTTTATACATTAGCTAACTAGGGTTATCACAATCCTAATTACTAACATATGCAAGTTTGAGAAATCCAAGTCCAGTTACCTGCCTACTACTACCTGAATGATCTAAGACAAAAAGAAAACAAGTATAGCAGACATACTGCAGTAAGATACATGTGTCCTAAGGAGGTGCCCCACTCGACGGTATACTAGAAGAGAGCTCATCATCACAGATAGCTCCAAATCCCATGTATATATATATAGACCAAGACCAAAGGTGCAACAGGTAACTGGGAAATCCTCACCTCCCAATGATCTAGCTAGTTTTATAGTTCCTAACATTTTCATTTAAGATTCCAGTTGTGGCATTCCGCAGAATCCATCCTAGACATGAGACATGTAAGATTGGAAAAGGCAAGAAAGATTGTGCACTACAAAATGCCACAACAAGACATGACAATATCAAGACAACAGTGCGCTACGACGAGCCACTATCAAGGAGCTAGACATGTACTGGAATCAAGAGTGCACCATGACAGGCCACTATCATGCAAGCTAGGAAAAGATATGTTCAAGAGTGCGCCACGATGGGTCACTATCAAGTAAGTACTAGACATAACATAGACTGTAAGGTACAATAAATCTGGAAGAGCATAGCATTTTATAGGGAGTATAGAGGAACATATGAACATAAGCTAATATGGAGTGTATATAGGATGTATAATCATTAAAAGTGTACAAGGTCATCTAATCATGTTAAGAATTCATTACAGTCGAAGAATATATCAAAAACGGACAGAAATAGGCAAAAAACAGTAAAAAAAAAACGGCCCATAACAGCCAAATTCGGTATACCGACGGTATACTGCGGTATACCGACAGAATTCCGGCCAAAGACAGAAAGGTTTTGTGAAGAAAATTGGTATTTCGTCGGTATACTTCGGAATTCCGTCGGAATTCCGATTATCTAGACAGCAACAAAATTCTAGATTTTACCAAAACTTATTTTGGCCATAAAAACTTTATTTTAAATCAAAATTCAGATTTTCAAAAGTCAAAATTGTATAGAATTGAATTCTCTATAGCATGGAAGTATTAGTTTTCACAAATTAAAACATTTAAAAAATCAATACCTCAAAATAATCCAAAAATAGGTTTTCGGGATACCGAAACGGGTTCCTATTCCCACTAAACTCAAAATCTATGTATACATGCTAGGTGAGGGCCTCATATATGCATATGTGACCAAGATCCATGATGGTAACCCCAGTATCACTCTCGATATCGAGTTTTCTACTAAGTCAATTTTGGATTTTAACAGAGAATCAAGACCTAGTTCTAACCAAATTTAGAAACATGCATATAGACGAGAATCAAAAGGAAAACATATTTAAAAAAATAAGTTTAGGACAATTCTAAGCATTTAACACCAAGAAAAACAAAAATGACAATAAAATAATATGGTTCATGGATTTGACAAGATGTACTTGTCTAGGTTCTCTAGCAACCAAGCCTAATCTTCTACTCCTCCGCCTAGGGGGTACACACCACACCCAAGGCCTCAAGGCCAAGCTCTTGGCAAGCTCCAAGGGGGAGAGAAGAGAAAAGAGAGTGAACAGAATGAAAGGAGAGATGGGAGAGAAAGTGAAAGGGTATATATATAGAAGGAAGAATTAATCTTAACCGTCGGATGGTGATCCATGTGAAGATCTAGGTCAATCATGGCCTTTCAAACAAAACCAAATATCTATTGGATAATAGGATGCATCTATACTATTCACGAAAATATCTAACCACTATTCACAAAAATATCTGAAATACTATTCATGAAAATATTGGAAACACTATCCATGAAAATATCTGAAATCGAAAATATCTAAAATATGGAAAATCTATCCGGACGGTATGCCGTCGGTATACACCGGTATACTGGCGGTATGCCGACAAAGGAAAAAATCTATAAGTTGGGAAAAAATTTAAAGCGCTACGAAAACTAAGAAAATATAAAATAAACTACAAAAATACGTATCCGTATATAAATACTGATACTGTGAGATGAGTCTCACAACTCTCCACAACTTAAAAAATTGTCATCGGAATTTCCTAAATCTAGTCAAGCATGAAACCAAACCAAAGAGCTGAAAAATCATGACAATCAAAACAAAGCATGGCATGTTGGCAAGATAAAGACAACAGTAATATAAGTAAATGCGTAAGCAGTAACACAACCACAATCAAGAAGTGTTGGAGGCATATGAATAAATATGTCTCCTGAGTCAGTTTAGTAGGGGCCTGCCTCGCTGGCCTACGCTGACTCCCAAAATAGATAGAGATCAAGTCTCAAAGTAAGTCGGTACCAATGAATTAGTCTAAGACATGACTCTACCAGGACATATCTTCGTAGTCGAGACATATGATAAATATCATGTATCTCACGATAAGAAGACAAAAGAGTGGGACAAGAAACTCGCCAAATATGCGTAACCCAAGAGATAAATAAGAGGGGAAGAAGAATAGGACAATACCTACAACATGACCGCCCTCAGCCAAAACCTACTCTAACATACCAAACTCTGCCTGTCCACATCTCGGAACTGCTGCTCTGACCTGCTAATGTTGAATAGGTACCTAAGCCATATACTGCTAGACTGCTAGGGTAGCCGGTGAAGCTGGATGTACTGAGGAAAAACTATCCCTTCGTGGATAAGATCTCATCATATGGTCTGAAGCTCCACAAACTAAGCACAACCCATGTGCCCTACGACACTCAGAAATTATGTGCCCAGACTTCCCGCAATGGGAACATCCAGTAGATAAAGACGATATCTATTGCTGAGGATATGTCTGAGATGACTGCTGAAAGAAAGATGCTGGAATTGCTCCTCTAGGTGATCCATATCCATTCTCCAATGTCCTGACTGCTGGTGTTGGTGTTGACGAATGGGGAGAAGATCCCCTCTAAATATGAGAGCTCTTCTGGCCTCCGACTCTATCCACTATCCTCTGCGAGGTGTACTCATGTCTCCTTGTCGTCCTCATCACTGCATCAAAAGTCTGAAACTCATGTTGCTCAACTACCAGAATATTCTCCAGATAAAGTTTCTGCTGTAACCTCCTCGCCCGGTCCAACTCGGTCGCCACCAAGGAAGGAGCAAACCGGGTGTGTCTGTTGAATTCTGCAGCATAGCCATCGACGGTCCTGCTCATCTGTCGGAGACCAATGAACCTCTGCTGCAGATCACAATGCGACTCTGCATCAAAATAGCAAATATGAAACCTCTCGCTAAAATCTGTCCAAGCTATTGGCGCCACAAGAGACACCTCATAAACCGCCCACCAATCGCGAGCCAAATCCAATAGCCGGAATCCCTACCGCCTCTAGAATGGCCTCGATATCCTGAAGCCAAGCATCAAACATAATCGTATCCTCTATACCATAGAAGTACGGGGATGGAGACGCCTAAAGCTGCATGCAAAATTATAGACCTGAGCTCCATCCCTCTCTAAGGCTGTCTGTACTGACTGGGTGAGAACATCGTTCTGACGATACTGCGACGCCATGAAGCCCCTAAGAACACCTACCAGCTTATGAACTACATTATCTGGTTGCACTGGCACGACTGACCCTGCTGGCTGATCAGGCTGAACTGACACCTCTGCCCTCGAGTCAACTCTGAACTCTGTCTCTGAATGCTGAGGCTGCTCCTTCTGAACTGACAAAACCAAAAGTTGTTGATCTGTCATCGACAAAGCTCGAACAGGCCGATCAGAAGGACCAGGAACAATGCCCCTGAAAGTTAAAGGACACAAGGATCAGGTTAAGGGAACAGGAAAGATCAACGATCAAAGCAAATATCATGTCAAAGATCAGAGGTAAAGAGTAATATTGAGGATATCAATGGAGAAAAATTTGTGACTGAGATAACTACCAGCAACCCCTACATATCTGATAAATCTGACCAGTATGGGCCACCACTAAAACCTATGTCACACCCCAGAACCAGAATACTAGCAAGTAGGGACGGACCAGGCCAGCTACGTATATCAAAGTACTTCAGTACTCTGAAATAACGTATAAGCTGTATAGACATGGGAGTTACTACTATAATCCAACAGGCAATCTTGGGTCAAGAATCCTAGGTATCTCAATCACAGACAAATATGTAAAGTATAAGAAATATGATCAACTGGAATATAAAATAGTAAAGCATCCTAAACTATCATTTATCAATAATCATGAAGCTAGTAATACAGAGTGGAGATTAGCAAAAGTAATAGTCATACATAATAAGCTCTAGTTATAGTCTAGAATAATAGAAATCATGTTCTGGCTCGTAGGCTAAATGTCAAGTCCAAACACGAGCTAAACAAGTGCTCGGTGGCGAAAAGCCTTAAAATGATAATATACATAACTAGTGGGTGAAAATAAAGAACCCACTCAGGTACTCTGGTGCTCTGGGTAATCACCAACGAGTAGAAGGTACGAAAGATCCTCGAGCATCTCTACCATATCAGGCCAAACAAAACTAGTGGGATCAGACCCCCAATAGCAAGTACCACAAAGGAAGCCAAACTATGAACTAAAACCAGCAATAACTAACATAGCAAATGATAGAGAGAGAAATAAGTAAAAGTAAACTGAGACTCGTGCGTTACCAATGCACTTATCCCGAGAATAGAAAAGATAATAAGTAAAGCAACACGTAGCATAAAATAAATGACATGTAATATAATGTAAACTGTGGACATGTGAATTAAACTGAACATGTGAGCATGTAAGATAACTGGAACATGTAAGATAACTGGAACGTGTGAGCATGTAGGGTAACTGGAACATGTGAACATGTTAGGTAACCGGAGCATATGAGCATGTTAGGTCTATATAGAACGACAAATGATAAGATGACTTAGAAACTATTCCAGAACCCAAGTTACAACCCGTAAATCAAACAAGGACCGGGGTTGTAACCATTCTCCTGAACAGGACTTAGTCTCTAATCATTTACCAGCAAAAGTAAATCATAACAATGATGTACTGAAATAAATAAATCTGGACACTGTCTAGGCATACTAGACTAAACTGGACTCCATACAACAATCACGGCCAAGCAATGAGTACGGCTTTATACATTAGCTAACTAGGGTTATCATAATCCTAATTACTAACATATTCAAGTTTGAGAAATCTAAGTCCAGTTACCTGCCTGCTACTACTGAATGATCCAAGCCAAAAAGAAAATAAGTATAGCAGACACACTGCAGTAAGATAGATGTGTCCTAAGGAGGTGCCCCACTCGACGGTATGCTGGAAGAGAGCTCATCATGACAGATAGCTCTAAATCCCATGTGTATATATATATAAGACCAAGACTAAAGGGGCAACAGGTAACTGGGAAATCCTCACCTCCCAATGATCTAGATAATTAATCTAGTTTTATAGTTCCTAACATTTTCATTTAAGATTCTGGGTGTGGCATTCTGCAGAATCCATCCTAGATATGAGACATGTAAGATTGGAAAAGACAAGAAAGATTGTGCAATACAAAAAGCCACAACAACACATGACAATATCAAGACAACAGTGCGCTACGAGGAGCCACTATCAAGGAGCTAGACATGTACTAGAATCAAGAGTGCGCCATAAAAGGCCACTATAATACAAGCTAGGAAAAATGGTCATCTAATCATGTACAATCATTAAAAGTGTACAAGGTCATCTAATCATGTTAAGAATTCATTACAGTCGAAGAAAATAACAAAAACGGACAGAAATAGGAAAAAAATAATGAAAAACGGCCATAACAGCCAAATTCGGTATACCGGCGGTATACTGCTGTATACCGACGGAATTCCGGCCAAAGACAGAAAGTTTTTGTAAAGAAAATTGGTATTCCGTCGGTATACTTTGAAATTCCGTCGGAATTCCGATTATCTAGACAGCAACAAAATCCTAGATTTTGCCAAAATATGTTTTGGCCATAAAAACTTTATTTTAAATCGAAATTCGGATTTTCAAAAGTCAAAATTGCATAGAATTGAATTCTCTACAACATAGAAGTATTAGTTTTCACAAATTAAAATATTTGATAGATCAATACCTCAAAATACTCCAAAAACAGGTTCTCGGGATAGAAAACGGGTTCTGATTCCCACCAAACTCAAAATCTATTTATACAAGCTAGGTGAGGGCCTCATATATGCATATGTGACCAAGATCCATGATGGTAACCTCAGTATCACTCTCGATACCGAGTTTTCTACTAAGTCGATTTTCGATTTTAACAGAGAATCAAGACCTAGTTCTAACCAAATTTAGAAACATACATATAGACGAGAATCATAAGGAAAACATATTTAACAAAATGGGTTCAGGGCAATTCTAAGCATTTAACACCAAGAAAAACAAAAATGACAACAAAATAATATGGTTCATGAATTTGGCAAGATGTACTTGCCTAGGTTCTCTAGCAACCAAGCCTAATCTTCTACTCCTCCTCCTAGGGGATTAGACACCACACCCAAGGCCTCAAGGCCAAGCTCTTGGCAAGCTCCAAGGGGGAGTGAAGAGAAGAAAAAATGATAAGAGAGTGAAGAGAATGAAAAGAGATAGGATAGAGAAAGTGAAAGGGTATATATAGAAGGGAGAATTAATCTTAACCGTCGGATGGTGATCCATGTGAAGATCTTGGTCAATCATGGCCATTCAAGCAAAATCAAATATCTATTAGATAATAGGGTGCATCTATACTATTCATGAAAATATCTAAACACTATTAACAAAAATATCCGAAATAATATTCATGAAAATATCGGAAACACTATTCATGAAAATATCTTAAATCGAAATATTTAAAATATAGAAAATCTATTCAGACGGTATACCGTTGGTATACACCGATATACTAGCGGTATGCCGGCCAAGGAGAAAATCTATAAGTTGGAAAAAAATTTAAAGCGTTACGAAAACAAAGAAAATATGAAATACACTACAAAAATACGTATCCGTATATAAATACTGATACTGTGAGACGAGTCTCACACGAACCCAAATGCTACCTACTGACTGATACTCACTCTCACTCTCAAATACAAGATACCTCTCACTGATACAATACTAAGATAGGACACTCACACATAGGGACACCAATATTTGGCACTCGAATTAGTATACTCCACACAACAACACTGATATAAGCACTGTATCTCAGTGATACACTTCACTGATACATAGGTTACTGACATGAGAATAGCCTATGGTCAAAAGCTCTTGCCTGCCCCTAAATGCACATGCAAAATGGCAAAGGATCCTCCCCCAGACTGAACCTGGCAGTCCCTACCTGAGGGATACTAAAACATGTTGCTGCTACTGAGCTCTAAATGAGGTTAGGCTATAGCCAATGGCCTGCACACACCCTCCTCACTCTCTAATAACTGAACCTTGACTCCCAAGGATAGCCCCCTACACTCAACACATGAAACCCTCCCTCTCACTGTCACACACTAATCCCTGATACATTGCCTTACTGATAATCTTGCATATCCATGGCACTGCCTCCATGAATTGGGGAGGCAGTCCCTAACCTGGCTAGGCAAGGCAGTGGCTACACATTACAGTCCAATATTTCCTTCTGTTCTCTCTTCGAACTCCCTAACAGTGACCACCCTGCGGCCCAAAGCTACGTACAACAGGACCTGCTCTCATCTCATTCTCCATATATTCACAACTTATATATTGAAAGGAATGGATTCCCTCTCTTGACTGACTATACTGTCCATGACAGTTTATAACTCCCACAACTCAACTCTCATTCCTTATGAAAACTTAAATCACACTAAGTAGCCACACTCTACTAAGACACTCAAAGAGCACTCACCCAACTGACTACCACAGTTCACTGTAACAGGAAACATCAAGCCCCAAACTCTTATTCCCATTTACATACATACATACATACATACATACATACATACATACATACATACATACATACATATATATATATATATATATATATATATATTTTTTTACATACATACATACATATATATATATATATATATATATATATATATATATATATATATATATATATGACATCAATATGTATAACATATAAGTGTAACACATATATATTTACATACATAGAGAGGAAAATCTTAGCAATCAATTTAAATGCCCATTCAAATGAACAACCAAGCTATCCATATACCAAAAACTAAAAAACAAGACTAAAATGACCACTTTGTCATTTTAACAAACACTTGGTGGGCTCTCCTCAGATTTCTCCAAGGATGGCACAAAAATCCTAATTAAAATATACCAAAATGAGGATTAGAGCCTTGCTCATCTCCCCATGGGTACCACTAGTCCTTGTGAGTGTTCCTACAAGTGTCATGCATGAAATTGAAGCTCAAACTATGCAAAAATGACAAAGATTTACCTATTGGGAGATGGATTCCTAATGAAACGTTCTAGGGATGCTTTTGCGTCAAGTTTGACACAATCTCTCTATCCTTTGGACTCCTTCCCATGAGCTCCTTGGTCTCCAAGCTTTTAGCTTGTAGGGTGAAGATTTGGGAAGAATTTGAAGGAGTTTTAATGATGGGAATGAAAGAAATGGAAGGGGGCTTGAAGAGGGTTTCTTCTAGGGTTTGTGGAGGCTTCTAAAGGATGAAGAAGACTCCTCTTTATGACCAGCCATCATTGAAGCCGTAAAACCCCTTCTAAAATGTCCATTTTATCCTTCAAGTTGTCATGAACACTCTCTTAAATGAAGGGTTAAGTATTGGATTAATTTCTATCCTAAAACCAGACTTAACATGACTTAAATGAGGCTACTTGTGTTCATCCTAGGTTGTAGGCTCAAGTGATCATGTCTAGTCTAATTGGGTCCATAAGTCAAGGTTCAATTAATAGGCTAAACCAACAATAAATAAAACATTCACAATAATTAATTTAAATAACAACTCATGCAATATAAATAATATAAATTGACAAAAATAGCCTATCCAGGATTATGGTAGTGACAATTATACCCCTAAGTCAATTTTCCAAATATATCACTTTAATTTGGCTTAATTATTTAGATAGCCCAACACAAATAATTTTACATGTGTGGCCCATATTATTGAATAATTCTAACAAGTGGATGTATCACATATCATGTGATAGAATACGAAGATAGATGAGATACGATCATAACCGATGAAGACGTAAGTGCAAACTAACTCAAACCTGGCTGAAGTCGTGTATAAGGCGGTGTACCACTTGTATACTACTCGGTTTAGCCCGACTCTTTTTTATTGTTTCTTCATTGTTTTTCGCTTATTTCATTTCTACAAATTGGGATATAGTCCAAAACATAAATGTGAGGTATGCGAACAAATTTTGTTTAAATGGATGAGTGTGAACCAAGTTAGGTCAACTTATCTTAAAACTAAGAAAAATGAGTATAAAAATCAATAAGGATCTGGGTGAGTAATAAAATCAACAAGGATCTTTAAATAAGGATTTAGGCATAAACCCTAGACTAGCATACACACCACATAGATCACATAGTGAAATTTTATCATGAAAACCCAAAGTCTAGTATCTAGTAACCTAGAGGCTAATAAGATGGCTGTAAAATCAAAATATAATTTCAAGAAAATCATGAGGCAAAGCCCACTTCACTTAGCAAGTTGTAGTTGCCTTTGAGAGGAAACGCAAGCCAAACCTAGCAAAGTCTCTCTAACTCCTAGTCCTCCTCATGGCCAGGTATGCAACTACATACCCAAGCTCCAGCTCTTACCTCAACAAAAGAATAAGGAAAAGTAGAGAAGAGAGTATGAAGAGTGATGAGAACATAAAATGTTATATTTTTATTCCTTAATGTCTACCATTTTATGCTCATTTTATGGCTAAAGGTACTTATTATATTTACATTTTGCTTTAGGATGCAATTGGAGACAATAAGTGCAAAATGGAGCTAAATTGTAATTTTGGACAGTTTTGACACCCTTTACCAAAATAGGCATAACTTTCTCCTCAAAAAAGCAACTGAAGTGATTCAAAAAGATTTGGACAGCTAAGAAAAAGGGCTACAACTTTTATATTTTGAGTTTTTCGAGATCCAGGCTGCATCATAGACGAAATCAGGCTTGAAGTTGAGTCAAAGATGTTGTGAACAAAAATAGGAACCCAAATAACTATTTTCCTACTTGTTCTATGACTTAGTTTTATTGTTTGAAAAGTTGTAGCTTTTAGAGGATTTGTGGAAAGATATTGTGGGCTTCAAACAACAAATTTGGAGTGTATAAAAGGGGTAGCAATCATGAGAAAAGGGGACCACAACACACAACTCTTCTTCTTCTCCAACTTTTCTTTTGAAGTTTTGATGAACATGTGCGGCTAAAATTCTTGTTGGTCGAAGAAAACGGAAGTCTTGGGATCAACAAAATTGTGAGATCTAAATTTTATTTATTTGTTTGATTTATACTTTGAGTATTGAATATTTTTCTATGCCCATCTTCATGATTGTTTTATTTAATTACTAAGAGGCCTACTAGTTTATTATTCATTTCGATCTACTGCTTAATTAGATGTCAAATCCGTAATTATTTGATTTTTCTAATTTTTGAAGCAACCAAGAGTTAATAAACTGCTTTGTTTTATTAGAATCTTTAGGGGGAAAAAATTGACAAAACTAAATGCAACCGCTTGTGCTTGTGTTGTTTTGCTTCATTGATATCATGGTTCTTTAAGAAATTGCTAGATTAAATCTTTAGCGCTTGTCTTGGATTATTTAGTAATTAAAGTTAATTAGATCGCTTATTTCTAATTAACTAAGCATAAGAGAGATAGGAAGATACTTTCAACGGTGAATATCCAAAGTATGAGTTAATTTATGCTTGCATCGATGATCAATTTTAATATTCCAATGGTGAATGTTGACTGAGACTAATATTTTTTTCTTTGATTGATTTCAATACTTTAATTATTTTTTAGCTCTTCTTTAATTTTCTTTTATTAAATTCAAATCTCCCTCCATCATTGTTCACATTGCATAAAATAACACTAATTGCTCTCCTTGGGATCGATCCTTACTCTCACTACTATAAATAATTTCAAGAGAAAAGGTTTTATTTTTGGGTGCCTGCGACAGCACACCAAAGAGAAGACGATGTTTATGTTTGTGAGTGTGTGTGTGTGTGTAAGGGGTTCGGCTAGTGGGGAGTGACTATGGATGGGTGTCAGGTCACCAATCCTTGCCCAAGCCAATTAAGGCCTTTTACTACAAGCTCAAGTGACCAGTGGTCACAAGACAAGTCAGCTAGAAGACTGACTGTGCCATATACATCCGATATGTCAGTAGATTTGATTTGGACATAAACTAAAATTTTAGATTTCCAAATTTATTATACAGGTCCTAGCTTGGGTCTCTAGTATTGTTAGTGCCCTTTTAGGGGTCTAGGTAGTATGCATGTAAGTTGATTATATAATAAAAACTAAGAAAATATATTTAATTACATAAGTCAATTATCCATTTTAATTTATCACCATTTATCCTATGAATGATACGATCGTACGATATCGAGAACGTGAATAAATTAAACCATAAAAATAAGATCGACCATGAAATCCATGTTAGTAGTATTGGTGCCTATCAAGTACGATACATATTTCACATGAGTACATGACATAATATCAATACAAAAAATAGAGAAACTATAAAATACATGATAGGCAAATGACTCGGATAAAAATATGGATATTGGAAGACAAGGCTTATAATAAGAGTTTACCATAAAACCTAGTGAATCAACTTCCAATCAGAGTGATTCTAAAAGAAAGCTTTGATATGTTTGTCAATGTTATCGATCATTTTAGTAAACATAGGTTGAAATTGGGATATAAGAGAGCACATACTCGATAAGAGTAGGTTTACTAGCTTGAGAGAGATGCCTAGAGCTTTCTATCACGTGAGTTATTATGAATGTATAACATAATATGATCAATGATTTACGTAAGAATGTTATAGGAAGAAATCCAAATTCCAAGATACTTGAAGGGGAAGATGTCCACATTCATTTGAAGTTTGTTACAAATTATCACGACCCGCACCCAGTGTAGGGGCACGAGAAGTGGGTACGTCCAGCCTACGCTGCAGTATCGGCAGAAGAACGCTGTCCTAGGTCAATATTACAAACTAAATACAATATGATATACTCTCCGAACGGAGGACAAATCATATAAGGTACAACTCAACCACAAATCTAGAGATGGAAATAGCACGATATGATAAATATGAGATCTCAAAGAGAACATACAAACCGAAAGAAAGTCTAAGTGTCTAAACGACACAACATCACAAACATCCAGAAAATAATAGAACTCTAAAGTCAATACAAATGACATAAGAAATAAGATAAAGCCTAGCAAATCTAGTCTAAGCAGTATGGATGACGTCCTCAGCTAGAGCTGGATCCTCCTGTGGATCCAACTCACAGGTGTCGTCAAGATGGGCTCTCCATAGTAGGTTGGGCAGAAGTCCTCGGTATCATCTGTAATATTTTCAACAGGTCCAGTCAGGACGGAAGCGAGCACAATATATCTCGTGCAGTTCATATCATGGCAGGAAATATAAAGCAAGCAATAGAGTAAGATATATAAAATGCTGTAAGAAGATATACATGAAAACAGAAGAGATGTTTGATAACTGGAAATATATACATGATAAGTAAGAACTGTAAGTGACTAGTGATTTAGAGTACGAGATGGCATGTAATTGGCTTGGGTTGAACATGATATAACATGGGTGTACATGAAGGACACTAGCCAAGAAGGCTGTGTTGTACATGATAACACACGAAAAGTAACAGAGTGAACATGATGGGTAAATCACATGACCATTTATACACAGCCCTACCCACAATCAATGCACAAGGATCCAGTCAAGTTACGTTACGAACATAATATTTTGGTTACACAAGAAGCACATGAGGAAATATAAACGTACATAAGAGCAGATGAAAGTACATAAGCGTACATGAAAGCACATGAGAGAATATAAGAGTACATGAATAACGCGAGAGCAAGGAATACATGATGTACATGAAACACATGACATGAAATATCTGATGCGCCCACTAAGGGGGATAACATCCCATGAAGAGATCCATATAGTACCAATCCGTGATAACAAATGTCAGCATCAAGTAAAGTAATCTAGAGCAAGAATATAAGTCGTAACAAGTATGAAACGGTCAGAGAATATACTCGCCTGATATCTGAAAGTCTAAAGTGAATATACTGTCTGAGGAGAGGTGTCTGACTCCTATTTAGAATAGCATAAGTCAAGATGTATACAAGGAATGATAAATGAAGTGTACAATGCATCTACATGATTTCTAGGTCAATCTAGGCCAAATTCAGTTCTTGGTCAACTCTCGTCAACTATACAGTCAAACTAGCTAGGGTTTGGTCAACTAATCTAGGTTAGTCAATTTTAGGTCATCCTGGGTCAAAATCAACTCTTGGTCAGCTATGGTCAACAGTCTAGTCAACAAGGTCAACAAGTCCAATCTAGGTCAACACCAATCTAGGTCAACTCTAGTCTAACTAGGTCAATCACCAAGCCAAGCCTATACCAAAACCTTATATCAATATCATATATACAATTAAAGACTTTATATTCAAAAATCTTTGTAGCTACCATATATATATATATACATTACTTGTATTCATCACATTCAATCCTACATGCTTGCATTAGATTAGGATGCATTCTAGCATTGCATTTATTCATTCTTACATTTATGTATTGCATTACCATCATGTATATTACACTTCATACATATATTTATACATGCATACATATATTCATACATGTATGCATACATTTAATATATACATACATGCCTTCATATATGCATACATTGCATACATACATTCAGTTTGCATACATTGCACTAATTTCAGAAAATTTATTTCAGTCATATCATGCATATTTACCTACATACATATATACATATATATCTATATATAAAATACATAAGTGAGTGTGTGTGTGTGAGCATAGTAAGTGAGTAACTGTGAGAAATGAGAGAGGGAGTGAAGGAGGATGATGAGTGATATGGCCTGCTTAGAGAATCTCATATTTCGACACCAAATGCAACTCGGGTTCTTGTATCCCAGGGTTCATAAACAATCTTGGTTATTACAAGTATTCAATTTTAGGTTTTAAATGTCAATGGTTTCAGTTTTAAGGGTAATTTGATTTCAGTTTTCATTAATTACTCGACCCATTAAAACCTAAATCAAACTTAATTACAAATCATCAAAACCCAAATCCCTATATAACTAGAAACCTGGAAATTCAACCTGAATCCATATGTATCAATATCAAGATTGAATCCCAAATACTAAATTGTGAAAAATCAAAAAAAAACAGTGTACTTAAACCCATCTCAGTTTTACTTATCTTAAATCTCAGATTTCTCAACATATCGAACAATTACACATTTTCAATTTTGAACTACCCAACCTATATCACAGTTATGAACAAAACCATATCCCACTCGAATTCAAACATGAAAACTAATCTAGAACCTAAACTAAACCCAGTTTCATATATTCAACTCAGTTTTCATATTGCTCTCAGGTTTTCAGTTAATTCCAAACTCAGATTTTAACATTCAACTCAGCCACTAAACAATTTGGATTTCAATTCTTCAAAACCCAAATCAACCACAGAAATCAGTAATCTATGAATAATATAACATCAATATATATATATATATAGGAAACTCATGGATAATTAGAAATCAAACCCAATTCATGTGAAACCTAAAATCAGTTTTCAAGTATTAGTAAACCTAAAGTTCAATTCATTTCGAAACCCAAACTCAGATTTTAAACCAAAATAGTGTGTACAGAGTGTGTCTCACATATAGATGTGCCATGGGGGGATGGGTTCGTGTCCATAAAACTGGACCTGAACGTGTCCGTACGAAAACAATATGTACAGACATGCGTTAAGTGTACTGTCTCATACAGTGAGGACAGTGACTCGTGGACACGACACACGACACCAGGCACCTCGTGCATGTGTCCACGTGTTCGCCAAGGATTGGTCTTCATGTCTAGGGGCCTGACATAGGACCAGGACATGTCTAGGATGGACACGAGGTCTGTATACCCAGTTTCAGCCCGTGTGAGTGTAGTACAAAACCAGTGCGTGAGCGATTACGTGTCCAATACGAAATGAGACGACTCGAGACGCAAGGTGAGATGTGTCAAAAATTTCCCCTTGGTCGGTGCCAAGTGGCACCATGTCTCGAGTAGTGTCGTGTCCTCTCTGACACTCGGGTAGTAGGGGATGTGCACGGGGTCTGTACGCGTGCATGCATGTCCGTTTTGGACACGAAAAAGCCCCAAAATTTGACTCAGTCCATACGATTATTGTTATACACATATTAGGCTACAATTCTGTTCAATTAGATTTTAAAAATAATAAAATTTATTTCTTACAAACATTTCATCGAACACTCTATTAAAGATACTGATACTTGTCCGATACGGACACGAAATGGACGCTACCTACCACCGAACTAACTCTACAGCTAGGGTATACCTATATGCATGCATTAATGAAAAGAAAACATGATTTTATATAGGTTTCATGGTATTTACCTATTGAGAGTAAATCTCAATGCAAAGATGAAAATGAGTATTTTCTCTTGAACTTCAATTGCCCAAAGCACTCCAAATCCTAGCTAGCAAGCCTCTACTAGCTTCCACTATGGTAGAGGGTGATGATGTAATTGATTAGACTCAATTTAGACTTAATTTGGATATTAGGGGAAAGAATTTGGGGAAGAACAATTAGGGTTCTAAGTAGAGGTAAAAAGAGGCAAGGGTTTTCTTAAGGATTCTTTATAGAAAAGGGGCACTTGATGGCTGGTCATTAGATGAATTAGGGTTAGTTTTACATGTAGATTAGTGGCTAGGGCTTGTCCACCCAATTCCAAGCCTTCCTATTGGTTCAATTAGTCATAAGGCTTTTTTTTCACAAATATCCTAAGAGGTAAATATCCTACTATAAAATATCTAGATATTGTTAATCTTGTCATTACTAGGTTATCCTAATCAAGACTCTAAACTCAAGGCTAATCTAGATTAGGCTAAGATTCTAGGTCAAGTCTCAAATAATTAACTAGCACATATTTAATTAATATAATCTACAATTTCATAAAATTATCAAAATGACCAAAATACCCTTAGGCTAAAAAGTAGTAATATGACATTCTAATCACATGACTAGGCTCCCATGGTCATGGTTATTCTCTAGGCTTAGCAATTCTAGAGTTACACTAGTTAACCATCAAAATCATATATCAATATTTTATATAGTTTGAAATTGATTAAAATTTACCAAAAATTATAACTTAGTTTAAATATTATTATTAAATGATTATAATTATAAAATTTTAAAATTATCCTCATTTTAGAAAAGTGGGATTACAAATCTACCCTCCTTAGAGAAATTTCATCCTCGAAATTAAGATGGTAGTACTCCTTCTAGGTCAACACCCCCAACAATCATAGTCTCAAAATCACACGGTTTGATAATTATATGCGTTTGTCCAAAATCATGATGCTCAGAATCTTTATTATGCTAGTGAGCAAGGCTACGATAATCACAGAGTCCTCGGCTAAGGTACATACCTCTAGAATTATGGTATTTAAAATTTTTGCATTGTCGCATACTTGGCCACGAAAATCTTAAATTCCCCTACCCGAGAAATACGTCCAAAACTAGACTATATGTCCTCACTATGCCAGCTAACATGACTATAGAAGACTCTAGATCCCATAACTGAGGTGACCTAGCCCATACGACTTATCTCAAAAGAAAATTAAATCATAATAAAACACCAGATCAAAACTTATCAAAAACAAGAAACAGATGGAATCGAATTTCAAGACAGTTATAAGGAGGCAAATGCGGAAATGGAATTGAGAAGAAGAAACCTGCAATAAGCTCTCCTACTGCCTGAGCATCCTCAACTGTCATGGCGTAAGCTCGCCCCTGCTGGCCTCCTCTAGCCTGCTGCTGGCCTACTGGAGCCCTGGCTCCTGCTCCCTGAGTTGTCCGTCCTGTAGACTTGGGACACTCTCTCAACTGATGATCTGATGCTCCATAGAATAGGCACTTGCCTAGCCAAATCCGGCATTCGCCCCAATCATGCCCTAGTTTCTTACAAAAAGGACAAAGGATAACATGCTGCTGTCTAGAGGCCTGTTGCTGTCTCTACTGCTGCTGCACCTATTGAAAAGGAGCACGGCCCTGAAACTACTATTGCTGGAAGGGGACCCTCATCTGCTGATACTACTGCTGAATCTATATGTAAGGCCTCTTGGCATGGCCTTCGCTGCTGCAGACACCGTGAGCGTCTATTTCCTACTTGAGCCTCAGCTCAAGGTCATCCTTCGCTGCTAGGGCACCCACCAGGATCTCCTCAAAAGTGGCGCTACGGGCACTCTTGGTGTAGGACTTCACCTCCTTGACTAGCCCCTTTCTGAACCTCCGAGCCTTCGTCGCCTCAGAAAGCCCCTCAATAAATCTGCCCAGACGGCAGAACTCTCCGGCGTACTCCTTGACAGTCTGACTGCCCTGCATCAAAGCCTCGAACTGCGTCTCGAGGGCACCAAGCGCTGCATCGGGAAAGAACTTTTTCTTGAACAGCTTCTTGAAGGCTGCCCAAGTCTGCCCAGCTGTACCAACCCTCGGATCTATCTGGTACCACGTGCGAGCCAATTCCTGTATCATACTAGCTGCCGCCTCAATCTGCAGTCTCTCAGGAATCTCCGCTAGCCTGAAAATCTCCTCCATGTGCTCGATCCACTCATCTGCGTACAGGATGCCCTCTGTGCCCCTGAAGTCTTGCGGGTGCATCTTTTGGAAATCCTGTATGCCCTTCTCCTTCGGTTGATGCTGCTTCTGACCTGCCGGATGCTGAGCTGTAACTCTCTCAACTGTTGTCAGGGCCAGATCGATGCCCGACTGAACTCTGTTGTATGATGCTGCTGCTGAGCCTGCTGGGCCTCCATAAACTGCTGGAAGAAGCTAAATAGCTATACTACATCAATTGATCCCGTAGGTGGCGGCTGCTGAAATGTATCTGGAATGACGGAGAAGACCTCTGAACAGGTGGAGGCACACCCCCAAAAGCTGCAGAAACTGCGACATACGAAGTGATGGGAGGAGCTGCGGTCCCAGCGTCTAAAATCGGGCGAGAGGTGGCAGACCTCTCACCTGCGTCTGCTGGGCCAGAGCGATGCGATCGTGTCTCGATCACCATCCTGGAGAGAGATCGAACAAGGAATCAATACTGAGTTAGAAGCGATAAATCAATGGAGGATAGTTTATTTCAAAAGGAAGCATTAAAGTAGCAAGAACTTTGATAACAAGAATCAGGTTAAGAGATTTTCCTAATGTGATTGAGTACCTCAAAATATTCTACTCCTACTGCAGGCTGTAGTGATACTCTAGTTCGAATACCACTACATAAACTTGACCTGCATGGGCCACCAATAAAAATGTGTCACGACCCGCGCCCAGTGTAAAGGCACGAGAAGTGGGTTCGTCCATCCTACGCCGCATTATCGGCGGTAAAACGATGTCCTAGGTCACTATCACAAACTAAATACAATATGATATATTCTCCGAACGGAGGACAAATCATATAAGGTACAACTCAACCACAAATCTAGAGATGGAAATAGCACGATATGATAAATATGAGATCTCAAAGAGAACATACAAATCGAAAGAAAGTCTAAGTGTCTAAATGACACAACATCACAAACATCCAAAAAATAGTACAACTCTAAAGTCAATACAAATGACATAAAAAATAAGATAAAGCCTAGCTAATCTAGTCTAAGCAGTATGGATGACGTCCTCAGCTAGAGCTGGATCCTCCTGTGGGTCCAACTCACAGGTGTCGTCAAGATGGGCTCTATAGTAGGTTGGGCAGAAGTCCTCGGTATCATCTGTAATATTTTCAACAGGTCCAGTCAGGACGGGAGCAAGCACAATACATCTCGTGCAGTTCATATCATGGCAGGAAATATAAAGCATACAATAGAGTAAGATATATAAAATGCTGTAAGAAGATATACATGAAAATAGGATAGATATTTGATAACTGGAAATATATACATGATAAGTAAGAACTGTAAGTGACTAGTGATTTAGAGTACGAGATGGCATGTAATTGGCTTGGGTTGAACATGATATAACATGGGTGTACATGAAGGACACTAGCCAAGAAGGCTGTGTTGTACATGATAACGCACGAAAGGTAACAGAGTGAACATGATGGGTAAATCACATGACCATTTATACTCAGCCCTACCCACAATCAATGCACAAGGATCCAGTCAAGTTACGTTACGAACATGATATTTTGGTTACACACGAAGCACATGAGGAAACATAAACGTACATAAGAGCAGATGAAAGTACATAAGCGTATATGAAAGCACATGAGAGAACATGAGAGTACATGAATAACGCGAGAGCAAGGAATACATGATGTACATAAAACACATGACATGAAATATCCGATGCGCCCGCTAAGGGGGATAATGTCCCATGAAGAGATCCATATAGTACCAATCCATGATAACAAGTGTCAGCATCAAGTAAAGTAATCTAGAGCAAGAATATAAGTCATGACAAGTACGAAACGGTCAGAGAATATACTCGCCTGATATCTGAAAGTCCAAAGTGAATATACTATCTGAGGAGAGGTGTCTGACTCCTATTTAGAACAGCATAAGTCTAGATGTATACAAGGGATGTTAAATGAATTTTTATAATGCATCTACATGATTTCTAGGTCAATCTATGCCAAAGTCAACTCTTGGTCAACTCTGGTCAACTATACAGTCAAACTAGCTAGGGTTTGGTCAACTAGTCTAGGTTAGTCAATTTTAGGTCATCCTGGGTCAAAATCAACTCTTGGTCAACTATGGTCAACAGTCTAGTCAACTAGGTCAACAAGTCCAATCTAGGTCAACTTTAGTCTAACTAGGTCAACACCACTCTAGGTCAACTCTAGTCTAACTAGGTCAATCACCAAGCCAAGCCTATACCAAAACCTTATATCAATATCATATATACAATTAAAGACTTTACATTCAAAAATCTTTGTAGATACCATATCTATATATATACATTACTTGTATTCATCACATTCAATCCTACATGCTTGTATTAGATTAGGATGCATTCTAGTATTGCATTTATTCATTCTTGCATTTATGTATTGCATTACCATCATGTATATTACACTTTCATACATATATTCATACATGCATACATACATTCATACATGTATGCATACATTTAATATATACATACATGCCTTCATATATGCATATATTGCATACATACATTCAGTTTGCATACATTGTACTAATCTCAGAAAATTCATTTCAGTCATATCATGCATATTTACCTACATACATATATACATATATATATCTATATATAAAGGGAAGGGAAAATACATAAGTGTGTGTGTGTGTGTGTGTGTGAGAGAGCATAGTAAGTGAGTGACTGTGAGAAATGAGAGAGGGAATGAAGGAGGATGATAAGTGATGTGGCCAGCTTAGAGATTCTCATATTTCGACACCAAATGCAACTCGGGTTCTTGTATCTCAGCGTTCAAAAACAATCTTGGTTATTACAAGTATTCAATTTTAGGTTTTAAATGTCAATGGTTTCAGTTTTATTTGATTTCAGTTTTCATTAATTACTCGACCCAATAAAACCTAAATCAAACTTAATTACAAATCATCAAAACCCAAATCCCTATATAACTAGAAACCTGGAAATTCAACCTGAATCCATATGTATCAATATCAAGATTGAATCCCAAATACCAAATTATAAAAATCAGAAAAACAGTGTACTTAAACCCATCTCAGTTTTGCTTATCTTAAATCTCATATTTCTCAACATATCGAACAATTACACATTCTCAATTTCGAACTACCCAACCTATATCACAGTTATGAACAAAACCATATCCCACTCGAATTCAAACATGAAAACTAATCTAGAACCTAAACTAAACCCAGTTTCATATATTCAACTCATTTTTCATATTGCTCTCAGGTTTTTAGTTAATTCCAAACTCAGATTTTAATATTCAATTCAGCCACTAAACAATTTCGATTTTAATTCTTCAAAACCCAAATCAACCACAGAATTTAGTAAACTGTGAATAATATAACATCAATATATATAGGAAACTCATGGATAATTAGAAATCAAACCCAATTCATGTGAAACCCAAAATCAGTTTTCAAGTATCAGTGAACCTAAAGTTCAATTTATTTCGAAACCCAAACTCAGATTTTAAACCAAACAGTGTGTGCAGAGTGTCTCTCACATGTAGACATGTCATGGGGGATGGGTTCGTGTCCATAAAATTGGACACGAACGTGTCTATGCGAAAATAATACGCACAGACACGCGTTAAGTGCACTGTCTCGTGAAGTGAGGACAGTGACTCGTGGACACGACCCACGACACCAGGTACCTCGTGCATGTGTCCACATGTTCGCCAAGGATAGGTCTTCGTGTCTAAGGGCCTGACACAGGACCACGACGTGTCTAGAATGGACACGAGGTCCGTATCAGAACCCAGTTTCAGCCAGTGCGCGTGCAGTACAAACTAGTACATGTGTGATTACATGTCCAATACGACACGAGACAACTCGAGACTCAAGGGGTGATGTGTCAGATATTGCCCCTTGGTCTGTGCCAAGTGGTACCACGTCTCGAGTCGTGTCATGTCCTCTGTGACACTCGGGTAGTAGGGATGTGCACGGGGTCTGTGCACGTACATGCACGTCCGTTTTGGATACAAAAAAGCCCCAGAATTCGACTCAGTCCATACGATTATTGTTATACACATATTGTCACGCCCCAGAACCAGAATACTGGAGAGCGGGGGCAGACATAGCCAGCTACGTATATTGAAATGGATTCCATCTCGCTATACGGTCACGGCTGTCTAGATACATGAGGGTTTACTACAAGCCAACAGTCTCTTATGGTCATGAACAAGCCTAGTGTCTCAATCACAAGCAAGTAAGTAAATGTTACAAGATGTATGATCATTAAATATACAATAATAAGGCGTCCCAAATATTGTATATTCAGCTGATCATGAAGCTAGTCGTTACAAAATGTGAGGACTAGCAAGAGTTTAGTCATACATGATCAACCCTAGGATCTGTCAATCATGTTACAGCCCGTAGGCAGACAGTAAGTAAAGTGCAATCGAGCTAAACAGGTGCTCGTCGGCTAAACGCCTCAAAAGAATATTTTTACAATAAAGTGGGAGAGCAAAAATAAACCCACTCGTTGCCCGGGTTACGTCTGGTGTTCACCATTGGACTGGAAAAGCGGTGGATCCTCTGGAGCTGCTCCGAAATCTGGCCATACAAAACCAGCTGGGTCAGATCCCAGAAAGAGCAAGTGCCACAAAGGAAGCTTCACTTAGGAACTAAAACCAGCAATCAGCACAAGAGTATAAATAAAAGTAAGAACTGGAAATAAAGAAAATACATCAGGATAATATACGACGAGGTAACCATGGAACTATTCAGATAACCAGGTTACAACCCGTAAACCAAACAAGGACCGGGGTTGTAACCCTTCGTCTGAACGGAGCTCGGTTTCTCACCATTTATTGGTAAAATAAATGCAAGCATTCTGGTCATTCAATAATCTGGAACAGGATCAGGACAAGACTAGACTGGTTAGACTCCATCCAATCATTTCACGGCCAAGCAAGAATTACGGCTTGATACTTTAACTAACTAGGGTTATCACAGGCCTAATTACTAGCAAGATGTAGTGAGATTATTCCACAACCATAAGCCCTGCAGACCATCCAGGTTACCCAGGACGAAAGATTAGGGTTGAATTCAAGTGGGTACATCGTCCAGGAAACGTATGTACCCTTAAGTAGCTTGAAGGGTGCAACACATGACAGTGTGCTGGAAATGTGCCCTACTCGACGGCAGACTACAGATCCCAAGCACGCCCAGGTAACGGGATTGCCTGTAGCTGGGAAATCTCTTCATGACTACTGTATTAATCTAGTTGTTAGCCTTAGTCCATTTCAGTAGGTACTCCTGACCGTGGTACTCAGGAGTCCCCTCCTAGACATGATGCAAGACAAGACTGGATTATTTGTACAAACACAATCGCCTACGGTGTCCAGGATTCATTGTACAGGTCATGTCATGTCAGGTAGCCGTCGCGACAGCTGATCAAGATATATCATGTCAGGTTTATCATGTCAAGTGTTCTTGTCAGGAGTGCGCCACGACGGGCCACTATCAGGTCATGTCAGGTATCATTTCCATACATATTAAACAAATCCATGATTATCAAGTTCACGACAAAAGGCGTAAGAATATAAAATGGACGTAAAATATCTAATAAAATATCAATATTCAGGGCTATAGAAGAGCCATGCGGCTAAAGCATATGCGGTCAGGAAAGGGTAGAATCATGTGGCCCAATTAGGAGGGCGCATGCGGCCAGGGTCACTGAATCACATACGGCCAAGACAAGGGGGGCGCATGCAGCTGGAAGTGCAAGGGCGCATACGGCCAGGGTCACTGAATCACATACGGCCAAGACAAGGGGGGCGCATGCAGCTGGAAGTGCAAGGGCGCATGCGGCCAGGGTCACTGAATCACATGCGGCCAAGACAATGGGGCGCATGCAGCTGGAAGTGCAAGGGCGCATGCGGCTCCAAGACGTTGGGCCTCATGCGGCCAGCGGAAGTATGGAGTTCATGCGACTGGGTATAGAAGGAGGTGCATGCGGTTAAGTCAATATGGCTGCTATGCGGCTGGGAGTGAAAGGTACATATGCGGCTGAAGGGGCAGGAACCTATGCGGCTGGAAGTAGGACTAGATCCCATGCGACAAGCAGGAAGGAAGGCTCCATGCGGCCAGGATGAATTGGACTCATGCGGCTCTCGGGGTAGGGGCACATGCGGCTAGCGGGAAACCAAGCCTATGCGGTCCGCAAGTACTAGAGTTCATGCGGCTCAAGGAGATAGGCGCATATGCGGCTGAAGGCAAGTGGGACTCCATGTGGCAAGAAGGAACTGAGGACTCATGCGGTCAGGTTCAATTCATATTCATGCGGCCAAGGATGAAGGCAGACTTATACGGCTGGGAAGCAAGGGCCTCATACGGTTTTAAGAATGAGACTCAGTCCCTGCGGCTGAAAGTGTCATGCGGCTACATCACTTGCCGCATGAATTGTCATGCGGTCAAGTCAAGCACTGTTCTTCTTCCCCAAATTTTAGAGAAGAAGAACACCATGAACCCAAGCTTCCAAGCTCCATAAAATCTTCATCTGGAGCCCAAATCCGAACTTCCATAGGTCAAAATGGGGTAGAACGAGATTCTCTACAACATGGAACCATCAAAACTCAGAAATAGCAGGATTAAATAGATCAAGACCCAAGAAATCCGAAAATGATATAAACTTAGATCTACAAGAATCCAGCCATGGAAATGAGAAATGTCAAATACTAAAGTGCTTTAGAATATAGTAAAGAAGAGAATGGAGCAATAAAATTAGAGTTCCTCCATGAAGTAAGTTGCACTTGTCTAGACCTCTCTCTTCTCTCTCTGGTAGGTAGGGAGTAATGGGGAAGAAGAAGATGATTAATGAAGAAAGAGAATAGAGAGAATGGATTAATAAATACAATGGTGGTGGTAGGTAGGGGGTTCATATTGGTTCATATTGAACCAAAGAAAACCGAGCCAAGCCGAACCAAGCCAAGAAATAACCAAGCCAAGATGCAAGCTAAACAAGGAATCATACAAATACAGAATAAAATACGTACACGTATTCCAGAAATACGTAATACGGACCACAAGCATTACACATATTAGGCTACAATTCTATTCAATTAGATTTTAAAAATAACAAAATTTATTTCTTAAAAACATTTCATCGAACACTCTATTAAAGACACTGATACGTGCCTGATACGGACACGAAATAGACACTACCTAGCACCAAACTAACTCTATAGCTAGGGTATACCTATATGCATGCATCAATGAAAAGAAAACATGATTTTATATAGGTTTCATGGTATTTACCTATTGAGAGTAAATCTCAATACAAAGATGAAAATTAGTGTTTTCCCTTGAACTTCAATTGCCCAAAGCACTCCAAATCCTAGCTAGCAAGCCTCTACTAGCTTCAACTATGGTAGAGGGTGATGATGCAATTGATTAGACTCAATTTGGAATTAATTTGGATATTAGGGGAAAGAATTTGGGGAAGAACAATTAGGGTTCTATGTAGAGGTAAAAAGAGGCAAGGGTTTTCTTAAGGATTCTTTATAGGAAGGGGGGCACTTGATGGCTGGTCATTAGAGGAATTAGGGTTAGTTTTACATGTAGATGAGTGGCTAGGGCTTGTCCACCCAATTCCAAGCCTTCCTATTGGTTCAATTAGTCATAAGGCTTTCTTTTTCACAAATATCCTAAGGGGTAAATATCCTACTATGAAATATCTAGATATTGTTAATCTTGTCATTACTAGGTTATCCTAATCAAGACTCTAAGCTCAAGGCTAATCTAGATTAGGCTAAGATTCTAGGTCAAGTCTCAAATAATTAACTAGCACATATTTAATTAATATAATTTATAATTTCACAAAATTGTCAAAATGACCAAAATACCCTTAGGCAAAAAAGTAGTAATATGACATTCTAATCACATGACTAGGATCCCATGGTCATGGTTAGTCTCTAGGCTTAGCAATTCTAGGGTTATACTAGTTAACCATCAAAATCACATTTCAATATTTTAAATAGTTTGAAATTGATTAAAAATTACCAAAAATAATAACATGGTTTAAATATCATTATTAAATGATTATAATTATAAAATTTCAAAATTACTCTCATTTTGGAAAAGTGGGTGTTACACAAATCGAGCACTTGACAATCGTATTCATTTTTATTCAGAAAGTAGATGCTGGATTTACTATAGTTAATACTCAGATTGGTTAAACTCAAAGTAACTAAAGATATTGAGATGACAAAGTTTGAATTTGCCTTTGAGATCAAAAGTGCATATCTCACTTATGCTACTAGCTTGATTTAACATAGTGGTAAAATTTTGGGTGATCATGATGTATAAGAAGTTCGGGGAAGTGAAACAACTCATTATAAGATCAGTAAAATGATGAGGTAACTCAAAACCATTAAGGGCAAGATGGACAACTTTCTAAGAGATTTTGCCAAACGCGTTCTCAATATTAATTTTAATCATAAGGTTTAAGACGATTGGAACATCTAGAAACGATACGTTAATTGACGTTACAAAGCAAAAATAGTCTAAAGTCAGGTACAATTAAGGAATTAAAGATTCTAAGAAAGAAAATGATGCAAGTATTGGTCCAGTCTTGAAGGAATGGTGGTTGGAACAACAATTCAAATACCAACCTGATTTTGATATTTGACCAACCACGTCTTGGTATGACTTGGTTCAACGTAGCCAAATGAATGCAGTACATGTAGATATGAAGAATAAATACAAGCTTGATGGTTCCGTCTCAGGAATTGGCATTATGGTCATTGTATTTTTTTTATGTATTTTCGGTTTCCTTTATAGGATCAAATGTACATTTGGTCATGTTGGCACTAAGAAACTCAAACTATATCATAAACCAAATCCTAGTCCACAAAAATGAACCTAATGAAACCCAAACTGTTCTGCAACAAGGCCAATTGAACTCGGGCTGAACTCAGGTTGAACTTAGGCCGAATTTGGTTCTTGTTGACCCAGTTCCAGAATTTCCCCTTCTTTTCGAAGAAATAGTCTCTAACTTTCAGATTTTTGAACGTTAAGGTAACCGAGTTCTACCGAATTCGGCCTCCAGAGCCTAGTTTGAAAAACTATAAATAGGCATTAAATCCTCTATTAAAACTCACCCATTCATACTTTTAAATCATTATACATTTTGAGCTCTATAATCTTCCAATCCCCAAGAATAACTCCAAAGCCTTCTGTTGTTAGTGCAATCTCGGTTAGAAGTCGGTTCTAGTTGTAAAGTTGAAAATTCAAGTTCTTTCCGATTTTGTCAGTGAAGTCGATGAGCCCTTGGATCAAAGCTCGATCGTAGTGTACTACTATTTCACAAAATGTAGATTAATACCGAACAAGATTCTCGGGGACTTGATTGCCTTCAACAAAGGACACAAGTTGACATCACAGTGTTTTGCGTATGTGACTTCTCAACTCTATTTATTTCATATACTTGTTTGTTGAATTTTTAGTTAGTAATTTACTTGGTTTTATTTGGATATTACTGATTCACTCTATTCATCTATAATGCTCAAGGCCCAAAATACTTAGGACTAGGTACGTACAGGCCAGGCATATAATAAATATACATAATCTGTATATACAATATATAGATAGCCATATGTTACGGGCTTAGTGTTTTTGCTAGCACTTCGTCCCGTGCGGTGCACTATTTTCTTCTGTCAAGACTCGTACAAGCCTTCCCAACACGACTTAGCTAGATCGCTAAGGAAATTAAGAATAGTGGAGCAAAGATGGACTAGTAAGAATCTCTTTATTGACTTAGAGAATGCTTACAATAAAGGTGGTGAAGAACAAATGAAAGCCTCTCCCTTTTATAAGTGCTCAGAGAGCTTTACATGGAAAGTCCTTAAGGAATATTCCAAGGATTATTCTTTTCTACCATAACTAGAACGGCATATTCTAGGTTTATTTCCTAGCAACAGAAAAAAAAAACTTCACGGGCTATCCAGAAGCTTCTTGGGCCTCCTAGAACGATCTTGGGCCTTCCGGAGAGATTCACTATCTTCTAGAGCCTTCTGCCATCTTCTAGAATGTTCTGGAAGCTTCCCGCATAACCTTGGTCCATGAAAAGATTATGCAACTGGGCCTCGGGCGGGGTACAACATTTGGGACGTTACATTCTGCCCTACCTAAGGCGTTGACGCCCTCGTCAACCATGCTCGCTGAGAAACGCCTGGATCTCGACTTCGAACTGATGCAGCGTATCAACACGTTCCCAGCTAGACTCGTCGTAAGGCATGCCCTTCTATTAGATGAGGTACTCCATATACGGGGACACGCCTCACTGCTGAACGGTCCTCTTGTCCTATAATGCCTGTTGTTCGTATTACGTATTTTGGAATACGTATACGTATTTTATCTTGTATTGCATGATTCCTTGCTTGGCTTATCTTGGCATTTCATGACTTGGCTTATTTTAGTTTGGTTCGGCAAGGCTTGGTTTGCCTTGGTTCATCATGAACCAAGGGAAGAACCCCTACCTACCACCTCCTCACCATTTATTAACCCACTCCCTTCTCTCTCTTCTCATTAATTCCCTCCATTACTTCTTCTTCTCCACCATTACTTCTTCAACCACCAGGAGAGTGAGAGAGAGAGCTTAGGCAAGTATAGCTTGCTTCATGGAGGAACTTTATTTTTATTGTTCTATTCTCTTCCTCTCGAGATTCTAACACACTTTAATATTTGGCATTTCTAATTTCCATGGTTCAATTTGTGTAGATCTAAGTTTATAGTACTTTTGGATTTCTTGGGTTTTGATCTACTTAACATTGTTATTTCCAAGTTTTGTTGGTTCCATGTTGTAGAGAATTTTATTTTGCCCTATTTTGACCTATGGAAGTCCAGATTTGGGCTTAGAATGAAGGAATTATGGAGCTTGAAGTCATGGATTTTATGGCCATTCTTCTCGGATCAGTGGAAAAGAAGTACAGTCTTTCAGCCGCATGGAGTACTTGACCGCATGAACATTTATGCGGCAAGTCTTCCTCAGCCGCATAAGGCTTTGGTAATTATCAGCCGCATAAGATCCCACTTGAACTCAGCCGCATGGCTCTGCCTTTGATTCGGCCGCATGAGATGGGTTGGGCCCTTAGCCGCATGAGCACTTGCATGTTCGCAGCTGCATAAGCCGTGTTAATTCTCAGCCGTATGAGACTCCTATCTTCCAGTCGCATGTACTTATTGAACCGCAGCCGCATAAGTCCCTTTCCTTCCGCAGCCGCATAATCCTGAGTTCTCCACTGTCGTATGAGCCCCGCATCGCTTTTAACCGCATATGCTGATTCTTCCGCTGCCGTATAAGCTGCCTTGGTTCTTGAGCCGCATGAGCACTAGCTTCCGCTGCCGCATAAGCTTGACTACTCTGGCCGCATATATCGCAAGCCCCACTGAGCCGCATGGGACTCCCTGTTTCTCAACCGCATAAGTTGACTCTTCCGCTGCCGCATAAGCCAGCACTTCCTCCGGCCGCATGCGCCTTCTTTCCGAGCCGCATTATGCTTGCCCTTTTTCAGCCACATAGGCGCGCATGCTCTCTGCTGCTTGAATCCCATTAGCCGCATGGCTCCTTCCTCAGCCTAGTTCTCTTAATTATTGTATTACTATTATTATTATTGTTATTCTTAATTTGAAATGTCACATCATGCTTATGTCATGTAAATTTTGGCATATTTTTTGGACACGTTAGTGGCCCGCCGTGGCGCATTCTTGACAAATAAATCTGACATGATACGCTGTCATGACAGCTAGCTTGACATGGCAAGTATGAAATGACCTGGACACCGTGGATGATTGCGTTTGTACAAATAAACCAGTAATGTCTTGCATCATGTCTAGGATAAGGATCCCTAAGTACCACGGTCAGGGATACCTACAGTAATTGACTAAGGCTAATAAAACTAGAATAATTCAGTAGACATGAAGAGATTCCCAGCTACATACAATCTCGTTATCTGGGTACATTAAGTGGACTTGTAGCCTACCGACGAGTAGGGCACATTTCCAGCACACAGTCATGTGGTATACCCTTCAAAAATGGATATTCGACCTGGATAACTGGATGGTCTGCAGGGCTTGTGGCTGTTGGAATAATCTTATTGCATCTGGCTAGTAACTAGGCCTGTGATAACCCAAGTTAGTTAAAAGTAGCAAGCCGTACCTCTTGATTGGCCGTGATTGATTGGATGGAGTTTATTCCAACTTAGTCTTATCCTTATCCTGTACAAGACTGTGACATAACACGATTGATTGTGCCTGTCTCAACAATAAACGATTAGGGGTCCAGTTCTGTTCAGACGAAGGGTTACAACCTCGATCCTTGTTTAGTTTAAGGGTTATAACCTGGCTTCCAGAGCAGTTTTGTGCCCTCTCTTCGTTTATTATCTTATTGTACCCCATGCCACGCTCGTCATGTTTTACTTCACTTCAACAGTATGATTTATTATTTATACTGGCCTTACCAATAAAGATCAGGGGTCCAGTTCGGTTCAGGCGAAGGATTACAATCCCAGTCCTTGTTTGGTTAAGGGTTGTAACCTGGCTCCCGGAGCAGTTCTGTGTCCTCTCTTCGTTTATTGTCTTCACTGTACCAATAGTATTTGAGACGGGTTTCTATTCAGGTGAAGGATTACAACCCCGGTCCTTGTTTGGTTTAAGGGTTATGACCTGGCTACTTGAATGGTTTCCTCGTACTCAGTTTACTGTTGTTATCTCTATTATTATCAGTTCTTTATTTATTATCTTTTATATTCTATTATGATTTGCTGGTTTTAGTTCCTAAGTGGAGCCTCCTTTGTGGCACTTGCTCTTTCTGGGGTCTGACCCAGCTGGTTTTGTGTGGCCAGATATCGGAGCAGCACTGGAGGATCCACCTGTCTTCCAGCCAGATGGTGACCACCAGGCGTAACCCAGGCGACGAGTGGGTTTCTTTTTGTCCTCCCACTTTATTATAAAATTATTCTTTTGAGGTGTTTAGCCGACGAGCACGTGTTAGCTCGTATTGCACCTTTATTTACTGTCTGCCTACGGGCTGTAACATGATTGACAGATCTTAGGGTTGATCATGTATGACTAAACTCTTGCTAGTCCTGACATTTTGTAATGACTAGCTTCATGATCATCCAATATGTAATGTATGGGACGCCTTGCTATTATATATTTGGTGCTCTGACATCTTGTAACTATTATTGCTTGCTTGAGATTGAGACAATAGGCTTGTTCATGACCATAGGAGACTGTTGGCTTGTAGTTAAACCCTCATATGTCTAGACAGCCGTGACCGTATAGCGAGGTGGGTTGCACTTCAATATACGTAGCTGGCTATGTCTGCCCCCGCTCTCCAGTATTCTGGTTCTGGGGCGTTACATGGTTTTAGTGGTGGCCCATGCAGGTCTTAAAATCAAAATATATGAGGGTTTACCGAATAGATGTCTCAATCAGTACTCTCCCTTGATCTCTGCTCGTATCCTCTTGATCTCTGAAAATCTTGACCTGGTCACATGCTTGTATCATTGATCTATCCTGGTCCTTCCTTATTGTTCCCTATGTCGTCTTCCTCAGCGGCATTGTTCCTGGACCTGCCGATCAGCAAGGCGGAGCACCTTTCGCGGACCAGCAGCGACCCGGAGATCAAGCCTAACATTCGGAAGTAGCCTCCAGAGTCGTGCCTATTGGAGGAGAGCCGCCAGTCCAACCAGTTCAGCCTGCAGAGCCTGATGATGGCACTTTGGTGGGTCTCATCAGGTCCCTATTAGCTTCCCAGGATCGTCGTGGAGATGCCTTGCACCAGGCGGTGGCAGACGCTTTGACCAGAGAAGGTCATCAGGGTAATAGTGCGGCCAACAGATTCAAGCGCTTGAACCCCCCTTTCTTCGACGGCTGTGAAGATGCGATCGCTGCAGATGCATGGCTTCAGGACACGAAGGTGATTCAAGAAGCAGCCAGGACTCCAGAGAACGAGAAGGTAGCCGTGGTGCACCTGCAGTTACTGGATCTTGCCCGCAGCTGGTGGACGGCGCAGGCTGTTGGATTAGTGGCTCCTATTTTATGGGAAGTATTCAGGGAGAGATTCCAGACCAAGTACTTCTATGATGTAGCTCGGTACGATCTACAGATGAGGTTCACCAATCTAAAGCAGATGGGCAGGACGGTCGATGGATATGCGGCCGAGTTCTTCAGGCTTAGTCGGTTTGCTTCCACCTTGGTGGCGATCGAGTTCGATAGAGCCCAGCGATTCCAACAGGGGCTTTATCTCGAGATTCTGTTGGCGGTAGAGCTGTTTGAGCATCAGACTTTTGATACAGTATTGAGAGCAGCTAGGAGGCATGAGTATACCTCCTACAGGATCGTGGATAGGACCGAAGGTCGGAAGAGATCTCACAGCCAAATGAATCAGTCTTCAGCACCAGCCCCGGCAGCCAGGACTTTGACCATTGGAGCTCCGAGGCGGGCGGCCTCAGTGACGTCGGTTCAGCATTCAACCCCGATGTACCCTCAGCAGCAGAAGTAGAAGCAGTCTTCCGCAGTAGAATGTTCACATTGTGGGAAGCCAGGGCATGTGGTATCAGAATGTCGCAGAGTACAGGGTTTGTGCTTGGTTTGTGGTATTCCGGACCACAGGGTTGGGAACTGCCCAAACAGGAGGAGTTCATCGGCCTTCTCTAGTCCTTCAGTTAGAGGACCAGCACTAGTCCAGCACCAGCAGCAGCTGCAGTACCCGTTCCCGAGGCCATTGCCAACGCAGGCCCAGGCATTCCAGCAGCAGAGACCGCAGCAGTATGCCCAAGCCCAAGGCCTGATCCAGAGCAGGCAGAGGAATTTTCAACGGAGCGGACCTGCACCTAGAGGACATGGTCAAGTGCTGGCTTTGACCATGGGAGAGGAAGGATTAGCACCAGGAGAGGTAGTGGCAGGTACTATTCTCGTCAACACCTTTTCAGCTTCAGTATTATTTGATTCTGGTACCTCGCATTCATTTATGTCTGCACGATTCGCGACACGGGTAGGATTGGAGCTCGAGTCATTATCAGTAAGGCTCAATATACTTACTGGTAACAGACTTGTGGGAGTAGATAGAGTATTTTCCTCGTGTCGGATCGTAGTTAACGGTAGAGAATTCCCCGCTAGATTGATAGAGTTCCCAATGGCCGATTATGATGTGGTCTTAGGGATGGATTGGTTGAGGGACAAGTAAGCTAGGATAGACTACCATATTGGCAGGGTTATTTTTAGCATTCCAGACGAGCCGGAGTTTTCCTTCTCCCGAGTCAAAGTTGAACCTTCTCCTCCCGTATTGCGAATGGCAGTAGCAGCAGTGCAGTTACCTCGGATAGTCGAAGAGTTTCTAAATATTTTCCCAGAAGAGCTTCCAAGGATGCTGCCAGAGCAAAAGATCGAGTTTACCATCGACTTGATTCCAGGGACAGCCCCAGTGTCAGAGAGAGTCTACAGGATGGCACCGTCAGAGCTAGAGGTATTGTACAAGATGATTGAAGAACTCAGAACCAAAGGATTCATTCGTGCTAGTGGATCGCCTTGGGGAGTCCCGATGCTTCTTGTGAAAAAGAAGGATGGTACGTCCAGATTATGTATAGATTATCGTACCTTGAACTCAGTGACAATCAAGAACAGATACCCTCTCCCGAGGATAGATGACTTGTTTGATCAACTTAAGGGGGCAGCAGTATTTTCGAAGATCGACTTACGGTCAGGATACCATCAGATCGGAGTCAGAGAGCAGGACATCCCAAAGACAGCATTTCGATCCCGGTATGGGCATTGGGAGTTCCTTGTGATGCCCTTTGGAGCAACCAATGTACCGGCCGTATTCATGGACCTCATGAATCGTATCTTTATGCCTTATTTGGATCAGTTCGTGATTGTGTTCCTAGATGACATCCTGGTTTACAACAAGAGTGAGGCAGAGCATGAGCAGCATCTCCGAGTTGTCCTCCAGATTATCAGAGAACACCAGTTGTATGCCAAGTTTAGTAAATGCGAGTTTTGGCTCGATCGCATTTCGTGCTTAGGTCATATCATCACCAGAGGAGGAGTAGAAGTGGATCCTCAGAAGATCGTGGCTATTGAGTCGTGGCCAGTACCCAGTACAGTTGCAGAAGTTCGCAGTTTCCTTGGCTTAGCTGGCTACTACCTGCGATTTGTTTCAGACTTTGCTCGAATTTCACCGCCATTGACCTAGTTGACCCGCAAGGATGTGCAGTTTGCTTGGACAGTAGAGTGACAAGATTCTTTTGAGAAGTTGAAGCGAGGTTTGATGACGGTTCCTATTCTCACGCTTCCAGATAGAACCGGAGGATTTTCAGTGTATTATGATGCTTCGGGCAGAGGTTTAGGATGTGTTTTGATACAGCATGGGAAGGTAATAGCTTATGCGTCACGATAACTTTGTGATCATGAGAGGAATTACCCAACCCATGACTTGGAGCTGGCAGTGGTAGTGTTTGTACTTAAGTTGTGGAGGTACTACCTATATGGAGATAGGGTAGAGATTTTTACCGACCACAAGAGACTGAAGTATATTTTACCAAGAAGGATCTTAACATGCGTCAGAGGAGGTGGCTGGAGCTACTTGTGGATTATGATGTCAACCTGCAGTATCATCCTGGGAAGGCCAACGTTATTGCAGATGTATTGAGCTGGAGAGCCAGAGTTTATTTCCTAACAGCGCAACCAGAGCTGTTAGCAGATCTTCAGAAGATGGGAATAGAAGTTGTCCTCCCTTCCAATATGGCATTGATGGCCAGCATACAAGTTCAGTCTGCTATAGTCGAGAGGATCCGTATGGCGCAGTCAGCATATTCCAAGCTTCAGCGACTCAGAGCAGAGTGTAAGGCGGGACGAAGACTGGAGTTATGTATCCATAAAGACGGTACACTTAGGCATGGGAGGCATCTTTGTGTACCCAGTGGAGATATCAGACAGAAGATCATGGCAGAGGCCCACAGTTCACAGTATTCCATTCATCCCGGCGGTACGAAGATGTACCGAGATATTCATCAGCACTTTTGGTGGAATGGCATGAAGAGGGAGATAGCACGGTTTGTCTCTCGTTGTTTAGTCTGCCAACAAGTTAAGGCTGAACATCAGAGACCAGCTGGACTACTTCAACCATTGCCAATTCCAGAGTAGAAATAGGAGCATATAACCATAGATTTTGTGACTGGATTGCCTAGATCCCCGGCTGGCAGAGATGCTATTTGGGTTGTCATAGACAGGCTCACGAAGGTGGCTCACTTCCTCCCGTTTAGAGTTAGTCAGTCAACGGCTCAGCTAGCAGGAATGTATCTCCGACAGATTGTCAGATTGTACGGTGTGCCAGTCAGTACCACCTCGAACCGAGATTCAAGATTTACGTTGCATTTTTGGCGTAGCCTGCAAGAGAGCTTGGGAACTCGCCTCCAGTTCAGCTCATCTTATCACCCACAAACAGATGGCCAGTCAGAACGCACAATCCAGACTCCCGAAGATATGTTGCGGTCATGTACACTCGACTTCGGTGGTTTATGGGAAGATCACCTACACCTTGTGGAGTTCTCGTACAATAACAGTTTCCAGGCCAGCATCCAGATGGCACCGTTCGAGGCACTGTATGGTAGGAAGTGCAGATCCCCGCTAGCATGGGATGATGTTGGAGAGAGACAGAAGCTTGGTCCAGAAATAATTGCTTAGACCGTTGAAGTGGTCAGGAGAGTTAGAGATCATCTTCGAGTTGCTCAAGATCGCCAGTGTCATTGGGCCGATTATCATCGGCGTCCCCTTTAATTCTCGGTCGGTGACCATGTATTCCTGAGGATTTTGCCTAACCGTGGTGTCATTCGTTTCGGCGTACGGGGAAAGCTTAGTACTAGGTATATAGGACCGTTCGATATTCTGGAGTGAGTAGGTGATGTATCCTATCATCTCGCTCTTCCGTCGTCGCTACGTGAGGTACATGATGTGTTCCATGTATCCCAATTGTGATGGTATATCCCGGACCCGAGCCACATCCTGGATCATTCGGAATTGGTTGTTGGTACCAACCTTTCGTATGAGGAGAGGCCCGTGTCTATATTGGATTGGAGAGAGAAGACACTCAAGACCAAGACTATTAAGCTAGTCCGTGTTGCTTGGGGTCATCACTCTTTGGGTGAGTCAACGTGGGAGCGTGAGGATGATATCCGATCGCGATATCCCGACCTGTTTGACTCGTGAGGTATAATATCTTTCTTATGCCTCATGCCTTTGATTCCTTGCTTGCATGAATAATTACTTGATTGCTTGATTAGTATAGCTTGCATGTGAATAGTATAGCTTATTCTTGTCCCTCTAGCCTCTTAATTCAATTCCGAGGACGGAATTCTTTTAAGGTGGGTAGAGTTGTAATGCATGTTGTTCGTATTACGTATTTTGGAATACATGTACGTATTTTATCTTGTATTGCATGATTCCTTGCTTGGCTTATCTTGGCATTTCATGACTTGGCTTGTTTTGGTTTGGTTCGGCTAGGCTTGGTTTGCCTTGGTTCATCATGAACCAAGCGGAGAACCCCTACCTACCACCTCCTCACCATTTATTAACCCACTCCCTTCTCTCTCTTCTCATTAATTCCCTCCATTACTTCTTCTTCTCCACCATTACTTCTTCAACCACCAAGAGAGTGAGAGAGAGAGCTTAGGCAAGTGTAGCTTGCTTCATGGAGGAACTTCGTTTTTATTATTCCATTCTCTTCCTCTCGAGATTCTAACACACTTTAATATTTGGCATTTCTAATTTTCATGGTTCAATTTGTGTAGATCTAAGTTTATAGTATTTTCAGATTTTTTTGGTTTTGATCTACTTAAAATTATTATTTCCAAGTTTTATTGGTTTCATGTTGTAGAGAATTTCATTCTGCCCCATTTTGACCTATGGAAGTCCAGGTTTGGGCTTAGAATGAAGGAATTATGGAGCTTGAAGTCATGGCTTTCATGGCCATTCTTCTCGGATCAGGGGAAAAGAAGTACAGCCTTTCAGCCGCATGGAGTACTTGACCGCATGAACATTCATGCGGCAAGTCTTCCTCAGCCCCATAAAGCTTCGGTAATTCTCAGCCGCATAAGACCCCACTTGAACTCAGCCGCATGGCTCTGCCTTTGATTCGGCTGCATGAGATGGCTTGGGCCCTTAGCCGCATGAGCACTTGCATGTCAGCAGCCGCATAGGCCGCGTTAATTCTCAGCCGCATGAGACTCCTATCTTCCAGCCGCATGTACTTATTGAACCGCAGCCGCATAAGTCCCTTTCCTTCCGCAGCCGCATAACCCTGAGTTATCCGCTGCTGCATGAGCCCGGCATCGCTTTTAGCCGCATATGGTGATTCTTCCGCTGCTGCATAAGCTGCCTTGGTTCTTGAGCCGCATGAGCACTAGCTTTTGCTGCCGCATAAGCTTGACTACTCTGGCCGCATATACCGCAAGCCCCACTGAGCCGCATGGGACTCCCTATTTCTCAGCCGCATAAGTTGACTTCCGCTGCCGCATAAGCCAGCACTTCCTCCGGCCGCATGCGCCTTCTTTCCGAGCCGCATTACGCTTGCCCTTTTCCAGCCACATAGGCGCGCATGCTCTCTGCTACATGAATCCCATTAGCCGCATTGCTCTTTCCTCAGCCTAGTTCTCTTAATTATTGTATTACTATTATTATTATTATTATTCTTTATTTGAAATGTCACATCATGCTTATGTCATGTAGATTCTGGCATATTTTTTGGACACGTTAGTGGCCCGCCGTGGCACATTCTTGACAAATAAATTTGACATGATACGCTGTCACGACAACTAGCTTGACATGACAAGTATGAAATGACCTGGACACCGTGGGTGATTACGTTTTTACAAATAAACCAGTACTGTCTTGCATCATGTCTAGGATAGGGATCCCTGAGTACCACGGTCAGGGATACCTATAGTAATTGACTAAGGCTAATAAAACTAGAATAATTCAGTAGACATGAAGAGATTTCCAGCTACAGGCAATTTCGTTATCTGGGCGCATTAAGTGGACTTGTAGCCTACCGACGAGTAGGGCACATTTCCAGCACACAGTCATGTGGTGCACCCTTCATAAACGGACATTCGACCTGGATAACCGGATGGTCTGCAGGGCTTGTGGCTGTTGGAATAATCTCATTGCATCTGGCTAGTAACTAAGCCTGTGATAACCCTAGTTAGTTAAAAGTAGCAAGCCGTACCTCTTGATTGGCCATGATTGATTGGATGGAGTTTATTCCAGCTTAGTCTTATCCTGATCCTGTACAAGACTGTGACATGACACGATTGATTGTGCCTGTCTCAACAATAAACGATCAGGGGTCCAGTTTTGTTCAGGCGAAGGGTTACAACCCCGGTCCTTGTTTGGTTTAAGGGTTGTAACTGGCTCCCGGAGCAGTTCTGTGTCCTCTCTTCGTTTATTGTCTTATTGTACCCCATGCCATGCTCGTCATGTTTTACTTCACTTCAACAGTATGATTTATTATTTATACTGGCCTTAGCAATAAAGATCAGGGGTCCAGTTCTGTTCAGGCGAAGGGTTACAACCCCGGTCCTTGTTTGGTTTAAGGGTTGTAACCTGGCTCCCGGAGCAGTTCTGTGTCCTCTTTTCGTTTATTGTCTTCACTGTACCAATAGTATTTGAGACAGGTTTCTATTCAGGTGAAGGGTTACAACCCTGGTCCTTGTTTGGTTTAAGGGTTGTGACCTGGCTACTTGAATGGTTTTCTCGTACTAAGTTTACTGTTGTTATCTCTATTATTATTAGTTCTTTACTTATTATCTTTTATATTCTATTGTGATTTGCTGGTTTTAGTTCCTAAGTGAAGCCTCATTTGTGGCACTTGCTCTTTCTGGGGTCTGACCCAGTCGGTTTTGTGTGGCCAGATATCGGAGCAGTACCAGAGGATCCACCTGTCTTCCAGCCAGATGGTGACCACCAGGCGTAACCCTGACAACGAGTGGGTTTCTTTTTGTCCTTCCACTTTATTGTAAAATTATTCTTTTGAGGCATTTAGCCGGCGAGCACGTGTTAGCTCATATTACACCTTTATTTACTGTCTGCCTATGGGCTGTAACATGATTGACAGATCCTAGGATTGATCATGTATGACTAAACTCTTGCTAGTCCTGATATTTTGTAACGACTAGCTTCATGATCATCCAATTTGTAATGTATGGGACGCCTTGCTATTATATATTTGGTGCTCTGACATCTTGTAACTATTATTGCTTGCTTGAGATTGAGACAATAGGCTTGTTCATGACCATAGGAGACTGTTGGCTTGTTGTTAAACCCTCATGTATCTAGACAGCCGTGACCGTATAGCGAGGTGGGTTACACTTCAATATACGTAGTTGGCTATGTCTGCCCCCGCTCTCCAGTATTCTGGTTCTGGGGTGTTACATGTCCAGCACGGCTTCCACCTCCTTGTCGAAGGATGTCATCATGGTCGTTGTCGGTCGCTTCAGAACTCGTCGTTGGGGATCCTCCAAGTCTTCATGGTACGGCTTCAAGCAACTTGCATGGAAGACTGGATGAATCTTCAGCTTGGCGGGGAGTTCAAGCTTGTAGGCCACCTTGCCTACCTTCATGAGCACGGGGAAGGAGCCTTCGTAATTCCGGATCATTCCTTTGTGCACTTTTTGGAACACCTTGAACTGTTGCGGTTGTAGCTTCACTAGCACCATGTCCCCCTTCTTGTACTCAACCAGCCTTCGCCTCGCGTCGGCCCACTTCTTCATCTTCCTTGCGACCTTCTCCAGAAATGCTTTGAAAATGTTGCCTTAACCTTGAAATCTGAAGTGAATAGGTTGGCCGCAGGGCTTCTACTCGAGGACCCCATACTCAGCCTGTGCGGGGCAAGCGGTTGGCGACCCATCACCAACTCGAATGAGCTGCTGTGCGACGACTCGCTCCGTTGAAGATTGTAGCATAATTGAGCGATATCGAGGTGATGCACCCAATCCCTCTGGTTGGCACTCATAAAGTACCACAACTACTCCTCGAGTAGTGAGTTGACCCGCTCGGTCTATCCGTCCGTTTGTGGGTGGAATTTGGTCGAGAAGTGTAAGTCCGTCCCAAGGATTTTGAATACTTCCGTCTAGAACTTCCCCGTGAAGTGGGGATCTCGGTCGCTGACAATATTGACTGGGATGCCCCAAAACTTCACCACATGGCTGATGAACAGTCGTACGGCCTCCTCTGTTGTACAATCCGTTGAAGCAGCAATGAAGGTCGTGTACTTGGAGAATCGATCCACCACCATGATAATAGACCCAAGCGCACCCACTTTCGGTAGGACAGAGATGAAATCCATCGATATGCTCTCCCACGGCTGGCTCAGCACGGAAAGAGGCTCCAGCAGGCCCCCGGGCTTCTGATGGTCCTTCTTTTGTTGGCACACAAGACAAGTGCGAACATAGTCCTCCACATCCTCGTATATGCGAGGCCAGTAGTATGTGGCCTCCAGCAGCGCCAAGGTCCACTTCTGCCCCGGGTGTCCAGCCTACTTCGTTTTATGGCACTCCTTGAGCAGTTGCCTCCGTAAGCCACTCCACCTAGACACGACCACCTTGTCGCCCTTAGTGTAGGGAAGTCCGTCTTTTAGCCAGAACCATCTCGTTTTGCCCTTCTTGGCAAGCTTCACTATGGCCAGTGTTAGTGGGTCCTCTATAATACCCACTCGAATACGGTCAAGAATGTCCCCCTTGAGCAAGCACACAGATGCGAGCTCGGCCTTCCTGCTCAGCGCATCGGCCACCTGATTTTCCTTGCCAAGTTTGTACTGCTACTCAATGTCAAACTCGGCTAGGAAATCTTGCCATCTAGCCTACTTCGAAGACAGTTTCTTCTGGGACTGGAAGTAGCTCGTGGCAACATTGTCCGTCATGACCATAAACTTGGTGCCGAGAAGGTAATACCGCCATGTCCTCAAGCTATGCACGACCGCGGTCATCTCCTTCTCTTGCACCGTGTAGCGCTGCTCGGTATCGTTCAACTTGCGGCTCTCGAACGTGATGGGGTGCCCTTCCTGCACCAACACTCCACCGATGGCGAAGTCAGACGCGTCCATGTGCACTTCGAACACCTTGGAGTAGTCCGGTAAAGATAAGACTGGCTCCTCCGTCACAGCCCACTTCAGTGCCTCAAATGTCTCCTTGCATCGGGGTGTCCAGCTCTACGCCCGATCCTTCCACAGCAGATCGGTCAGAGGCACTGCGATGGCAGAATATCCTCGGATGAACCGTCGATAGTAGTTCGCCAAGCCAAGGAATGATCGCAGCTCCATCGTCCTGGTGGGAGCCTCCTACTCCCGTATGGACTGGACCTTTGTGTCGTCCATCCATATCTTGCCATGCCCGATCCAGTGCCCCAAGAACGACACCTCTTCCTGTGCATATGAACACTTCTCCCGTTTGACAAAGAGTTCGTTCTCCCTCAGCACTTGGAAGACGGTCTTCAAATGCTCGATGTGCTCATCCATCGTGTTTGAGTACACGACGATGTCATCGAGGTAGACTACGAAGAACCGATCCAGATAGGGGTAGAAGAGCTTGTTCATCAAAGTACAAAAAGTCGTAGGAGCATTTGTTAGACCAAAAGGCATAACTAAAAACTCATATGCGCCATACCTCGTGACGCACGTCGTCTTAGCCTCGTCGCCTTCCTTAATTCGGACTTGATAATACCCCGAGTGCTTATCAAGTTTGGAGAAGTATCTTGCGCCTTCCAATTTGTCGAACAAGTCCGCCACCAATGGGATGGGATATTTGTTCTTGACGGTTACCTTATTTAGTGCACGATAGTCTCTGCACAAACGAACGCTTCCGTCCTTCTTCTTCGGGAATAGCACCGGTGAACCATATGGGGCCTTCGACGGTCAGATGAATCCCACGTCCAGCAGCTCCTTGAGTTACCTCTTCAACTCGTCTAGCTCGGACGGGGCCATGCGATATGGAGCCATGGCGGGCGGCTTCGTGCCCAGCTCCAACTCGATGGCGTGGTCTACCTCCCTCCGCGGGGGTAGCCTCTTTGGCAACTCCTTCGGCATGACGTCCCCGAACTCCATAAGGACGTCATCGATCTCAGGCAGAAGATCCCCCTGCACGGGCATCTCCTCCGTCTTGAGCACCGCAAGGTAGATCATCTCTCCGTGTTGTATCCCCTTCTTGAGTTGTAATACGGAGAGAGCCTTCCCTTTCGCAAGTTCGCCCCGTGCAGTTGTCACCATGCACGGAGAGCTCTCCTTCATGATCCCGACGACTCCCAGATATGGCAATGGGATCGCCTTTGCCGAAGTAAGGAAGTCCATCATGAGGATCATGTTGAAGTCATCCAGTGGTGCTGCCGTGAGACTGGTGACACCCGTCCAGTCTTCCACTTGGATCTTCACTCCTTTGGCCACCCCCTGCACGGGGCGTGCCTCAGAGTTGACTGCCTTTATCGTGCTTTAGTCTTTTTCTAGTACTAGACCCAAGCGTCGGACCTCCGCGTCCGAGATAAAGTTATGGGTTGCCCACGTGTCGACCATCGCCCTGGTGTTGTGGCCGTTGATCTTCACATCCACGTACATCAGCTCTCGATTCGGGGTCTTGGACACTACCGTCTTGCTCTTCAAAGCATTCTATAGGTACAGGACACCCATGTGAGCCCCCTTCTTAGGCTCCTCATCCTCGGCCTACTCGCCTTGGACCACATTCACCCTCTTGTCTTTGATCGGGCAGTCTCGTGTGAAGTAATTTTCTCCGTACAGGAAATATTCAATCTTCCGTTCCGTTGAAGGCTTTACGTGCTGCTTGTCCTTCAGCGGGCCTCCCTTTCCATTGTTCTTCTTCGTTCCCCCACCATTAAACTTGGTGGTGGTCTTTTCCTTAGGCTTTGGGGCATCACTCCGTCGATACTCCATCAACTTCTCGGCTGCCGCAATAGCCACGTTCACATCTGACACACCTTGCCTCTGTAATTCTTACGCCGCCTGTAAAACCCCAAAATTTCTACTATTATTTTTTTTTATTTTAAATTTTGGTACCGATTTAAATTTTTGTATTGTACGTCGCGTAGTCGTATTTTACGTCGCGCACAAAATTCACGTTTCGTAACTTCTCGACCAGTGCGAATATGTGTCGAGGTACATATTCTAGAAAAACATTTTTATTATCAAATTTTATTTTTTAGGAAAGTACATTTTCAAATAATATATGATAAATATTTTTAATTTCAAAAAGAGTTATTTTATTCAAATAAATATTGGTTTGGAAAATTTTAGAGATTTGTTTATTTTGCTATGATTTAAGTATTTACCTTGATTTTCAAAATTAATTAATATTTATTTTAATATTTATGAAAAAGATATTTGGAATCTTGTTTTATTTAATATTTGATTAAATATGGTAATTTAAATTGCAAAAGATTTTATTGACTGTATTTAAAATATTTTAAAATTAAGTATAGAATTAATTTGAATTTGAAATTGATTTGAATTGGTTTTAAATCTATTTAGTTAAATGACGAATTATCTAATTGGGATTTAATTAATCCCAATCCCTATCCAACTGGGAATTCCCACCTCCTATAAAAGGAGAGGTACTCCTCCAAAAATTTTCCATCCACAGATGTGTATTGTGTCTGTATCCACCATTTTTATTCCATATTATACAATTACATTATCCTAGCGTCGGACACACCCCGACGTCATCGAATACCCGATCCTAACCCTACCCATCTCCTCGTCAGCATCCCGATAACACTTCCGCAACACCAGCGCCGCCACCACCATCGTTGTTATCCCGACGCCTCCACAAACCACCTCGCCATCACCCGACGACCACTGCTGCCGCCCACGAGGCACCCCGTCACCACCATCGCCGCTACCCCCACTGTCATCACCACCACAACCCACCACAGAAAGGAAAAAGGATGAGAGAAAACCCTGACCTCCAGCCCGTAGCGCTCCTCCCCAGTGCCGCGCTGACCTCCGCCCGCCGGTGACGTCCTCCGCCTACGTGCCGAGCGCCGACCGCCAAGATCCCCACGGACGACCGGCGCCGACACGCCCATCCTCCCGCAGCGGGTGGCGCAGCCAGCCACCGCCATCCGCCGAGCCTTCCGCCAAAACCCTCGGACCTCCGCCTTCCGTCCAGAGTCCGCCGCCGTGCGCGCCACCGCACCTCCGGCCACCCGACGCCACTAAATCGCCGCTGCCACCGCGCCTCTTCCCTTCCGCCGCCGAGAGCTCCGCCCACCGACGTCCTCACCATCCCGCAAAGTCGACAGATCCAGCGCCGCCTTCAGCAGCACAGCCTCGTTCCTCCGTCCTGGAGCGCGAGACCCGCTCCCCGTCACCCTTCCGGCGAACGGCCACCGCGTGCCGACGGATCCGGTCCAGATCCGGCGTCTGCCGTACGTACCGACCGTGCGTGACCTCGCGCGCCCGTCGCGCTCGTCACAGCCGCAGCGTCTGGTCCCCTCCACCTTGCTCCGCCGCCCGGCTCCTCCGCCTCGCCTCGCCGCCCCGAACTCCGTCGAAGTCGCGGCCACCGAAACCGCCCCTCTGGTGAGAGCCCCTTTCCCGAAACCCTACTTTCTCTCTCTCTCTCTCTCACTCTCACCTAACTAAAGGAGCAGAATGCTATTTTAAGTATATTTACTATTATATTTATATTATTATTATTCTTAATAAGGATGAGCTATAAAGTTTTGATTTCATTATTATTATTATTATTATTATTATTATGTGTATACATAATATTATCATTATTATTATCATTATGATTATTATTATTACATCCTTAGTATTTTTGATTTTTATTATTAAAATTATTCTGTTTATTTAAATAATAATATTTTCCAAGATTATTTGTACACCACAAAATGGACCTAAAATTATTTTCTATATTTTATTAAAATAATTTGACTAACAAAAAAATTATTTTTCTACAATATATATGTATATTATATATATGAGCCTAAAAACGAATTTCAATATTTTCAAGTAATCATCTAAATGTATAATTGACTAATTTCAAATTGGATATATATATATATATATATATATATATATATATATATATATATATATATATATATATATATATATATATATATATAAAGTATTTTCAAGAATTTACATATAAATGTTTTATACGTAACCTCCACAAATTTCTCCTTGCTTAAACACTCTTAGCATGACTAACCATCCATTCATATTTTCTCGTGAATTCAGACCATGCTGCATCGACCATGGCTATTGGACCATGCTGGACTTTTCAGATTATTGCACACCAGGCGTAATGACAGGCAAGATACCTTGCCATTAAACTGTTTATATTCAGTCTGCATTTATTTTATATATCACTGTTCTTTATTTCCGGTTCTTATAGTTCCTGATTTACTGCCTGTTCAGTGATTATTAATTTATTTTGTTACTATCCTTTGATTGCATATAAACCTAGAGTTAAGGGACTACCGTTTGTAGTGTGTCGCATATACCTTGACACAGTTGTACCACGAGGATGTGTGAGATGAGTAGCATGTAGAGGTTCTTGTGTGTGGGCTGATCCCCCATGCGCATGCGTTAGGGCTAACTGCTAATAGAGGCATGTTAGGAGACTTAGCAGTTAGTAGAGGTATATGAGACATGGATGTGACTCTGTTAGGCATTGGGTGGGAAGAATAGTTCCTTGACGTATGGGCCAAGTATGCACTTCCCTATTGTCGGTTATCTCCGCGGGAGATACGGTCCTGGATTCTGATACTGATTTACTGCTGGCCTCTGACATTCGATGAATGTTATGCTTTGAGGTCCCTGGTATCCTGATGGGCCATACCTGAGATTACTGCTACTGAGCCAGAGTGCCCATGCGTTGGAGGTTTGTTCTTAACTGCATAAACACTGTAGTACGGTTAGATTACCTTATTATCGTCTTGTCACTTATTTCGGTTTGTGGCATATTATATATTCAGTTTATTATGGCATGTTCTTTATGTATCTTGTTACGTCCCTCTGAGGACCTGGTTATCTCGCCAGGTGTGTGTTTCATGATTCCTTGCAGGTGCTCTAGCTAAGGCCATTCCTTCCTTCGTGGTGATTACTCTTGGACTCGCCATTGCTCTCGTTTCCTAAATTCTTTCCTTGTATATTTTTCCATATTTAATTTGGTTGGTAGTGGACTTTGTCTCCACCCAACTATTGTGTACATGACAAAGTCAAAGTTACTTTTATATCATATTTATCTTTGTGGATGAGATTTAGTACCTTGGTTACTGCATTTTACAGCTTATGTATATATATATGAGGGTCCATATACTTCGTATGTATACAGCTGGCATGATTACGTTCTAGTCCTACGTATTTTGGGACTGGGGCGTTACACCGCCCATGGTTGTAGACCCTCCAGGAAGTGGAACACGCGATCTTTTTCGCCCATAGTAAAAATGGAAAGCATAAGGCGGGTGAACTCCTCCATATACTCCGTGACGGACCTGGTGTGTTTGAGTTGTCACAAACTCCGTCTCGCGACATACTCCACGTTCTTCGGGTAGAATTGAGACTTGATCTCCTTTTTGAGATCCTCCCAAGTCTCGATCGAACAGAGCCCCTTTTCTATATCGATGCACCTGCATTGCCACTACAACATAGTATTATCAAAGAAATATAGGGACGCTGTGTTTACCTTATCGGTCTTATCCTCGATGCGGACCGCCTTTAAGTAGCGCTCGATATTCTAGATGAAGTTATCCACCTCATTCGCATCCACCTCATTCGTATCCCATACGCCAGTAAAGGATTTGGGTTCTGGATACTTCACCCTCTGCGTTGACTCCCTCCTCGAAGTCGAACCACCAACAATGGCCCTCTCGAGGACCTCTGCCTTGGTTCGTACCTCTTTGCGTAGTTCGACAATCTCCGCCTTAGTGGCCTTTCGTTCCTCCTCGAACTCAGCTTGCATCTCACGGAGATGCTCTCGAAACTCCGACATAGCCGTGGTGACGTCCGCCTCCAAACCCTGGGCGAATTCCTCGTGAGCCGCTTGGTTTTGCTCCACTTGAAATTTAACGCCCGCCATGGCGCCTTTCTCCAGCATCTCAATCCGTTCATCCAACTCGCCAAGAGCCCGTTCCATCAACGATTCTTTGATCTTGCCCTTCCTCGAGGTCTTTGCCTTCTCCTTAGACGATGCGGGTTGCTCGTTGATGATGGCTTCGGTCGAAGACATGACAGCGATCGAACCTTTGCTCTAGTACCACTTGTCACGGACTTTGTATTTTTTCTAGCACTTCGTCCCGGGCGGCGCACTGTCTTCTTCCGTCAAGACTCGTGCAAGCCTTCCCAACATGACTTAGCCAGATCGCTAAGGAAATTAAGAATAGTGGAGCAAAGATGGACTAGTAAGAATCTCTTTATTGACTTGGAGAATGCTTACAATGAAGGTGGTGAGGAACAAATGAAAGCCTCCCCCTTTTATAAGTGCTCAGAGAGCTTTACATGGAAAGTTCTGGAAGGAATATTCTAAGGATTATTCTTTTCTACCATAACTGGAACGGCATATTCTAGGTTTATTCCCTAGGAACAGAAAAGGAAACTTCACGGGCCATCTAGAAGCTCCTTGGGCCTCCTAGAACGATCTTGGGCCTTCCGGAGAGATCCACTATCTTCTGGAGACTTCCGCCATCTTCTAGAATGTTCTGGAAGCTTCCCGCATAACCTTGGTCCGTAAAAAGGTTATGCAACTGGGCCTCGGACGGGGTGCAACATTTGGGACGTTACACATAGCTCACTAAATCTTATCCACACAAATAAGGAAAATAAAGATTTTATTAAATCAATTATGAAAGTATTTGAACAAGTTGTTGGATGGAGACAAATCCACTACCAAGCGATTAAACGAGAATAAATAAATAACTAATAAAAGAATTTAACAATCGCAATAGAGGATGATCCAAAGGCAAGATATTTTTGATAGAAAAAGAGAAGATCAACGATCATGGCAAGTACTCCTGTGGAAAGTCATGAACACCTACACCTGGAGAGATCACCAGGTCCTCAGAGGGACGTAACAAGATATAAAAAAATATGCCATATAAATTGAATATAAATATGTCACACAGTCATAGATAAAATTAAAATATTTCAAACCGTAAAATGGCCCAGTATCCCATCATCGAAATAGTGGACCACACCTACAACCAAACAAGGACAGGGCATGGCACACTACTACGCGATGGGACACTGTCCTGTGTCATAATTGGAACGGAGTATGACAAGACATCAGCAAAGGTCACCTAACCATTCTACTGTGAATATGCAGTTAAGAACGAACCTTTAATGCATGGGCACTCTGGCTAACCATTTGACTTGGCATAGTCTTCAATTGTGCACTAGGGCCCTACGTCCGTAACGCTCCTTGAACGTCAGAGGGCACCAGTAAGAGTAGGGGTAATCTCAAACCCCAACGGAGCTTCCGGGTTACTAAAGGGAAGTGCATACTTGGGCCATACGCTAAGAAACTATCCTCTCCATCCTATGCACCTATCTATGTCGTAACCACGATACTGTATCTCTACTAACTACCAAGTCTCCTAGCAAGCATCTATTTAGCAGTTACCCTAACACATGCGCACGGGTGATCAGCCAACAAATAAGTACCCTCTATAAGCTACTCACAACTTACACCTCGTGCCACACCTGTGTCAAGCTTTTGATAAATGTACTAAACAAAAGGTAGTCGCTTAACTCTAGGTCCATATACACAATTTAAAGATAAGAATAAAAACATAACTAACACTCTTGCACCATATAACTTGAAAGCACAATAAGATGAACCATAAACAGATAATCATGGATGCAACTTGGTGAACTGGAAGTAAATAAACAGTAAATATGCAGAATATATATAAGCAGTAAATATGCAATAGATATATGCAGTAAATATGGCAAGGTATCTTTCCTGGTATGGCCACGGTCGATGTGAAGGGATCCGAATTCGCGAGAAAATAGGAAGGCATGATTAGTCATGATCAACAATGATCACAAAGAGGAAATTTTACGTAAGTAAATACATATACTCTTTTAGAAAATATTTATAATATTTGAAAACTAGATTTTATTAGTTGAAGTAATTTTAGGTAAATACTTGAAAAATCTTAAAAAAATGTTTTTATGCTATAACTTTAAGTTTATCAAAATAGGATTTGTAGGTAGAAAAACTATGTTCTTATTAGTCAAAAATATTTTAGATAAATACTTTGAAAAACTAGAAAAATCATTTTATGGTTAAAACCTAATTTGTCAAAATACACTCTTTTAGGTTAAAAGCTATGTTTTAGATAGATAGAAATAATATAATAATATTTTTTGGGTTTTTAAATCTAAAATTGAAAATAGATATAGGGCCGCCCAAGCACAAAACATATGTTTCTTCAAATAATTCTATTTGTTAAAACTATATATATAATATATTAAAAAATTACTAAATATAGCCCAAAGCTTAAAGCCCAGGAATTAAATTACATCAAAATTTATTTATAGCCCTAGCCCAGCCCAAACTAATAAGCCCTAGTATTATTTTTTTAGTAAAACCTTAAGGCCCAATCCCTATTTCTGATAACCCATCGGCTGGGTTATCTATTAGAAAGAGAGAAAAAAAAAGAGCTGTTGAGAGAGTGGATATTTTGATATAGAGAAAGAATTTGAGAGGGAGAAGAAAAGTCAGAGAGCTGACATGGTTTCGACTGTCGTGTCGACTCTCTACGAGGCATAAGCACGCTGGTGTTGCTCCAATTTGTCGACGTCGGTGCTGATCTTATGGCGTCCGCATCACCGGCCGTTGGGGATGCTAGATTGAAGGGGTCGACGGGCCTGGAGAAGGTCGTCGAGTTTGGCGGTAGGTTTGATGAGCTCGCAACTGAGTGGAGCGGAATGGAAGCTGGCCGATTGAAACCGAAGGTGGTGATGTTGGTGTTAGTGGCTCTCGGCGACGGATGGTGGTCGTTTGAGAAGGGGGAGGAGGAGATTGACGAAGATATACGGAGAAGTGGGAGAGCGGGTGGTGGCTGGTGAGGCAGGGGACGTCAAGGTCGTGTGGGTGCTTTGGCGGAGGTCCGAGTTGAAGACGGTGGTGGGTGATCGTAGTGCTGGCAGCAGAACAGGTGACGGCTGATGATAGAGGGAGGCAGTCGGGACTGGTGATCGTGCCGGTGCAGTGGTGGTCGTCCGGGCGAGGTGAGTGGTCGTAGCACCGGTGGTGGGTTGTCGTAGGATTTAGACAAGAAGGATGATGGCAACAGTCGGTAGTGGTAGTTGATGTCAGGGAGCACATGAAATTCAAGCATGGTGGGCGAGACGCTGGCGACGATCGAAACATGAAGGTGGTTCATGGCCAAGGGTTCGGTTATGGTTGAATCATGTCGGTATGTCCTACGTGACATGGACACGGGATAGGTTTGGGATTGATGGATGGATGGATGGGTGTGTCCAGGTGTGTCGGACGCGAAGTAGATGTATAATGTATTCGTATTGGATATAGTAGAAAAACTCTCGGGGTCGGACCCGAGGCCAACACATGCTGACGTGGAGAAAGTGGTGGACACGGATATGGTGCACGGCACAAATTTGGTGATGATGGGCGCAGACGTTGGCTATGATGGTGGTTAGGGATTATCAGGTTTGAAGGAGAACAAGGAAAACAAAACGGAAAGCAAAAGGGAGGCTCCCCTTAAATAGGTGGAAAACTCCTAGTTGGATAAGGAGTAGAAAATTTGAAACCCCTTTTAGGTAATTCTCACTATTTATTTAAATCCATTTAAAACTATTTTAATAAAATTTAAATCATAATTTAAATCACCGTAAATATTTAAATATTAACATCTAATTATTTTAAAATGCCTTTTCATAAATTAAAAATATTTCCAATAAATTTTTAAAAATCTAATTTACGATATACATGAATTTCTTATCATGTATATATTTCGCATGCAAAATAGTCTATCTATATTTACATAAAACATTACTTTATAAACTAGTACAAATAAAATAACATACATGTATATCGAATAGAAATAAGTTTGACTAATCTTTTGGTGTGCCACATAAAATAGAAAATAATATCTTTACCTTATATGTATATTGAAACAAAATATTTATTTACTATATTTATTAAAAATCTATAATAAAACTTTTATATACATAAATAAATAAATGCCATGTATATACTTATTTGTACTCGCAATATAAATACCACAATAAAAAATAAAAAAAAATCTATAGTAAAATTATGGGGGTTTACATCACCCCCTCAAGAGTTGCCTTCAATTGGTATCGGAGCAAGGACTCTTGATGGCTACAAAAGGTCTGCTAAAATTATTATAGAAGACAATCTTGTTGAAAAACCATATGACAGATACACGGAGCATGAAAAGAATCAATCTATTATCGATATTAAAGCTATTAATGCTTTATTTTGTGTAGTAATCAGAACTGATTTCAATAGATTATTTACATGTACTACTTCTCATGATGTTTGGAATCTTCTTGAGGTAACCCATGAAGGAACTTCACAAGTGAAGGAATCCAAAATTAGTAGGTTGACACAAGAATATGAGGCCTTCAAAATGAAGCCTAATAAGACCATTACACAAATGTTTACATATTTTCTTGACATTGTTAATTCACTCTCTTTTCTTGGCAAGGAATATAAAAATCATAGAATAAAATGACCATAGAATGTTTACATATTTTCTTGATATTGTTATATTTTCTTGATATAGTGAAAATATTATTTACATATTTTCTTGATATTGTTATATTTCTTGGCAAGGAATATAACCCTAAAGCAACGACGAACATAGAATAAAATGACCTCACCATCTAACTCTTGAGACACTCATGCCTAAGTTGATAACACATGATCTGGATCTCAAGGAGCAAGAAGAATCAATGCCCAAGGAGAAAATCATAGCATTTAAAGCACATTATCAGAAGATCTCTGAAGATCAAACTGAAGACGATAATTCAGACAATGAGGAACTGGCCCTAATCCAGAAATTATAGACGATTCTTGAAGTTTGAGAAATCAAACAGAAAAAGAAAGATGTCAATGAAGAAGAACATGTGTAAATTGGCCACATAAAGAAGGATTGTCCTACTGCAAAAAAGAGGAATCGCTATGAACGTACAAGCAAAAGAGGATCTTCGTCTCGCAAATACACAAACGCGAGCATGTGGCACGAAAGCAAAGCAAGTAACTTCGAAGAAGAAGAAGAAATTCCACGCAATACTGCAAATGTATGCCTAATGGCATTAACAAATGAGGTAACAATAAATCCCTTTTATGAAGATTTCTCTTACGATGAGTTGTCCAATGCTTTTAATGATCTATTTAAGGATCACAAGAAGCTTAGAGACAAATACAAACATGTTAGAAAAGATATTCAAATATATAAGCTTAAGAATGATAGGCTCTCATCTTTATTAAATGAAATAAGAGAGACACCCTCTTCTAGTGACACGGATAAAATTTTCGTTCTAAAATTGAGTTTGCATGATGCTCTTTAATGTATTAAAAAGAATACACAAGAATATGCAAAACTTAACGAAGTCTATGAGATGGAGAAAAAGAATTACAACATTGTTGCACAAAGTATAGATGTACTCACTACTAAATACAATGATCTATATGCTAGCTCTGAAAAAGTTAGAGATTAGATTGGGAAAGCAGGTAGTACAACATATGACTCAATGTAACACAAGTCATGTGACTCAGCAAATAGTCACCCACGGCAGATCATTTACAAAGGAAGCAAGCAAAGCTAAAGCTTCATACAATTACGCCTTTTATTACAAGTATACACGCAAGACATATCATACCAAAGCACGTACTCATACTGATGCACCAACTACTAATTTTATGCTATCTGTCATTACTATGGAGAAAAAGGGCATATTTTGTTAGAGATTTTTTGTGCCATGTCGATTCATGAGATGAAGAACATAAATTAAATTGATTGCGAAAGCGTACCTGAATCCATTGTCTTTGCTTGACGGATCTTGAAGCAAACGTCTCTTTTGGGGTTTCATCTTCCAACCCGCTACGGCCCTTAATAACAAAGATGAAATCTTTGTTCCTCTCTTTGTTGATGGGGATACAGAAGAGAATAGAGAAACCCTCTCTTTGGTGGCCGTATGAGTTGGGGACCATAACCCTAATGAATACATATATATATATATATATATATATATATATATATATATATTTATATATATATATATATATATTTATATATATATATATATATGTGTGTGTGTGTGTGTGTGTGTGTGTTGTGATATTTCTAATTTGGCCCCTCATCAAATTAGAATTATCTCCGGTATCTACACATTAATTCCATGACAATTATACCCTTAAGCCAATTTCCATATAGACCACTTTAATTTGGCTTCATTATTTAGATAGCCAAAACACAATTAATTTTACATGTGTGGCCCCATAATTATTGAATAATTCCAACAATCTCCCACTGGGCCACATATGTAACCTTATAATTGTGTTAACCTTAGTGAGCTCATAAATTGCTATCTTAATCCTTAGGGTATATCCGGACAATCTCGTCCATTAACCATATCAACATAGGATCAAAATGGCCTTCGTCACATATAGCGTAACTAAACCATCAATGGTCACATATACCAATATAGCTAAACGACATAGATCAATCATGGATGCGTAGCATGAAAATTACACGCAATGTGATCAATACATGTCTATTTCCAACTGGTCCTCCTTAACTTTAATGAGATCAATACTTTAACATAATGAAAACAGAATGAACTGAATTTCCATATATCTGATCAGATAAATATCCAAAATACTTTAATACATAAATGTGTCCAAAACCAAATAGCACCCAAATACATAAAATACAAACTCCCACTATATTGTCATATTCTTAATTAACACCCATATGAGCAGTATGCTCATGAAAGACCCTGGGTGATAATGCTTTTGTGAGCGGATCCGCTAACATGGAGTTTGTCCTAATGTGCTATATGGACACTATAACCATTCTGAATTCTTTCCTTCACAACTAGAAACTTTATGTCAATATCCTTTGACTTATACAAGTTTCTGTTGTTATTGGAATACAGTACTGCTAATTTATTGTCACACCATAATTTCATGTGGTCTTTCAACACCGTACTGTAGGCGCAGCCTTGTGACAATTTCGCAACCATATTCCCTGAATAGATATCCCACAGCATGTTATAAACTTTGCTTTCATGGTGAAAGAAATTATGAGTGCATGTTTGACACTCATTCAAAATATACCTCCATTAGTCAGCGTAACCTGATGTGGATCTCCTGCTGTGTTGGCATCCAACAAAATCGAAGTCGGAATACTTTATGATCTCCAGAATTATTCCAACTCCTACAAAGAGCATATAATTTCTTGTTCTCTATTAATTACTTAAGTAGTTTGTCTGCTACCCAATGATCCATCCATATATGCTTAAATATCTGTCTAACATCTGAATTATGTACGCAATATCCTGATGCATACATACTTGTGCATACATTAGACTCCCTACAACTGATCATAAAGGAAAATCTATTGTATTTTCTTAATTATAAGGCTAACCTTAGGGCACTTATTTGAGACCGAATTTGTCTCCTTTAACGAGATGTGTTACCTGGTTTGCATTAAATACTTCAATCAATGTACAAAACCAAAAAATTATTTCTACTCCCACTGAACTTTGTGATACACACAATCTTTAACAGTGTTCATCTCAAAACCAAACGAGATAGTCACTTGTTAAAACTCAAAGTGTCTTTGACGAGAAGCCTGCTTGAGTCCATAAATAGATTCTGTCAGTTTGCGAACCATATTCTTTGGGTCTTCTGACACAAAGTTTTCTGGTTGCACCATAAATTGTTTCGTCGATGTTACCATTGAGAAACACAATTTTGACATCCATTTAATGTAACTCAAGATCAAAATGTGCAATAAGTGTTGTGATTATTTTAAAAGAGTCTTTCAAAGATACCGAAGAGAAAGTCTCTTTAAAATCAACCGTTGACTTTTGAGTAAAGTCACTAGCTGCAAGACGTACTTTATACCTCTCCATATTATCCTTTCGAATCTTTCTTGGTTTTAAATGTACATTTTCAACCAATGAACTTCGTATCTTTTGGTAATGTGACAAGTTCCTAAACCTTTTTGTCTTGCATAGACTTATACTCCTTATTTATTTCCTTAATCCACTTTTAAGAGTTGGAACTTTCCATGACCCGACGGAAGATGATTGAATCACCTTCCAATATTCCATAGTTTTTCTCACGTTCCTAGAGAAATATGACAATATTGTCCGAAATTATATTTCTCCTCTCTGGTGGACCATCTTAATATTACCGGTTCTTGAGGTTGTTGAGTTTGTTCCTTAGGAATAATTACCTTATCTTGAATGGGGTGCCGCTACATTGTCGATGTTAAGGTATCTCAACAACGACTTATAGAGGTAATTCGATATTGTCTTATTGAGGCTTCGAATTTACTTCTTGATCATGACAGGTATAGAATCCTGCACATCATCAAAAGACAGAGTAGAAATCGTAATTGATTCCTTCTCAAAGACAATGATCCTGACTTTATTTCTTCCCCAAACTCAACATCCTCAAAATATTATACTTCTCGTCTCAAAATTTTCTTTTGTGTGGGATCGTATAATTATTACCCCTTTGATTTGTCAGCATAGCCAATAAAGTAGCTGCTTACAATTGAACTTTGGTCTATATTTTCTTTATACATTAATATAGACATTAAAGTCTATAGAGTCAATAAAATCCAAATCTCATCAGACACAAGTCGTTCAACTCTATTTCTAGAGATGTGACCTAATCGCTTATGTCATAATGAGACTAAAAACATTTATTATTAATTTTGTGTTTAGTACCACATGACTCCACTTGCAAGGTTTCATTTAAGCTGCAATAGTTTTAACTGAATATAGGTGATCATAAACCTTAAAGGAACCGTTACCAATAATATTTGGATTTAAAGATAGACTAAACTTATTATTTCCAAATGAACAATAATAACCAGATTTGTCCATTAAGAAAACTGAAACTGAATTTCGTCTAAAAGACGGTGCAATATCAAATCCAAATAATAATCGGTTCCTAAAAATAACCTAAAATGTCCTATTGCATCCACTTCTACCGATTTGCCGTCACCCACATAGATGTATCTATCACCATCAATTGGCTTTCGGTAGCTCATGTAACCTTGTCTAAAACACTAACGTGGGTAGTCACACCAGAATCTAACCACCTTGAGTTTCTTGGTACCAAAACTAAATTAACCTCAGAACAGACCAAATTTAGAAATGTACTTTTCTTTATATGTCATGCATGGTACTTTGTACATTTCTTCCTTATGTGTCCTGTCTTATCACAAAAGAACAACCCTAGTTTTATATTGTTGTTTCTTTTGAGCTAGACCCTTAGCAGCTACTGTATTCATTTTCTTTTGTCCTTAAAGTTTATCCCATTAAACTTGGAAACTAAATTCTTATTGGCAGATATTATAGCAACATTAATTTTAAAGAGAACAAAACAACAAAAATGACATGCTCTAATTAATAACCAAAGAGTAAAATATAGTCAAACAAATTCAAATAATGGTGAACCCCATCTCAAGATACCTAGTGCATCATTGATATCAAGTCTTTGGACAGTGATATTAACTGCAAGTGGTACTCTTGGTGTAGTGATCAAATATTGACAATAAGTCATGTCAAATAATAAGCCTATCTTTGGATCGGGTTATTATTCACATGTAAACCGTATAATTGTCACACATTTATCACCACAAGTATGTGTGCAATTCGGCCAAGTATTAACCTTCCTTTGGGCCGGCTAATACCCGCATGAATATACACACATAAACATCCGACATCCCTTATAGACTATCTACGCAAGAGAGGTCACTTCTACTTAGAATATTGGACAACTATTGCTAGTCATAAAAGGTACCAAAAAATTGAATGTTGACTAAATTTTACAAAAACTGAATCATGTCTAAAACCTTAAGTACATGCATATTTAAAATTTAAATAATCAATAATCAGCAGATTTGATTCCACTGAATATCATGCATCAAAAGATTATATCAAATAATCTATAAAGATTACACCAAAAATTTATCTACTACAAGATAAACATATGAATCTATTGCATGATTTAAAACATGAATTTTTAATTTGAGTAGACTTAGCATTATCAACTTAACAAAATTCATGTAATAATTTACCCAAGACAAAAATCTAACTTTTCTGTAGATCGAACGTAAATATTCCAAAAGATCTCTCTTTAATCATTAACCAAAGTCGCCAAAAGATAGTGTCGCCGAAAGAAGGAATGTACTGGGACATAACATAGTGTCGCCGAAAGAAGAAATGTACTAGTGCCCATCGTTAAGCAGAGGTCGAAACATGAGTTGCTACTGAAATATCTATCCCCAAAGAAACAAAGGATAAGTCTCATAAGAGGGGCTTCCTGTGAACCCTAGAAGACCAATTAGCTAGCAGGAAAATAAACTTATGTCATGGAATCGAACAAAGCAACCCTCTAAAATTCTTTGAGCAGGTAGTAAAGGTGTCCATAGGAAATGTAGTAGTGCAAAGAACCAAATTTAATAGATCAAATATGGTTTAACAGATAAACAGTAAGTTTAAACATTATGCCAATATTTGAATAAAAGTGGTCTCTAGGCAAGCAGAGCACCCAAGTTTTTCTTATGAACCCAGGCAAGGTGGCCCAGAATAATGATCGGATCTAGCATACTGCATACACATATTTCTTGGTGATAAAGGCATAGTCAAGTTCTGCTATGATTGTAAATTTATAGTTACTGATTATTGTTCCATAACTTCAAAATACGTGATTTAAGAAAGACAAAGGAACTCCTCCATTCATAGAATAAAAAAGAACCTGGAGAAGTCAACTTTGCAAGAATTGAATACAGCAAATCATTATATCTCATTCCCCAATAAAAAAAAGACAATTAATCCGACAAAAAACCCTTCTCTAATTATATATATTAATACCTATCAAATGAAACACACAGTAATATTTTTGACTGAACTGATCATCGATATCCATATATAATCTAATACATGTCGGTGGATAACAGAAGCATCGCAATGGCAAACAACTAAAGATTGACCAAAATATATTACTTGGACCCATCGTTGTCATAAACCCTAAATTAAATTAGATCTTACGATCTAGGGTTCCTAAACAACAACAAAAAATTAAATCTAAACCTTCAATCTCATAAATCAAACAAGGAGGCTCTGATACCACTTGTTAGAGATTTTTTGTGCCCTGTCGATTCATGAGATGAAGAACATAAATTAAATTAATTGCGAAAGCGTACCTGAATCCATTGCCTTTGCTTGACGGATCTTGAAGTAAACGTCTCTTTTGGGGTTTGATCTTCCAACCCGCTACGGCCCTTAATAACAAAGATGAAATCTTTGTTCCTCTCTTTGTTGATGGGGATACAGAAGAGAATAGAGAAACCCTCTCTTTGGTGGCCGTATGAGTTGGGGACCATAACCCTAATGAATACACACACACACACACACACACACACACACACACACACACACACATATATATATATATATATTTTATATATATATATATATATATATATATATATATATATATATATATATATATATATATATATATGTGTGTGTGTGTGTGTGTGTGTGTGTGTGTGTGTGTGTGTGTGTGTGTGTGTGTGTGTTGTGATATTTCTAATTTGGCCCCTCATCAAATTAGAATTATCTCCGGTATCTACACATTAATTCCATGACAATTATACCCTTAAGCCAATTTCCATATAGACCACTTTAATTTGGCTTAATTATTTAGATAGCCCAAACACAATTAATTTTACATGTGTGGCCCCATAATTATTGAATAATTCCAACATATTTCACATCAATGTAAGGTTAAAAAGTTGGTTTATATATTATATACTAGTTACTTTCACGTGCATTGCACATTAAAAAAAAGAAAAAAAAGTACATTATGATTGAAATATAAAAATTTAAATTATGTTAGAATATTTTAAATATAATTTGATATATTTTAGTTATGATTTATTATAAATATATTTTTAAACTTTTGGATACGTGTTTAGTTAGATAATATCATTTAGTTAGTTTAAATATAATTTAAATTCTAAAATATTTTAGTATTTATACATATTCATACACTTAGGAGGATTTTAGGTTTTAATTTTAGTTTAAAATACGTGAGAAAATAACAGTGGATACGGAACTTAAATTATTTTTTAGAAAAAATGAAATGGATTATGAAATACAAACGGCTTAGACGGCTCAAGATTGAGCCGTTTTGAAGCTTAAATATATATATATATATATATATATATATATATATATATATATATATATATATATATATATATATATATATATATATATAATGTATATGGGTTCTAAAGACAAGCAATGAAGGACCCTCAAAGAAATGGGTACCATAGGTTATATCTTCAACTTATATTATAGGTGGACCAACCCTCTCATGCTAGAAGCAAGTGGATCCTCGATAGCAATTGCTAACGACATATGACAAGTGATGCTACCTTATTTGCGACGCTATCGATGAAGAAAGAATGATACGTTGTCACGCCCCAGTCCCAAAAGTCATGGGACTAGCACGTGACACAGCCAGTTGTTACATACTCAAGGGTGAATCCAATCTATGGAACCCACATGTCATGCAAATAAACTGTCTAAGATAGGGTCTAAAATGACAAGTCAACTATATCTCAATCCACATATAATAATCTCAAGTGGGAACCAAATGCATTAATGCTAATCAAATAGTAATACACAGATGTCACTTGAATATAAATACAAGGATAGACAATTTATAATAATGTTGGCCAGACCTTAATACAATATCATCTGAACAAACTCATAACAAAAACTAAAGCTTGTAAAACTAGGCTATAGAGCTGAAGATGTTATCATAAAATATAAGAGATGAAAGAACGATAAAAGCACCACTAGCGATACCTGAATCCTGGAGATGCAATCGTCCACCAATCAACCCTTCTATTCTAGTAGTCTCAGCAAATACCTGGAGAGATCACCATGTCTTCAAGAGACTAGCAAGATACATAAAAATAAAAACATGTCAAATATAACCGTATAAAATATGCAGTAAAAATAAGAAATAGTCGTCAAAGAATCAACTAAAACACAAGGAGACTAAGACACAAGAGAACTAAGACATAAGGAACCTAAGACAGTGGCATGCCATACTAGAAGTGGCTAACAAAAAGTCCGGTAAACCAATAGATTATGGTCAAGGCAAGCACTCCCAATCTATAGTATCTCAAGTGTAGTCAATGCAGGCACTCCCAATCGAGATGGTCAAGTAACTAATCCTAGTATCAAGGCAAGTCAGTCTTATAGACTATAGTCAAGGTAAGCCCTCCCAATCTATAGAATATCAAGTTAAGTCATACTCAAGTCAAGAGAACAGTGGTATAGGACTAGACACCTCTATCATGAGACGCATTTGAACACAGAGACCAATATAACATGTAATAAAAAAATAATAGAAATGAGGTACGTGCGTGTAAGCTGGAAACAAGATAAAGTAAACTAGAAACATGGTAAGCAATATGAATATAAAAGTACAAGGAAAAAGAAATAGCAAGAAAGTAAAGAACATTCATATAAACTATACTGTAAAGTTAGCAAGGTATACTTGCCTGGGAGTTTGTCCGGATATGTTGAGGTCAAGAATCCAAAGTCATATCCAAAGTCCTTAAAATATAAAAGAAGCCTAATATATTAATTAATGTGGTTATGCTTGCCTGCCACCTATATATATATATATATATATATATATATATATATATATATATATATATATATATATATATATATATATATATATATATATATATATCCTTTCTCCAAGTTGGGCTGTGGCCCAAAGCCACCTAGCCGCTCGGAGGGGATTTGAACCCGAGACCTGTGCTCGGGCGGCCCACCGTACTACCACTAGGCTAGTGCCTTTTATATATATATATATATATATATATATATATATATATATATATATATATATATATATATATATATATATATATATATATATATATATATGTGTGTGTGTGTGTGTGTGTGTGTGTGTGTGTGTGTACAAGATAGATACACACACACACACACATATATATACACACACATATATAATTAAACAAGGGCTTAATAGCGCCTTTACTATACTAATTGTGGAGCCGGCTCGGGCCAGACTAAACAAGCCATTTAGTTTACTGCTGTAGCTAGATTGAAAAGAAGCCCCGGCCCCGAGGAAGCGGGCAGGAGGGCGAGAAAGAGCATAAGCTGCAGCACCCGCTGCAACAAGAACAAAGCCACGGATTCTTGTTCTTTCGTCGTTCATACTGCAAAAGAGATTGAGCTACTGGCATCAAGGGGCCGAGATAGATTATATGCTGCTGCATAAGAATGGGGGACAAGGACTTCCTTGTTTTTATGAACCTAACTCATTGAAATTCCATCCAGTAAAACGGAAGAATTATAAATTTCCAAAATAATAAATAGGAAAATCGCAAATAGAGCCATTGTGATTCCCATAAGTGGTGTAGTCCCCCAGCCTGGAGCTACTTTACCATATTCTGAATTCAATGGTTTCAATAAACTCCCTACGTTAGTTTGTCTTGGCCTAGATCTAGAACTACCTTCAACGATTTGTGTCGCCATATATATATATATATATATATATATATATATATATATATATATATATATATATATATATATATATATATATATATTATTTATATATATATATATATATAAAAATATATATATATATATATATATATATATATATAGAATTATTAATATCCTAAGTGTGTTGTACCCTTATATATATTTACATATATGACTAGTTTTGCAAACATTACGAAAGAAAAAGCGTGTTATTGAAAATGTCATACTTAAAGAAATAAAGGAAGATGGAAATGGTTTAGTTTGTAATTGATTAAAGGGAAGGGGTTATTTACAAAAGGAACATTATTAACTATTGTAAAAGGTACCCATCTATGCATACTTGAATATTGAATGAAATATACATTAACTACTTAATAAATGCTATAATAAAAAATGCTTTCTGTCGTAAGGCAAAAACTCTAACACACGGAGATATGACGAAGTATATTATAAACTACAAGTGCACATTTACAAGCTATTCCAACCTCTATTTATATAGGGAGAGAGGTTGGGGGTTATGAAGAAACGAAGGGCCAAAGGTCACGTAGGTTACAAGAATATGAATGTGTAGAGACATATGAGTTACAACACTCCCCATTGGCTCTCCAGAAATTCTGCTTGTAAACACCTCTGAGTTTCTTCGTCTGTCTGTAGCTTGCAAATTCAAAAATGACCACCTACTTGCATCTCGTTAAAACCTTGCCAAAGAAAACCCAGTGGAAAAAAAAAACTTTGGTCGAAGGACAAAAGAGTACACACAGGTCAGTGTGATGGGGGTAAACTAACCATTGCAAAGGTGCCTCGTCAAAACCTTGTCAGGAAAAACCCAGTGGGAAAAAACTGTTGATCGAAGGTCTGTTTGCTGAAGCATGGTTACATAGAGCGCGAGTAGCTCAGAGTGGTTTGATCAATAACAGACCATTGGAAACACGGCCCAATGTAACCATGTTTCGTTTGATCAATAACAGCGGTATTGTCCCCATAGAGCGCGAGTAGCTCAGAGTGGTTTGTTGAAGTAGCCACTAAGGTCTGTTTGCGAGACCTCCAAGAAATTGCCGTGTTTCCAATGGTAAAGACGTAACCAGATTGGGAACGCCCCTTGTGCGGATCAGATAAGTATCCCGCATCGGCGTAGCCAACAAGGGTCGCGTTGCTTCGAGTGCCAAGAGCGTTGGACTCACTCAAAACCGCGTAGGGATGGAACAAGCCCAAGTCTGTAGTACCCTTAAGGTAGCGAAAAATGTCTTTTATGCCATTCCAATGGCGGCGTGTTGGCACGGTGCTGTGTCGAGCTAGACAATTCACAGCAAACGAGATGTCCGGTCTAGTACATTGGGCCAAGTACAATAAAATGCCTATTGCACCCAGATAAGAGCACTCAGGACTCAATATCTCTTCGTCATCGTCCTTTGGACGGAATGGGTCCTTAGTAATGTCTAGAGAGCGAACGATCATGGGAGTAGCGGACGGCTTAACGTCAAAATGACTAAAGCATATCAACACCTTTTGGGTGTAGTTCGCTTGATGGACAAGAATTCCATCTTTACGGTGCTCGATCTGCAGGCCGAGGCAAAACCGTGTCTTCCCAAGATCCTTCATCTCGAATTCCTTCTTCAGGATATCAGTAGTTTCTGACAAGTCTTTTTCGGTTCTTATGAGATTTATGTCATCTACATAGACCGCGATGATTGCGTATCCTGAACTGGATTTCTTTATGAACACGCATGGGCAAAGTTCGTTATTAACGTATCCCAAACCGATCAAGTATTCGCTTAGGCGGTTATACCACATTCGCCCGGATTGTTTCAATCCATATAGCGAACGCCTCAGTCTAATCAAGAACGCGTTCTGTGGTCAGGAACTACTTGATTCAGGCATCTTTAGTCCTTCAGGGACTTTCATGTATATCTCTGTGTCCAGATTCCCGTAGAGATAGGCTATGACCACATCCATGAGCTGCATATTCAGTTTTTCGGAAACTACTAAACTGATTAAGTAGCGGAACGTTATGACGTCCATTACGGGAGAATACGTCTCCTCGTAATCAATTCCAGGACGTTGTGAGAAGCCTTGTGCCACAAGGCGAGCCTTGTATCGCATAATCTCATTTCTCTCATTACGTTTCCTTAGGAAAACCTATTTGTGACCAACTGGTTTAACATTGGGTGGTGTTGGAGCAACAGGTCCAAACACGCTTCTTTTCGCTAAGGAGTCTAGTTCAGCCTGGATTGCTTGTTTCCATTGTGACCAGTCCGTTCATCGTTGACACTTAGCAACACTATGAGGTTCCATGTTATCATTGTTCATAATGTCAGTGGCCACTGATTATATGAACACATCATCAATGACAGTTTTATTTTGCTTCAAAATATCGTCTAAGCTAGCATACTCGACGGATATTTCGAGGTTATCGGCATGATTAGGAATAGGTGTTTCATCTGGAACGTGCTCTTCTAATACATCGCCGTGATCCTTAATGATCTCATGTGGCAAAACGCTTTTAATAAGATTTCGTCGCTTCCGGGACGGAACATCTTTGGAACCAACCGGTCTTCCCTTTTTCTTGGGAATAGCGGTGGACTGGACGGCCGATGGCAGCGTCCTTTGCTCGGCGGGTTCGACCGGAGCAGCATGTTTTACAGGAACATGGCGTCTCTCAGGGACGTCTATCCTTGCAGGCACATTTGCAGCAGGTATAATTGATCTCGTGACTTTTGCTAGGTCGCTAAATGCGTCTGGCATTTGATTTGCAATATCTTATAAACCTAGAATCCTCTGCACTTTCTTATCACTATGTACAGAGGGGAGATCATGATGAGCAAAAGCGGGCACATGCCACGCTAATTCACGTTGTTCCTCATCAACGTTAGCATGCATTTCTCCCCCTAACGACGGGAAGATTGCCACATCAAAGTCACAATCCGCGTGTCTCGCGGTAAAGAGATTGCCTGTCAAGGGCTCTAAATAGCGAATGATGGACGGGGAGTTATAACCGACATATATTTTCCGTCGCTTCTGAGGTCCAAATTTTGAACGCCTTATCGGCTCAATTGGAACATTGACTAGGCACCCAAACACGCGTAAATATGAGATGTCAGGCACACATCCAGTAACCAGCTGGTAGCGGAAAGTGGTTGGGTGGCCATGGGCCTCAGACGGACCAAATTTGCAGCGTGCAAAATTGCGTAGCCCCATGCAGATAGTGGGAGTTTGGTGCACATAACCAAGGTCCGCGCTATCACTTGCAGTCGCTTTATAAAAGCTTCCGCTAGGCCATTTTGGGTATGAACATACGCAACAGGGTGTTCAAGATTTATTCCCAAAGTCATGCAATAATCATCGAAAGTCTTCGATGTAAACTCTGCGGCATTATCAAGTCTAATAGACTTTATCGGATAATCCGGATGGTGAGCCCTTAACTTAATGATCTGGGCGAGGAGTTTAGGAAATGCTGCGTTTCGGGTGGACAACAACACTACGTGTGACCATCTAGTCGATGCATCAACCAAAACCATGAAGTATTTAAATGGTCCGCATGTTGGTTGGATTGGTCCACAAATATCTCCATGAATTCTCTCAAGGAATTGAGAAACTAATCTCGTAGGTTTCACATGGAGTGGCTTGAGATTCGTCTTCCCAATCGAGCAAGCTTGGCATAGGCTTTTCGGATTTATAACAAAATTCTTTCCTCCAAGAGGATGCCCATGTGATGCATTCATAGTGCGAAGCATCGTATTTTTACCCGGATGACCCAGCCGGTCATGCCATAGCATAAAAGTCCTCTCATCAACTGGCGCTCGGCGAATGATGAGATTGCTCTCGATGTGTTGTATCGTAGTGAGATACAAACCACTTGAAAGACATTTCAACTTCTCCAAGATACGCTTTTGGCCGTACTGAGTGGAGGTAATGAAAAGATACTCGAAGCTATGTTCTCGAGCAGTTTCAACATGAAATCTGTTTTCTCGAATATCCTTAAAACTCAGTAAGATATGACTGGACCTTGGAGAATATAAGGCCTCTGATACTTCAACGGGAGTACCAATGGACAACGAAAAATGGGCTTTGCCAAAACCTTGAACAAGGGTTGAGGGTCCCGAAATGGTTGTCACTGAGGTTACTTTAGGCGTATAGGAGATAAAGTATGATTTATCTTTCAAGATAGTGTGAGTCGTTCCACTATCAACCAGACAATCTACTGCCCCGTGGTCCATGCCTATAAGTAAAGAAAATTAAAGTTTGTCACACGTTTGAGAAAAGTGCTCGAAATAGAACTTTAATTTATCGAGAAAACAGAAAATACAAACCACCAAAAGTTTCATGACTTAAATCAAATATAGATAGATAATGGAGATTCATTCTTCCATTTTTGCTACAAAATTGGGGGTCTCAAGATTTAGATTTTCGTACTCGTTGACCAGATTTGCTTCGGCCCGGCGCCCCTTGTAATAGTTATAAACTTCTTGGGGGGTCGCCCTGCAAGTCCGTTGCATATGACCATAAGCACCACATTTGTAGCAGAGAGCAGGCGCTTAGCCTTCCACTCTCGCTTTGGGACTACTGGCCCGTTGGTTCTTACCATGAGACTGCCTAGGAGTCAAAGGTCCTTGGTTCTTGTTAGAACCTCGCTTTGGGTGGCGATACTTAAACTCGCCTCTGTTCTTTGGCTGGGACGACTGGCCCTTGTCTCGTTTCCACCGTGGATTTGGTCCACGGAGAGCGTTTGCATCAGGCAATAGAATTGCCTTTATTCCAGCAGGACGAGAATTGTTGTTTCTCATTAAAATGAGACTGTTCTTCTCGTCTAATAAAAGCTGGGTGATGAGCTCGGGAAACTTGGTGAACTTAGACTGACGGTATTGCTTTTGGAGCAAGTTATCAGTGGAAGGAAGTGTGGTGTATGTTTTCTCCAATAGATCACTGTCGGTTAATATCTCACCGCAGTATTGAAGAAGTGATCGAATCTTGCAGACTTCATTGTTGTAGTCAGTTACACTTTTGAAGTCTTGGAAGCGCAGGTTCAACCAGTCATGGCGTGCTTCAGGTAGCCATATGGTCTTCTGGTGGTCGAAGCGCTCTTTCAAAGAGTCTCATAGCGTCTTCGGCGAGGAGATTTCAATGAACTCCGACTTCATGGCGTCAGATAAATGCCTGCGGAATAGAATCATCGCTTTGGCGTTCATTGAGCGAGTGACTTCCACTTCACGCTCATCCTCATTATAGATGACGTCCAAGAGGCCCTGCGCATCTAGATGGTTCTGGATGTCTTGCGTCCAGTCCAAGTAGTTCTTGCCAGAGGCTTCAAGGATGGGAAAATCAATCTTGATCGACATTTTTCTACAACAGGAGAAAATCTTGATCAGTCAACATATAAAACTACAGGTTTATATGGATTTGGTTTGTATAAGCAACAACAAACAATCGTAAATAAAACAACGGTTTTGAAAAAACGATTTTTGTTTAAAAATTATCTTATATCGATCGACGGGCCGATATAGAGAGGTCAATAAGTTTCTTGCAAAAATGCATAATTATAAATACAATTTGAGCAAAAAATAATATTCGGTCAACCCCTTTCAGTAGCTCTACGTGAATATGACCAGACGGGAAAATAAGGGAGGAGGGTCACCGGGGACCACTTAAAAACCAAGCCCCAAGTTCTTTCTGACATCATACCCAAATAGGTGAGCTTATTCGGAGAGACTTCTTAAAATTTTTGTCAAATGTAAGAATAAATAAGATTTTTCAAGAAATTCACGCTATTTGCGAACTGTGCAAAATAGGTGACAATTTAGTGCGTGCTCAAAATAAGCGTTGCCTTTGAAAAATTATTAACCAAGAAGGTTATTTTTGGGAGGCCCAAATTTGGCGGTGCCAGAATTTGTTTATGTAGCCAAGACAATTTTTCAATTTCCACGCCATTACGCTAAAAAAAACGTACAACATAAGTAGGCAACAACACACAAAAGAATTGGTGCCTAAGCAAGCGGCACCAAAAAAATGTCAACTATTTTTCCGACGTCTAATGAAACGACGCCAAAAAATAGCGAGAAAAAAAATACAATTTTTACTACCCATCTGTTACAATAATTCACTGAGTAACATAAAGAAAAAAAAATGCTACTGAGGTGCTTGTCGACAGGGCACAGATGGCACTGAGGTGCTCGCCGGGGCTCTCCAAATCCATCATTACCAAAAAAATGTTAGCATTTAAATTTTCTTCGTCAATATGAAAAAAAAAATTCTTCAAAAAAAATTATTTTTTTATAAAATAACTAACAAATATTTTGTTGGGATAAGTACTATTTAAACAAAAAATTTCTGAAATTGTTAGTTTAAAAATTTTTTCAGAAATATCTTTTACCAAAATATATACAGCAGACTATTTGATAAACATGCCAAAGTATATTTTGATAAAAAAAAATTTAACAAAATATTGTGTTTTACCAAAGTATATTTTCGTAACAAAATTTCTGTAACAAACCAAACATAAAGTCTCAACTTCGGAACCAATTAAAAGTGTATACAATACTAAAATGTGCAAAAGTGTGCAACATGAAGAATATAAACTACTGTTATCAAATCAAACAGAAAGTGCGAACCAATTAAAACTTCGGAATAAAAAAAACACTTAGTGTCTGTTCCAATTATAAACATAATAATCGGTTCTGGAAAATTGAACAAAGTTTGATTGTTTGAATCTCAACCAAATACCAATACAGAGTAGAGAATCTAAACATAATAACAAAATTTTTTACCTTTCTTACCATATGGTGGAAGAAAGTGAGAAAACGATTGCGGATACGCGGGATCGGCGACGAGCGACGGGGTGTGCGCGGGGCAACGGTCGGCGGACGTCGAGGCGAGCGGTACGTCGGGTCTCCGGTGTTTGTACGAGCAAAGTGCTGATAACGTATCGTAAGGCAAAAACTCTAACACACGGAGATATGACGAAGTATATTATAAACTACAAGTGCACATTTACAAGCTATTCCAACCTCTATTTATATAGGGAGAGAGGTTGGAGGTTATGAAGAAACGAAGGGCCAAAGGTCATGTCGGTTACAAGAATATGAATGTGTAGAGACATATGAGTTACAAAACTTTCTAATTACTAAGCTTTAATCCCTTTTTTTTGTTCTTTTTTTCTCATCTCACGTGGCTATACATGCTACTATGTTTCTTTATCCACTTTTTCTTCTTCTTATCAAAATATTCCAATGTGCACAGTAGATGGAAAGCTACTATTACTGGCTAAAATAGAGAGCTACGAGAGGAGATTATCTCTACTTCTGTTGCTACTAAACTCCCATACACGCTTTAGCATCTGGGCTCGGTTTACAGAGTTGATGTGCGAGTAAGGGTTAAGGATACTTGGCGACGATGAGGTCGTGGCGTCGACGTCAGATATTGAGCGTGAGGGAAAGCTCGACCGTCCGAGACAGATGGCGAGGCTTCGGAGGCCTCCCATCTTTGGAGTACGACACTGAGGTCTTTGCACGGGAAGCACTGGGACAAAACTGACGCAGTCGCGAAGCACCAGAGATGAAGTCGACCACCGGTGAGTAGGACTAGGTTACCGACCAGAACTGGAGTAGGCTTGGGAAAGCGTTGGCGGATTAAGGTATTAGGCGCACTAGATTTACGATGAAGGTGAGATGCTAGCAAGTTTTCCGGTGGAAAGTGTTAAAATTCTTTTCTTTTCTCCTTTTGAAATTTGTAATAAAAAATATAAATTAAAGTAAAGCTTACCAGCCTCCCAGGAAGTCGCGCACGTAGCACTGCCTTAAGAGTTAATCTGAGTCTATGTGCAGATTTTGTCCGAACGCTCATAGTGGTAAAATCCTTGCTCCATCGGTATCTCTTTGTTGCACACAACGCAGAGAGAGTGACCCTTGACTTAGCTCTGCCCAAAGCAAGAACGAAGAACAAAAGAGGTTCGAAAAGACGAGATTTTTTAGAGAGATTTCACTTAGGATTTTCAATGTATGGAAATGAGAAGGAACGGTTCATTTTATAGGCATTCTCCAATGGACATGAGTTACTACCGATTTAAACCATCCAATAAAGCATAATAAAAATGGACGTTATAAATGTTACAAAAATAAAACAAATGTAACATTTGATTCATTGAACCTGGACAGAAGTTAATGTATCCAAACGTTAAAAAAATTCTAAACCCGAAGAGGAAATCGAATCGGCATTCGACGCCAGCAGATGTGGACACGCACCTGTATCCGTTACGAGTGTCGAACCAAACCGAGCCGAACAGGGCCGGACCAGGTGACGGCGACGACGGATTATGGCCCCATAGGGCTCCCACACAATACTTTAATGAAGCAGAATGGAATAAGATATTATATGCATACTTAGTCCTACCGCTTAGCCCATGTATGACTATAGACTACTTGGAAGTTGAGTTTTTTCTATACACAACCAACAATCCCCCCTCCAAAAGTCAAGTTCCAAAGAAATAGAAGAAAAGAAAATAAAATAAGAGAATTTTTGGGCAGTTATATACTATGCATAGATGAGATGGACTACATCCTTCAATCTCACATAGTGACTACTATCTTTGTTTGAAGAAGAGCTTGATGGACTGCGCCTTGAATCAGTCTTCTTGAAGTAGATTCAAAAAATAGCACACATAGTATGCTAGAGGTACTTGGGTCTATCGGGTGACGTGTTTGATTGGTCATGCGCACTTTTCCACGTTCATGAGAGTTGTCTAGGATTGCTCTGTCATATAGTCTCAGCCTTCACGACCTCTCATATAGGTAAGTCCTCAAGGTTGGTTAAAGGAGTCAACACTACATATCATGCTTGGACTTATTAAGAGTTAAAACTCATCCTTATCATATCACGCCAAAACATTATCACCATAGTGATGGGGTATCCATGTACACATGTACAGCCTCTTGGGCATTTATTTTAAAAGAATTTAATCTCAAAGGTCAATGTTCCATAATAGTCACCTAAGTCCAGCTTGTTTCTACCCATTGAACCGGCTTTTTGGGATCTCCAGTCAGATTCGGTGGGTTGCCACTGCTGGTGACTAACTTATGGGCTTAACCCCATCCCCCTCGATGATATTAGGATTAAACTCCTAGACAAACTCTTCGTCAAGAGTAAACAGACTCTTCATCAATATATCTATAAAGTTCTTTTTATGACTTTTACAATCAAGAACCATATATTTGCCTTTTAGGCTCTTTTAATATCTTGAAACGCAGCTGCATGTACCTGTTCATCTTAGAATTCATAAGATCATGCTTTTAACATAATTTAAAACAAATTATAGGTATAAAATATGTAGATCATATAGAGTATAGAATGTCTAAACCATACAGCTTCAATACAAGATGTGACTGAAGATAACATTTCAGAGGATATAATACTCTTAAGCTATGATAGATTTATTACACAAACCTTAAAAGACGAAAACTCCTCATGGAGTAAAAAATATATCCATAAATGGATTAGATGTCATATGAGTCAGTTATCCAGTTTGTATTTAAATGACATTCTCTGACATAAGAGTATCTAACATGATACAATTTATAGCCTAGAATATCCTTAAAATATTCTTTCTAATACTATATAGAATATAATAACTATTTAACTAATTTATAAATGAGACTTAGTGACATTAGACTCATGTGATTTTACTAATTACTGATATAGGTCCTAGAATAGTGAACCAAAACTCACCTAACTCTGACATCTCTTAAAGTAAGATACATTAACTTTCAGCCTTAGCTCTAAAGATTTATCTTTACTAGCCATATTTGCAACCAAAATAACAGTCTAGAATAATAGTTTAAGTGAGTTTGCTAATTAACCTTCTCAAATCTTTAGTTTATCAAGTTTTGATCAACTTGGGTTAGCTATAGGGCTGGTTCCCACTAGCAGAGGTCCATAGGGGGACGATTAAATACTAGGTCGCTTAGAGTTATTTACGCTCGGTTGACAGAAGGACCCTTTCGGCTTATACCCAAAATAATCTTAACTTTTTAAAACTTTAGATTTATAGGGATTTATAATATCACTAAACTATTTTCTTTTGACTAAATTGTTTGAATGAATCAAAAGAATTATAGTGTCACAGATTATATGCTTGACTAACATAATTTAAATATTGTGACAATATGGTCAGGTAAGGTTCATACAAACCGACCTAAGAAAAAATATCATATAACATCACTTTAATACAATAATCTACAATATCATAATCATTTTCAAATGATCAAGATTTATTAATAACAACACAAAAGATATGTTTTTATACATTATTTAGAAATAGTTTAATTATTCTTTCTAAACATCCAATAATATCAGAAAGATCGAGTAAAGAATTTTTGTTTTACGTACCTTCACCCTTAACACATTTGAGCCTTTCATAATAAGTCACAATCTCTAATACTTCTGGCTCAGAGAGATAACAATACAAAAATCATGTTAAGAATAAGTGAGTACAAAATAAATTTGTATTACTGTCACCGTTGGCATTTTGTTTATTTCCAGAAATTTAAAACAATTTTATTGATCCTATCTTCAAGAAAATAGAGGTCATTATGATATCATTATGAGTTGTTGATCTCCTTGAAAATGCATTAGAGGTGTCATATACTAACTTCTAATAATTAATGTCCTATTCAGCAACAAGGATAAGAGTAAATTTATACATATACTCCAATAATATTTTGATGGTAATTGCATAATATACCTAGTCTTCAAAAAATATAGAATTATTACAACTTCAGTGGTTCAAATATATTTATATACAACACTAAATGACGACATGTACAACAACTCATGATATTGTCATCTTATACCTATTTGTTAACCAAAAAAAAATTAAATTACACTAGTCAAATAAGTTGGGTCGCATAAGCCATAACATATACAAAAAGAAAACACAAGGCAAGAGACGTCCACATCAAAATTTGACAACGTGAGATACATGTGCACGATAAAGTTGCAAAGAACTCAAAGTGTTATTACAGCGTGAAGAAATTTATATTTCTCACCCAAACATCAAAAGGCATACTGATCACCTGATGAAAGCACTTAATATCTTAAAATGCAAATATGAAGTGTGAAAATAATTGAGCTCTCAATTTCAACTAGGAATGATGTAACCATAAATGAAAGTTACAAAGCACGTAATACTTTTAAAAATATATCTTATACCAGGCCGTGAATAAAAAAATCCCATTGATTTTAAATATATCAGCAGGCCACTTGTACATAGCAGAAAATACAATAATACAAGAAATTCATATTATATTTATTTAAATTGGACACTAACAATACTATTTACTTATCAACATATGATGAGTCATAACAAGACCAATGAGGAAGCTTGAAACAATATGAGGCAATATGAAAGAGAGAACTAGACATTGTATCTGATAAAAATATAATCTTCAGGTGTAGAAGTGACCACAGCTAAGCTAGTTGTTGACGTTGACATCCAATTTATTTAGTATCTTTTATACTGCTAATAAAAATTGAATGTCATTAAGCATATAATAATTTGTCATTATGCTAATAAATTATACTAGGCACAACATACATTTGTATACTCGTGCACAAATGGGCCTAAGTCATTTGATGGCTTCATGAATAATGAACCTTATCTTAGGATCTGTTCAACTTATCAGAAAGAATAAATCTACCTCTTGTCCAAAATATACAAAATTTGTACGGTCTAATTAAACCAGAATGTCTCAAAAAAGAACTCAAGAAGTTTCCACGAGGTATCTATAGAAAACATATAATGAAAAAAATGTAAATGTTTGACAAGTATATGACGAGTGTCCATAGGTAGTTGAACTATCCCATGATTGAAGACATAACCTATGAATGTTGCTGAAACTCACGTTTATGCATGAATTTTTGTACCAATGTTGTGGCTTCATAATGTCTCAAAGTTAAAAAAAATTATTGAGAGGCACAACCGGAAAAACTACATCTTTGACTAATATAGCAAATTCACCAGAATGAGCACATCTTTGACTAAATAGCAAAATTCACCAGAAAACTACTGTTATCTAATTTTAGTTTTTGTAACAGTAGGAAAACTATTTTCTATGAACATGATGTCGTGTAGTAAAAGAACAAAAGAGTAATATTATTATTGTATGAATAACTCTTAGATTTTTAGAAATTCTTTTCTTTTCTTCTTTTGAAATCTGCAATAAAAAATAAAAATTAAAGTAAAAGTTACCGGCCTCCAGGGAAGTCGCGCATGTAGCACTACCCTAAAAGGTAATTCGGGTCTATGTGCAGACTTTGTCCGAATGCTCCTAGTTGTAAAATCTCCGCTCAATCGGTATCTCTTTGTTGTATAGTGACCCTTGACTTAGCTCTGCCGAGGGCAAAAACGAAGAACAAAAGAGGTTTGGAAAGGTGAGATTTTTTAGAGAGATTTCACTTATGATTTTCAATGTATGGAAAAGAGAAGGAACGGTTTATTTTATAGGCATTCTCCAAAGGACAGGAGTTAATGCCGATTTAAACCAGCCAATAAAGCAGGTGGCAGGGATTTTGCTCTTTGATCGAATTCACAGCCCTAGGTAAGTTCCTCTTCTTCTTCTTCTTCTTCTTCTTCTTCTTCTTCTTCTTCTTCTTCTATTTTTTAATATAAACTTAGTCAATTTCGTATTCTCTTTGTTCGTGGTTCATGAAACTCTGAATCTAGGTTTTGAACAGGGAATAAGGTTTTGCTTGGAGCATACAAGATTGAAGAACTAATTAGAACTCATGTTCCGTATATCCTTGTTATTTAATTTATTATTATTATTATTTACTTATATTGTTGTTTTGAAATCGATTTTGGTTACATAGCTCGGAGAGGAAAATCTATTTTTTTTACATTTGTTCTGCTGACATTACATGAGAATTTTTGTTTTACTAATAGGAACCCTATTATCCTTTCTTTCTGAGCAAACCAGAAGGAAAGGATTCATGGACAGACCCCAAAAATGAATGGAAAAAGGCTTTGTTGTTGTTTCTTTCTGATTTGATTTTGGGTAAATATTATGTTTAACAATTTGATGCTTTCATTCAAAGATAAATAATTACACTTTTTCTATGACATGTTTGAATTTCTAGAAGTTCTTTTGAAATTCTTATGGATATAGTTGAAATAAATTTTGATGACTTACAATGGCAAGACAGAAGCGCATTGTCGCCATTTATTTAAATTATCGAGACTGCGGGTTCACTGCAGCTAGCAGCGTATTGGCGTGGCATGATCCATAAGTGAAGTAATTTCAAGTAAGCGTTGGCTATCGAATATTATTAAAACTATGATCCTTGAGTTATTATGTCAATATTGGATAGAGTTAATAAAATATTCGATATCATATCATAGTTGAGTCACGAAACCAAGGGTTTATTGTAGCCAGGTGTACACTGGTGATGCGTAAATTCTCGGTAAATTGACTTCATATATACATACGATTTTTGAATTTTATATACACTACATACTTTTTGGCGTATGACTATTGATTTCATGGTTTGCAATTTTATTCATTTACTTAAAATTCTGATTTAGTCTTTATCCTTTTATTTTTTATATTTTATTTTTATGTCATTATTTGTCTTCCTAGTAATCTTTTAAACCTATTTTTAAATTCCTTCCACATGATTCATAATCATACCTAGATTATTATTCTATGATCATGCCTACATAATTGATCATGCTAAAACGATTTTGATTTAGATCATCCTTAACAACCTTTTGATCACAAGTAGACTATTTTGATTATATTTCGATCGTGTCAATTCACTTTTTTTTAGATTTTGATTCTGCAATCATGCCTAAATAATTTTGCTTAAATAGTTAATCGAGTAAATTTGCCAAACAAATATAAATTTTGACCGTTCCTAAATGACTTTAATCGTGACTAAACTATCCGACTATAATCATAATTTTGCCTATATTTCAACTCAATTATAGTTAATGTTTATATTTCTATTCCACTATGATCATGACTATTTTGGTCATGTTCATGTTCGTGCCAACTTTTTAATTTGATCATGCTTGGATGACTTGCATGATTAACCTTGATTGTGACTACATCTTAGTTCTAAGTGATTTTAACCATGTTTAGACTTTGGCTAAATTTTGATCCTTGACCATGCCTATATAATTCCAACAATAGTTAATCATGCCTAACGACTTTTTCTTGTTTAGCTAATCCTATTTCAAATATATCCTTGACCATTATGACTAGACCATTTTTTACTATACTTTAATCGTGCCACGTGGTATCTTTTCTTAAGGTTCGATTCTATTCACGATCTAACTCATTTTGATCATTGATCATATTATTTCTCGATTACATTCTTAGTCGTATCTAATCGTGTCCTTTGAAATTTCGAGAACAAAATTTCTCTAAGGTGGGTAGATTTGTAACTCCTCTTCCCGAATTTTTATATTTTTTATTATTTATTGTGTGTAAAGGTAATTTTTCGTCGAGACTTCAGAATGATATCTTCTTTATCAAAAATAGTTCTAAATTAAATATTTGGGAAGTGCTAATTTATTTTGATAAAAATATTTTATTCAGTTATATTATTGGAATTTTGAAGGAAGTTGGTTATTATTTTGGGTTTTATTGGAATTGGTTTCAAAAATGGATTTGAAAATCATAAGTACATTTGAAAACAATAAAAGATTTTATTGAAGTATTTTTAAATTAAGTTTTGGATTTATAAAAATATAATTTTAAATTGTTTTGATAGTATTGTTATATTTAAATGACTAGGATGATTATTTATTTGAATTTATATAATATTAAATCTTATTTAAATTATTGTAGTAATTAATTATTTGATTTAGATTTTAATATATATATTTAAATTGGTTGATAATATCGAATTTATATTGAAATAATTTTATGATAATCAATTATTTAATTTTGGATTTGATCTATATGATTTAAATTATTTGATAACGTTCAATACTAGCTTAAATCATTATTGCAATCGTTTATAGTATTGCGATTAGATTAATTTGTATTTAAATTCTATTTGACTTAAATTAAATTTACGTGAATATTTATCTACTAGAATTTAAATTATTTTATACTATTGAGAATTATTTTAAATTATTATTTGCGATCATTTAAAAGATTATGATTAGATTAATTTGTTTTAAAGGTTTATTTGAATTTAAATTTAATGGGAGGACTTATCTACTCGGACTCGTACTTCTTATCTAATTGGGAGCTCTCCATCTATTTAAGGAGGCCTTCACCTTGTTTTTTCCACAACTCTTAATCCCCACAAATAGCCATCTCCGTACCCATGTCGTGTCCGTCTCCACGTAACCATGGGTCCAACCTTTCCGTGTCCTTGGGAGCTCTCCACCTATTTAAGGAGCAACTGCCGCTCGATCTCCATCATCCCATTCCTCAGAATTTTTTTTGTACTAGGGGATCCTCAGCGCAGGATCTCTCAGGCGTACTCGATTTGTGGTGCCTTGCGCCAATAAAGAAAAGACAGCATTTTTTCTTCTTTTTTGTGTGTGTCCACAAAAATGGCGACTCTGCTGGAGACTACCTTTTCCTCTGACGAGAAGGTGGTGACGTAATCCGATACCGGCAAAGTGGGGAGCACTTAGAAGATGCTGATCGTAAAGTTCGATCAACAGGCGTTCGAAGAGATGCTCTCGAGAGATGGCTCTACTCCCTCAAAATCAGCGAATCCAAACAAGTCTTGCAAGACTTGGCTTCCGAAGGCTCGCTGTGCATATCCTGCTAGCGGCATAGCATATATGCAGCTGGAGGACTCTGTCACATGGGCGCATGACTCTGCCACAGAAGCTCCCCAAATAGAGAAGGCTCATACCATTCCGGGCTCTACTAGCCAAGTGACTCCCTTCCTGCAAAACCAACAACAGGATGTTCAACACCCGAGACTTGGCAAAGGAAAATACTACGATGCCAAGAATCGGGGTGTGCGACACTCTGGCCAAACCCGGCGAGGCTCACAAACGAAGGAGGCAAAACTGGAAGAAAACAGCGCTGCTCCACCAAGCATGCGCCCAAGGGATGTTTGGGCGCATAGCCCCAACCAGAACACTTTTGTCTTCAGCAGGCTGAGCATCCAGAGTCATGCGCCCAAGTGTATGCACCCAGGCTCTCTGGATCCAAACTATGTGCCTACATCAAGGAGGCTCAGACGTGCTGTCAGGGAGCATGCGTCCAAGGCCAGTCTCCAAGGCCTATGCGCCCACAACAAAAGACTGACCCCAACACGTATAGCATGGGGCTGTCTTCAAGGACATCACAGAACTTAGGTGTCGGGGTTGTCCCTGCACGTGAACTAAGTCTGGATGCGCCTACCCTCCTTACGAACCCGCATGCAAAGCTCGGCGATGCATGCAACATGGGTTGTAAGGTAAAACTCCCTTCCGCTGACTTACGCGACATGATAAATCATAAGCGTAAAGTGAGAGAGGACATAACAATTCATAGTGCACATCCGTACACCAGTATTGTTATCAACTGTTGTTGCTCCAAAGCAGCAAGAGTGCCTCAGAGAAAGTCTGTGTTCCGACGGCTGTACTTCTCTGACGACGAAAAGCCACTGTGTTTCATCCAACATGGCTTTATGGGGTCCCCCTTACGGAAGCCCCAATCAAAGACGGTGGACCACGAACCCAACTTTCTCTCTCAGGTCTGCGAGAAGAAGAAGAAGAAGTCTACCAACAGATGGCCAGCAGGCTGTCACATCTGAAGGAGTTTACATGGGTACTCGGTCAAAGGTGAGACTCCGTATGGACGACGAAGAATCCTAAGCTGGGGGTAGTATTCCCTCATAATCTAAAGCGGATGACCTCCACACTGGGGGTAGCCTGCCAGAGGACAATGATTCCTTCGAATTCGATGGCGACCATCTACCTCCTCTACCGGAAGATGAAGGACTTGTCCACTCGGAGACAGATAGTATCAGCACCAATTGTACTGTTTCCTCTGTTCATCCTGTCATGTTATCTACATACATGGCGGACGGAGAAATACTTGAAGAAGCCAGTGATCAGACCAGCAAATGGCTAGAGGGTCTTGAAACAGCATTCACTAAGATCACTGATATGCTTACCAGTATCATGGCGGTTCAAGCTGCTGGGGCTTTTCCTCCACCTCAACAAAATATCTCGGCCCATGCCAGTCCGGCTCACAGCAACAATTCTCCTTCCCTGCAAAAGGAGTATCATTCTGTTGCGCCTCCTCCAAATCTTATAAATGCTGGGGGTGGACCTTCGCCAACGATGCCTGACAATCGTTCAGCAGCCGTTTTCTAAAACCTGCTCAATCAACAGAATGCAATTGATTCCCTGGTCGCTCGTCTCGACACCATCTCGCTCAAAGACGAGCTTCAGAAGATGGGGATATCTCAACCATATCTCCATGAGTGGGAGAATGCTACTTAACCTCCTAACTACAAGCCGCTGATGCTGAATTCATTTGACGGGTTGACTTCTCCTCGTCAGCATATAACGTACTTCAACACGCAGACTCTGCACTTGCCCAGAGATGATCCATTCTTGTCAAAGTTGTTTATTAGCACCTTGCAGGGGGTAGCTTTCGAATGGTTCTGCAGTCTGCCTGACGGATGTATCAATTCATTCAAAGACTTGGAGAGGTTGTTCCTCAATAGGTTTTACGAGAGTGGCATGCATGTTAGTATGTCCACCCTCATCGAGACCAAGCAAAGAAGGACTGAGTCTGTCATCTCCTTCATCGAATGCTTCAGACGGCTAGCACTGAAGATGCCCTTCGGCATACCAGATTTAGAACTTATGGATACTTGTCGACATAACTTCCTTCCTACAGTAAAGTTTTGTCTGGGTATACATAAGTATGATACATGGCCCGCTTTTATTGGGGCCGCTGATGCTGTTGAGAACGACGTTCCTAACCTGGAACTACTAGGGTTGAAAACACCCAAATCCGAAGACAAGGGCAAGCATCCTCAAACTATCCCTGTTCATGGGGGCAAAGGAAAAGAAGTCCTGAAGGTCGACACATCTAAAGGAGCTTCCAATTCTCAGGGTGCTTCCGACAAGCCGAAGGAGACCGTCTCCTTTGACGAAGATGATGTCATTACTATCTTTCACACATTGATGAAGGGTAATAAGCTGACATTGCCTCCACCACGATATCCTGCAGAGGCGAGCCAACTCAACGATCCCAAGTACTGTCTCTATCATCAGTACGTGCATCACTCCACCAAGAACTGCATCGTCCTGGAAAAAAAGATACATCAGCTTATTGACAGCCAAGTGATCAACCTCGAAGCTGAAGATAAGGTCGTATCTTCTAACATGATCTCTCTTCAGTTTGGTGACTTTTCTCCCACAGAGTCCCAGACGGCGTGGTTCTGATTTCTAAGGCAATAATGGAAGTCGTCAACCTACCGCCAGCTCGCAACTCAACCTTGGTGCCACTCATGACTGAACGTGGTGAGATCATGTAGGTCCATCCGGACCATGTGCAAGAAGTGACACAGGGGGTGGTACCTTCCAAAGCAAAAAGGGACAAGAAGTACAAGTCATGCCATATGGTATCCTCTCCCATCTACGAGGTTTTATCTGGCGAGACGCGATCGGGGAAGACTTATCTTCGGACATACGACCCCGCACAAGAAGAAGCAATACCTCTCAACCTCCTACTGTCCCCACAAGCTCAGAAGTCGGCCCGTTCAAGCCTCCAACTACGGACAAATCCAAGCAGAAGGAGACGCGGTTTGACAAGTCCCTGAAGGCGCCAGCACCCGAAGGCATGGATCGGCCCTACAACTTTGACATACTGGCTCAGCTAGTCAATACACCTGCCAGGTTGTCTCTGTTCGATCTATTGCGACTCTCCAAAGAAATGCGAAAGGCTTTAAGTGAGGCATTACTACATGCCGACTCTTACCTCGCTGAAGTCAAAACCCCCGCTGAATATCCTGTCTTCTGTCCCCACTGCCACAGTACTATGGAAGTGGTGCCCAACATCACCTTTTCATGGAAGGACATGCTACTCAAAAATAATCGTCATGATAGACCCCTATACTATACAGGGTATATCGGAGCGATCAAGGTGGATCGCATGCAGATCGATCCAGGATCCTCCCTTAACATCATTCCTAGAAGTTTGCTTCAAATTCTGGGAATCTCTCTGCACAAGCTATCTGCAACCAACACAACTATCATGGCTTTCAATACTGGTTGGAGCCATCCGCTGGACAAGATCCGTCTCAAATGCCAGACCGATGATCTCCGAACGGAGGTTTCCTGCTATGTGATCGATGCCAACGTATCCTACAACATCTTATTGGGACGTCCATGGATACACGAAAATATGATCGTTCCTTCCACACTTCACCAGTGCTTCAAGTACGTCAACAGCGACGGTGTCGTAAAGATGGAGTTTGCTGATGTTGATCCTTTTAAGGGCATCGAAGCTTACTATGGGGATTTGGTACTTTACCAATCTCAGCCCCCCAAGGATGACGGTAACGAAGCTGACAATGAAGCTGAAGCAAGTCCATCCTCCAATGATGATCCCCTGATTATCCAAGTCAAAGGACGTACTACTCCAAAAAGTACTCCGAAGCCTCTCACAATCTGGGTGAGAAAGAAGAACCCTGACAAGGTCAAGCCACTGACCATCACTCTCAGCAAGACATCCCGGGAGGAACCTACCGATGCCCGTCCTCCCAATCCTGAAGAATTACCCTACGTGGTGAACTCGGCCAAGACTGTGGCTCCTCTTCCAGATGATGACCCTCTCAATGAGTATATCAATACTCATAATAATGTACCTTCAGCGGATGATGTTATCCCTGAAGAAGAACTTGCATATTTCCTTAGTAAAGGTTTATCTTTGAATTACTCCGATGTCTATCAATCTGTAAACCCCAACATAGATACGATATACGCTCTAGAGAACGGCATAGGACCACGCCTCTGTATGCCGGTCACGATGCCTCACCTGCGAAAAAAAGTTTACCGAGAAGATATTCTTTATTTTATCGTTCCAGCCAGAAAGAAGGATGAAGAACTAATCATCTTCGGTCGTATAATTGGCGAGAGAAAGTTCGTTCCAGACTCTACTTCTCCCAAGCACAACACAGAAGCTGACTATGACTCTAGAAAAAATGCAACTTTTTCGGTATAGTTGGCAGGCCAAGAATATCATCCAGAACATGGGGTATGACATCAAAAGCGACAAAGGGCTAAATTACGGTCGAGGACGACGGTTGCCAATACGACACTTTGCTCCTTCCGGCAAACATGAGAACTACTATCAACGAAACGGTGTTGGTTTGGGTTATGTCACTCCTCCAATAACTCCTAAAAGATCAGATGATGAAGCGGACCGTTGTTCTCATTCTTCTGACTCCTTTCTCTGGGACTCAGACTCCAGCATTGGCGACATATTCAAGACAACTCTGTCCATCAACATGGTTTCCGTTGACCAAATTGCAGACGATTACCAATCAATCAAGCTTGAACAATGGTCTCAAAAGATGGATACTAGGTGGGAGCTGCACTTCGAACAACGTGAACCACCTACCGAAGACGAAGTCATCCAAGTCAATCTAGGAGATGAAGCATCCTTCAAACCAATCTTCATCAGCAAAAGTCTATCTAACAATGAACGCCAATCTCTTATACAGCTTATAAGAGAATACATCGACGTCTTCGCATAGAGCTATGAAGACATGCCAGGCTTGGACCCTAAAGTCGCCATGCACCGCCTGAATATTTCATCCAAAGCTAAGCCAGTGAAGCAACAACAACGACGATTCCGACCGGACGTCATGGAAGCCATCGAGAATAAAGTCAAGAAGCTCATCGCTAGTGGATTCATTCACGAAGAACAACAACCAGACTGGGTTGCCAACATCATCCCAGTCATGAAAAAGAATAGAAAAGTTTGAGTCTGTATCGACTACCGTGATTTGAACTATGCATGCCCGAAGGACAAGTTCCTTCAACCGATCACCGACGTAATGATCGACAATACTTGCGGCTTCGAGCGGATGTCCTTCATGGATGGGTTCTCAGGCTACAACCAGATGAAGATGTTCCTCGACGACGAGAAGCACGTATCTTTTTGAACACCGTTGGGGGTATACTGCTATACGGTGATGCACTTCGGATTGAAGAATGCAGGGACAACATACCAGCGGGCCATGAACACATTTTTTTGCGATTATTTGTGTAAAACTGTAGAGTGCTACGTAGACGATATCGTAGACAAAAGTCATCTCAAGGGCAACCACCTTCAAGACTTGAGAACAGTGTTCGAACTAATGCATGCACACCAACTCAAGATGAATCCAACCAAGTCTTTTCTGGGAGTCTCCAGCGGCAAGTTCCTTGGTTTTGTCATCACTTCAAAGGGTATACATCTGGACCCGGAGAAAGTGAAGGCCATCCTCGATATGCATCCTCCAAGAAGCCTCAAAGAGCTACGCGAACTACAAGGAAGGCTAGCCTACATCAGACGATTCATTTCGAAACTCTCTAGAAGGTGTCAACCATTCACTCAGCTCATAAAGAAAGGCGTATCTTTCGTCTGGACTGAACAATGTCAACGCGCATTCGACGACATCAAGACATATCTTACAAGCCCTCCAGTATTGGTAGCTCCAATAATGGGGAAGCCCTTCTTACTATATGTCCGCTCTATGGACCATTCTCTTGGCGCCCTATTAGCTCAGAAGAATGAAGGCGGCCATGAACAGGCAATCTACTACCTCAGCCACACAATGGTGGATATCGAACACAGATACACACTGGTGGAGAAGGAATGCCTTGTACTAGTATTTGCCATCCAAAAGACACGCCACTACGTATCTGGGCAGACTATCCATATCATATCTAAAGTCAACCCTCTCAGAATACTCATGACTAAACCGGGTTCTCTCAATTCCCGTTTAGCTACATGGGCAATGATGTTGACTCCATACAATATGATCTTCGTTCCTCAGAAGGCAGTAAAAGACCACGCATTAGCTGATTTCTTAGCAGCTCATCCGGTGCCAGAATCGTCCAAACTCTATGACGAAATCCCCGACGAAGTGGTAGAGTCTAACACTACAACTGAAGAAATCCCCATTTGGCGAATGTTCTTTGACGGTGCATCAAGAACAGGACCCAAAAAAATATCGTGGCTGGAGTAGGTGTCGTGCTCGTGTCACCTGATCATCTGGTTATACACCGTACATATTCTCTCATGGAACCATGCACCAACAATGTGGCCGAATATAATGCTCTATTAATCGGCCTACAACTGGCAAAGTAACTGGAAGTTGACTATCTAGAAGCTTACGGCGATTCCAAGCTAATAATCAGTCAGGTCCGAGGGGATTATGAAGTTCGCCATGAAGATCTCATCCCCTACCACAGAGCAACAATTGAGTTGGCATCTACTTTTGCTGGATTCTTCATCGTACATGTACCTCGACTACAGAATATAGATGCAGATGCTCTAGCCGGTCTCGCCGCTTCCTTGACCGTTCCTACCAATACTCAACAGTCGATCACAGTGTCTGGTCGAAAACTATTCTGTGTGAAAAATGCCTTGCATATTCATCACAGTTACGTAGCGGAAACAAACGTCAATGTCAAAGACTGGAGATTTCCTTTCATAGACTACGCTGTCTATGAAAATCTCTCCGAGGACCCGAAGGAAGCAGTATCCATCCAAAGGCGATCCCTCAAATTTTACTACGATACAGCTACCAAGATGTTGTACCGACACTCTTACGACAGGCTACTGTTACGATGCTTATCAGACACAGAAGCCAAACATGCACTCCGAGAGGCTCACGATGGAGTTTATGGTGCACATCAACCAGGCCCCAAATTACAAGATCGCCTCAAACGAATGGGTTATTACTGGCCTACAATGATAGCAGATGCTGTTGAATATGCAAAGAAATGTGGAGCTTGTCAGTTCCACGCCGATTTCATTCATCGACCTTCGGAGTTTCTATACCCGACGACAGTATCATGGCCGTTTGAAGCCTGGGCATGGACGTCATAGGACCAATCAGCCCGCCATCCTCCAAAGGATATTGGTTCATCCTAGCCATAACCGATTACTTCTCCAAATGGGCGGAAGCTATAACGCTCACCGAAGTGAATATGTCAAATATGATCAGTTTCATCAAACATCATGTTATCTACCGTTTTGGCCTACCTCGCAGGATCATCCATGATAATGGTCTACAGTTTACAAGCCATGCATTCTATCGGTTCTATGATAAGAACCAAATGAACCGAATCCAGAACGTAGCCTCTTCTACCTACAATCCAGCGGCTAACGGGCTAGCAGAAGTCTTCAACAAAACCATTATAAAAGTTCTCAAGGAGTTCGTGTCTTCAAACAAGCGCGATTGGAATGAGAAGCTCGGTGAATGTCTACGGGCCTATCGTACAACGGTCCGGACTCCAACAGGCATTACGCCATTCTTTCTGGTTTATGGGAGCGAAGCAGTTCTTCCCCTAGAAATCCAGATTCCTTCTCTTCGAGTAGCTCTAGCCAGCGAGCTGACCACCGAGGAAAGCTACTATCTGCGAATCCAGGAGCGCGAAGCGCTAGACGAAAAACGTTTGTTAGCTCAGTAGCGGATTGAGCTATACCAAGCACGCCTTTCCAGAGCCTTCAACAAAAAGGTGAAGGAAAGAATCTTCCAAGTCGGCGATCTGGTCTTAGCAGTAAGAAGACCAATGGTCATGATGCACAAAATAAAAGAAAATTTCCAGCCTAAATGGGAAGGTCCTTTCGTCACAGAATCGGCGTATTCTAACGGTGCGTACCGGCTAACCAAGCCTGATGGTGACTTGCTCATGATGCCTATCAATGGCAAGTTCCTGAAGAAATACTATGTGTAACCTCTTTTGCATAATGTTCACACATGTTCAGTCATGTACAATGCGATGCATATATGATTCGAAAAACTATCTAACTATTATCCGTATTTCAAGAGTCTTGAATACGCCCTGGATAATAGGTCCTCTAAATATTTCTCCAGTGGAATCATTCCCATTTTTGACTCTGTCCAAACTCGGTTTGACAAAAATAAGTCATGTCCCTATTACCTCTGAATTGTTTTCTGATAACTATTTCCCCAGTGGAATGATTAAATGCTTTGCCACGTCCATATAACCTCTGAGCAAAGCATTCATCAAGGATAATTACATCCCTATTACCTCTGAATTATCCACTCCCCCCTAATGTTATATATCTTTCCACGTCCATATTACCTCTGGTCAGATATAGAACATCCTCTGCTATTATGTCCATATTACCTCTACTAGCAGCTTCGTTCAACTTATTATCTATATTCGAATTACTCGAATATAAAACGGATAATAGGTCCACATCACAATTCTCCAGCGGAATACCCACCAGAAATATCTTTACTACGTCCACATTACCTCTAGCATCGATATTTCACAAAACCATATTCACTTCTGGAAAGATTCTTTATTTTGTACTTAAACGTCTATCAAAATACGAAAAAAGGTACAAGAGCCGTGATGGCCAAAAAAAATGAGAAGTTACAAAAAAATCTACGGGATACACAGACGATTGATGATGTCCCTCAGAGCTGCAATCTTGGCCTCAGACTTCGCAGTAGCTCGGCGCCGTGCCTCTTCTTGACGAGCGGCTTCATCTTCAAAGATGATCAGACTCTGATGCTCCCTCTCCAACTTTGCCAGCTGTTCTTCTAAACAGGCAGAAGTGGTGGCAGTCATGGCAGCCTGGGACAGATAATCCTCTTATTCAGATGTCACCGCCCTCAAGTCAACTTCCAGCTGGGCGATCTCATTCTTGATATGTGCAATGTGATTGTACTTCTCAGTGATCAGCACAGCCAACCTGTTCTTCGAGGCAGCAAAGCCTCACTCGTAGCATTGAACTGGCCATACTGGTCAGCTAGCTCGCCAATCTCCTGAACGAGGGCGTCCTTCCTTGCCCAGAAGGTGGCCTTCTCCTCCGTAAGAGCCGTCATCAAAGCGTCATCCTCTGTACGAAACATTGACGTCAGGCTCCGGTGTTTGATATCCAAGAACCTGGCCACCTGACCCTCCAGGTCATTCAGGACTTTCCTCAGAGTTCTGGTTCGCTCTTCACAGCCAGCTATGCTCTCGAGGGCTGCCACTTGGCACTCTGCAACAGCCTTTACAGGACCGAAGACGGCATTCCGATTCAGGACTCCAGGAAGCTTCACTTTCAGTACAGAGTAGAAAGCATTGATAAACTTCCTGGGCCATCTCCTCATCTTCATTGGAGGTAGTTGGAGAGGAGGCTTGGAAAGTTTTCTCAACTTTAGGAAGGAGTACCTGACAAAAAGCCAAACTTGACAAGAAAATCCATTCCACCAAAAACTACTCCTGATTATCATGTATCACGTCCATATTACCTCTGATACAGATATTCTTCCGACTCGACACCTATACCCAATCCGGGATAAAAGACATGGTGTCAAGTCACAAAATCTATCATGACCATGTTACCTCTGTTGGATTTTGTTTCAAATCTATTACCCGCACCATCGGTGTTTCAAAGGGTAATAGGTCCACAAAAGTATCATTCCAATATATTTTGCTCGCATTTCCGGATGCACAAAGGGGCAGTAGGTCCAAACAAAAAAAGAGAGGAGGTTCTCCAGTAGGATACCCTTTACACAAATGTTGTATTATTGGCTCTCTAATACAAGCACCACAGATATCACAAGCAAAGAGTGGAGCGAATGTATTCTGTTTATTCAAAATCAGTTACATTCATAGGACTACTTCTCATGAGCAAAACAAAAGGTTCTTCATCTCTTCATCTGGATAAGAATTAAAAATTTACATTGATGTCCAAAAGAAGGGAAAATCTGCTACTCATCAGCAACACATCGTTTGGTCAGCTAGGCAGCACCACGCTTTCGTCGAAAAGTAGTTTTGTGGCCCTCGAAGGAGGTCATGTTTTACTGCAGAGAAGCAAACAAGGCTGTTGAACCTTCGAGAAGCTACACGGAGGAGGGAAAATATAGCATGCTAAAATATCTACAAGTGGTGATCGTCTCTCCTCCATATTACGGATGTCCCAGGCCCATTTTCCAAGAGACCATACCTTCAAAACAACATATCTAGTGTTGCTTTTGCCTACTTGAAGAACCGTGAAAACAGAACTTTCACGATGATACCCAACTACCGTCCGACTCTTCGATGTATAAAGGTTCTTCCTACCATCTGAGAAAAACCCTTCCAAAACACAAAGAGTCCTGAGCTCTCTGATGTTTGTGTCAAGTGTTGCATCTTCATCACGCCCAAAATTGTCGATACCGGTCCTGGAGAAATTTGCTAGCCAGACCCCTACAAAACATTAAAAAGGGACAGAAAGAAAGTCAGACTCAGAAAGCTGCAGGAAAAACTAAGTCCTAAAAGACTTCTATGCGCCCAAAACAAACATGCGAGCGCATAACACTCGGACAGTACGTGGGTGCATAACATGCCACTGCTTAGAAGGTGCATAACATGGCAATACGTGGGCGCATAGCACACCATAAGTATTGGCGCATGGCTTCTGTGGGTGCATAATGATGCTCACAGAAGTATGTTTCCTTAGGCGCAAGCATCCAGTCAGAAGAAAAGTTCGAGCGTCGCAAATTAACGCTCGAGACTTTGTTTTTGAAGCATGCCCTCACCCAGAATCGGGTCCTGGACTGCCGAGGATGCTGCCGCGGGAGGAGAGCCACTCGGCGCAGCCCCCTTGCCCTTCGCGGATCTCTTGGCAACCTTGGGAGACATAGTTCTCAAAGAAAGGAGATGAAGATTTTTCTGAAAAATTCAAAGAGAAGGGAATAATGAACTTTCTCTCTCTATTCAGGGCCTACTTATAGGCACGGGCCACTTCCTATGCGCCCACTTGCTTTATGCGCCCATACGCCCATTACATTGTATGTGCCCACAATGGCCTATACGCCCACGTGAAGAATCAGCTTCCTGCACACTATGTGACTGTCACTTACTGACATGGACGATGTATGAAGGATGGACCGCTTCAAATTCCACTCCGATGAATCCGTCAGTTCGAATTTCGAGGAAGATCTCAACAGTCGTATCTCTCTGACAGGCTGGCCAAACACTATACACCCAAAGGAGAGAGCCGTGCTATTCGCCCATTGCATCACGAGAAGACGATCCATGCTTCTTTCAAAGTATTTTGAACTTGTTCAAGTATCAAAAACTTTGAAGGGGGTCTTGTAGAAGCATGAAAAATTTTCAGCAATAAAGTTCTATGCGTCCAAAGGCAGTGAAGCTCTATGTGCCCAGCCAGTGAAGCTCCATGCGCCCAGTCAGTGAAGATCCATGCGCCCAACCACTGAAGCTCCATGCGTCCAGTCAGTGAAGCTCCATGCGCCCAGCCAGTGAAGTTTCATGCGCCCAAGACTAGCTCCTCAAAAAGGAGGGCACATAGCCTGAGACATGGCTATGCGCCCAAGCCTGACTCAGTCAAAGCCATGATCAAAACGTACAGCGAAGTACACGGCCACGTCAGTCTCCACGAGCAGTCGTGCACCGAAGCATGCGGCTACGTCAACACAACGACCAACCCACGATCTCGCAGCCTGCATGCGCCTACACCCTATGCGCCCAAGACAGGACTATGCACCCACATGAAAACCAGTATGTTTCCTTTATGTGGGCACATAACATTATTCCAGCTCAAGAACGACTATAAAACGGGGTCTCATCCCTCTCCAAAGGACAGAATGGAGAGCATTTTCAAGAGCCAAATTGCTGCACTTCTTGCCAGTGAGCCATGAGTTAGCAATTTTCTTAGGTTTTCTCCCACTTTTGTAATCGGAGTGTCACTGGACTGAAGGAGCAACTGCCGCTCGATCTTCATCGTCCCATTCTCCAGAATTCTTTTTTTTCTACTCGAGAATCCTTAGCGCAGGATCTCTCAGGCGTACTCGATTTGTGGTGGCTTGCGCCAATAAAAAGATAGCATTTTCTTCTTCTTTTTTGTGTGTGTCCACAGTCACGTCATGACATTCTGCTCACCTTTGTAGTTAACAGAATAGGATACAGTGTACATACAATACAAATTAAAGCGACAATACAACTACTATGTCTTACTAATTATAAGTTCCAAGTTATCTTAGAAAGATACATTTTTGAATTCCTCAGTTCTTACCATGTACAAGCAAGGCTAGTCTATCCGTAATCAATTACGCCAATCATGAATTATACGGGTCGTAGCAAGACACCCATCAACAATATTGCAGAAAAGTAAACAGATAACACTTATTGCCCGTGTTGTAGATTTGTAGTATCCGTGGGGACCAGCCGACATGTCGGGGCACTATTTGTTCCGAAGATGGCTGTCATGTAAGAACTCGGGAATTTATTCCTCTCCATGCAGTAGTTATTTTATGTTACTTAGTTGTCCCTACGTTAATTGAAATCACATGTCGTGGGTCATGATCATTCTGAATGAGTACATCCATACGGGGTACGATATGCATAACTCTACAACGATACCAGTGCAGTTAGGTTGTAGGTTTTACATAGCGTAATACAGCAAACAAACCTAGCCATGGGGTAATCATGCCTTGACGGTAAGATACACGTGCTATTTTTTTGTAATAAGGAAAATATTTACCAGTGCATTAACACATACTCCATATTGCATGAATTGAAAGCAATTATAAAATTTGAAACATCAGCACGAGTACAAATGTCAATGATCGGGATCGGCTAGTCATTCGCAATAGTTCACTGTTAATACATAAACGTGTCTCATTCAATTCAATAAGACGACTAGCCAGTCTCTTAGTTCCAAATATAGGAATGCATGATCAATATTCAATCAATATAGCAATGGTACGACTGTGAATGTTGCGAGTAATGAATGGTGCGAGCAGCAAATTGTACAAGCAACAAAGGGTGCGAGCAACAAATGGTGCAGGCAATGGATGGTGTGAGTAGCAAATGGTGCAAGCAATAGATGGTGCGAGCAACAAACGGTGCGAGCAATGAATGGTGCGAGTAACAAATGGTCAACAAATGGTGCGAGCGATGAATGGTGCGAGCATCAAATGGTACAAGCAACAAATGGTGCGAGCAATGAATGGTGCGAGCGATGAATGGTACAAGCAACAAATGGTGAAGCAACAAATGGTACAGCAGCAAATAGTGCAACAACAAATGGTGTAGCAGTAAATAGCACGAACAATGAATGGTACAGCAACAAATGGTGCAGCAGCAAATGGCATAGACAGTGAATGGTGCAGCAACAAATGGTGCAGCAACAAATGGTGCAGCAACAAATGGTGCAGCAGTAAATGGCACAGCAACAAATAGTACAGTAACAAATGGCACGGACAATAAATGGTACAGCAACAAATGGTGCAGCAGCCAATGGCGCTGCAACAAATGGTGCAGCAGCAAATGGCACGAATAATAAATAGTACAGCAATAAATGGTGTAGCAACAAATGATGCAGTAGTAGATTACACAAACAATGATTGGTACAGCAGCAAATGGTGCAGCAGCAAATAGCGCAGACGGTAAATGGTGCAGTAGTAAATGGTGCAACAACAAATGGTACAGCAGCAAATGGTGCGAACAATGAATGGTACAACAGCAAATGGCACAGACAGCGAATGGTACAACAGCAAATGGTACAGCAGCAAATGGCACAGACCATGAACGGTACAGCAGCTCAAGAACTCGAGAAATCCATGAAATCCCAAAACTTCAAATGATTATAACTTTTAATCTATAAGTCAAAATAAGATGAAACAAAAGCAAACTTGCTTAAAATTGAACCCTCTTGAACATAAAACTATTTATTTCCAAAGAACAACAAGTTTTGAAGATCAAAACCTCATTTTTCCAAAGAACCCATTTTTCTTTAAAGTAATTAAAATACAAGAAAATGAAATTAAAATGCTACGGCCACAACATTAATCATGCTAGGAATGAAAAAAGGAAGAGAATAGAAAAATAAAATTAAAGTTTTAAGGAATTCCTCCATATTATACAAGATGTACTTGCCTTTCTCCGATGGCTAGGGTTTAAGTGAAAGAGAAATGAATAAGACTAGATGAGGGGAGAGAGAGAGAGAGAGAAAGAGTGGTATATATACCAAGCCCAAGTGATCTCCACCATTTATTCCTCTCCACTCAATCTAAGCCATTCATCCCTTTTCATGATGAACCAAGCCAAACCAAGTTAGTTCAACATGAACTGAAATGAACCAAGAGCTAGGCAAGAGCAGAAAATAAAATACAAAAAAAATAACTAGCAGGTAATTACAGGAACTAAATACAGAATAAATGCATGACAAATACTAAATTAATACATGCAAGTAGTATACGTATTAAATACATATTTTGGTAACGAAGAATGACAGTTTGGTTAGAATCTAATTGTTGCAGTCTTCGCACGGATTGGACAAACTCCAAGCAAGTATACATTGCCTATTTAATTTGTAGTATTTACGTGCTTTTCATTTTACCAGTCATTTACCTGTTATACTATTGCATGTTTTTCCTGTTCATTACCTGCATGTTGTCCTGATTATACAGTCCTGTATATATATATATATATATATATATATATATATATATATATATATATATATATATATATATATTTATATATATATATATATATATATATATATATATATATATATATATATATAATATATATATATATATATATAATATATATATATATATATATATATTCCTGATTATATATAATCAGGAATATATATATATATATATATATATATATATATATATAATATATATATATTCCTGATTTTATATATATATATATATATATATATATATATATATATATATATTATTCCTGATTATAAATATATATATATATATATATATATATATATATATATATATATATATATATATTATTCCTGATTATAAAAAAAAATATTATTCCTGATTAAATATATATATATATATATATATATATATTAAAAAAATAATATATATATATATTATTTTAATATATATATATTATATAAAAATAATATATAATATATATATTATTTTTTTAATATATATATATATATATATATATATATATATATATATATATATATATATATATATATATATATATATATATATATATATATATATATATATATATATATATATATATATTCCTGATCATACTTGTTCCTGATTAGTCGTGTTGACACATGAGATGAGATACATGGAGTGTTGCATTATATGCTAGGTGACCTTACATGATTTTGTTAGACTTGTTCCTTGATTAAAGACTAAATGAATGTATAATGGATGCGAAACGGACAATAAAATTTGGGAGAGGACGACTACTACTTGCGCGGGCCATGTTGTGCACTTACCCTAAATATTATGTATATATATTTATCCCGGGGTGGTTTCCTGTTCTCGATGTTACAGCCTCTCTTAGTTACCGTTGAGACTCTGACACGGCACTACGGCTATATGTGTAAAAACTCATAAAATTGGAGTTTAATAATAAATAGGCTTTTACAATATTTAATTGTTTGCTAGTAAATAAATAGTTTGGATTATTATTATTATTATTATTATTATTATTATTATTATTATTATTATTATTATTATTATATTATTATTATATATAATTAGTCAGTTAAATAGGAAAAATATTTTCATTTATAGATGATTTATTAATCGAATTGATTGCAATTGTTAATTTAATGATTGACTTTTTAATTAATTCAGGCCTATTAGCCAAGCCCATGGTTACTAGCCCATCACTTAAACCCTTTAGCCCGAAATCCTTTAACCCGAAACCCATTAACCTAAACCCATCTACACGTTCAAACCCACTCCCCAGTCACTCGTCAGATCTGCTCCCCTCGTAGTAACCCCCTACCCCATATAGCCAACGTCTCTCCCCTCGCGTACATTTTCTTTCAGAAACCTTTCTTCCCCAGAGAAATTGTCACGCCCCGACCTGGGAAATCGCTCGTGCTTATTAGATTTCACCCGAATCAATCGACCTCGCTGAGGCGTGATGCCGCATGAGCCTGGAGTTGTGCTCGTGCAAAACAAGATAACAGGTTCACATAAGCTATCTCAAATTGATAACATTCGCAACAGAAGAAAACATAGTATATAATAAGAATCATTTTTATTGATAAATGAACTGAAGATTACAAGGGCTTTGAATAGCCCAATTGAAAATGCCAATAGGCTACAACGCTCATGATCTCTCCAGCTCATAAAGGATCTCGTTCCACACATCATGTCTTCTATAGCACATTCAAGACTCCCAGCCGAACATCTTCATGTTGTATGCCAAACCCAGTACGGTAGCTCGTCTTGAAATGCCAAGGACTCCATGCCTCGGCGTGTCTAAGCCAAGCCCCACCACGAGCCAAACATATCCTAAACTTGCAAGAAAACTAGTGGAAGATTAGTACTTTCATCTTTGCTGTACTGATCAAGATCCACTCGCCTAAACCAACACTAAGTAGTTGGTGAAGCATGCAGATTATTTGGTAATCTTTCTATTATTGCTTTAGGATCAGTTTCATGAAAAGATCAAAATAATAAAGCATGTTATTCATTCTCAATAGCAATGGATACATAAATGTGCCCGATATCGTGTTCCTGCAATAAATACTGTTAGCCACATGATATTCATAACATAGTGATCGTGCACATCTCTGTGTCGATTCGCCAAACCCGCATGCTGATAGCCGTTCATACAACCAACCCAACACAATCACAATTATAAGGGTGGCAAGACCTGTGCCTGCACCCAGTTCTACTCTCAAGTTCACTAGCCCTATCTATATGAAAGTTCACGACGTTCCGCGCCGTAATGGACTGGTATCTCAATGTGTAAGCTAGCGATCGCTCCAAGTATGGGTTGCTAGCCCAGTAGCCGAAGGATCCCAAACTTAGTGATATCATAACTTATCACAACATTGGTCGATCGTAACCCGTCCTAATGAAGTGCACCATGAATACCAATATAATTTCCTGCTATGCCGAACGATTTCGCTGCCTCGGTCATAACCGTTCGAGGGAAGCCGCACCCATGCACGGGTCATTCGATTCCATTGACCATGTAATACGTGCATACAGGAAGCAAGTCATATCATTCCAACCAATCTTAAGTTCTTAATTCATATTCCGTCATATCTATCTCTAGTTCCTCGACATTATGCCCCAACACATCCGTATTGATGCACGACACCCCAACAGCTTAGACTTCTAAATCTTATACTCAACGCATTTCATTCATAAGTTGTTTTTATAACGTCAGTTCTATGGCATCTGTGCCACAATTGCATACTTTGATGCATGAAGTATATCTTTCAATGTCATGACAGGTCCGTAGTGTTGCACCACGACTAGCCTATTTCGTTACTTAGTCGTTCACATAGCTTCTGTACATAAAGGCACGCTTAACGCCATAATCAATATTCTCGACCTATTATTTAATGTTCTCGGAGTCGTACACGTGATGTACATCTCGATATTGCCTTTCAATGTTCTACCATCACCGCCCTACTACGACCCGTACTCGATGCACGTCGCTTCAATTATTCAATGTTTAATATTCTATCTTAATGTTCGACACACACTAAGACCTTTAATCGTTCGATCCATGCTTGCTAACTCAATAGCCACAATCACATACAAGGGGTATATTTTTATTAGGCATGAAGGAGTAGGGAAGAATGGTCAAGAACCCACCCACCTTAAGTCGATACATCTTGTTGACTCACCGAGGCGATACGGCTCGATTCATAACTCTGTTGCACGACCAACTCTTCTGACTTAGCCATTCGAGCACTTCGCACTCTGTTGAACTACTCGCTTATTTCAGTCTACTGTGCCCATACCACAATCCGTTGCAAGGCAACGATTTAATTTTACAGACGCCATTACAAATAAGGCAAAATGTCGACCTCTTATAATCCAGCGTAAAAGGGTAGTCTGTATATGAAATCATCTAAAGTTAATATTTCTTCAAATCTGACCTATGCCTTGCATCGCTTCGATAGATTCAAATCGACTCAATGCTTCCTTTCCGGCCAACGTAACTCTTGCATCGATTCGCATCGATACCTCATCGGGTCAACGTAACTCTTTGAGTCAATGACTCATCGTAATACACCGTACAGAACAGAGCATTACATAATATATCGCTCAAAATAAGGTTCGTCCTTGAACCAAAACCAACACTCAATTCAAGTGTTTCTCTAGATCGTTTCACGATCTCATGCCACTATCGTTTGAATCATACAACTTAGTTTGGATCATATACATATTTTAGGCATCCTACCATTATATGCAATTCAGCTAAGCTCAGTTATAGGATATTGGAATAAAGCTAACAGGCTCAACTTAAATCATCAAGCACCAGCGATTCCGTACTCGACTTGGTTAGATCTTAGCGTATATTCCCAAAATCCTTCCCATATGCATTATTCTATAACAAGTGATCATATCCCAAACATCTTTGCATACTACATGAATCAAAATCACAATTTTGATTCCATATGTTCCTTACCGACTATTTAACGCACGCATTGCATCAAGTCGTTACGCATCCAATCGCAACAATCCGCCGCAGCGTCTACTCGTCCAACCGTTTTCTATCACTCGCACAACTCAAGTCTTTCATCTAATCGTTCGTAAAATTTTGCCTCAATGACATGGACTAAGTCCAATATGTCCAACTTTCTTTTGCCTATAGTTCGTACTATGCATCGCACGTAACTATATCGACATGATTCACGTTCTCAAAATTATCTATGCATCGTGTCTGGGACTACCACCACTAGGTAACTTGTCCGTACCTCGTGCTCACATCCTCCCGACACAAGAGGTCAACTTGAGTCTATGATCCTTAAAGGCAACAATCTTTCCGTCCTAAGGGATCATACGATACATTTATCTCCGATTCTCGATCGAGTACGAATCCTTTACCCAAATTTTAATTCCATTCCAACTAGTTCGTTTCGTAATATAGATCGTGTGCTTAAAACACATAGCCTAATCGTTACTCGAAACGATCTACGATACAAATCTTAGGGTCGTTCCACTATTTGTCGCTCTTGCATATTGCAGAATTCTTGCAATCGCCTCACCGTATCAATATGCTAATTACGTTCCTCATCATCTATCCAATTGTCGATTAGCAATTTACTTGAGTACTTATTCGATCAATCATCATAGTTTATCATTATCAATCCAGCCTAAGGCTATTTCATCAATTCTTGAAACACATATTCGGTCGCCTAGACTTATCTTCAACATGCACTACATCCTCATTTATTCTCGACTCAATTCCTTATGTGATTTCATTGGGTTATCCTATGATCTCCAATATTTTACTTGATTTGGTGGTCAAGTCTTCTAGGGTTAACTGTCCTGAAGATACGCTCGATAATTGAAGATCATTAACGAGGGACAGTTACTACGAACCATGCTATATCCTATTTCGGTGCCAAATCAATTTTCGACAATTTCTATAGGACTTAACATAATCCGACATAATCCTTCAATTCCCAATGCCTTATCCTATTCGCTCAACTGATGCGCTGTTACCATGCAAACACTCATGCACTACCGTTAGCAATATCACTAATCACACAACATTTGTTCGCCTCGAGTATGAGTCTATCTACCTACAGTAAATATCTGACACACTCTATACTCATTGTGAAAATTCTTGAATTCATCTTCGCATCAAACCACAAGTCAAAAATTCGATAGCCACGCCCTGGTCTTCTGCAGGTTCGATCATCCCTGCTGGACATAAATCACCATGCCAACATTCCCGTAGAATGATTGCCCTAATCTAACGTGATGCATGTGCGAGGCTAGAGTTGCGCTCACACAAGACAAGAACGTCAATATTGTGGTTATCATCAAAACAATCTAGACACTTTTGTTTTCATCCAATTAATATATCAATCCATTCTCAAATTTCATAACACATTTCATCATCCTCAAGTACGTTTACATAACAATCATCTTGCGTAACTCGTTTGTGTTTTAGACAAGTACTTTTCTTTCACATGAATTCCAATTTGTTGAAATCATCATTATCATCTAAACTGACATCAACTTAACTTGCATCTTATTCATCCAATAATAATGCTGAACATAATTTTTGTTCATTTGATCATAGTATCCCCGAGTTATTGAATATCATCTTTGATACGCCTCAATACCATCATCGATATACATAACCTGAACATCTTCCTTTCTCATAAACTCCAATTCATTGTAATTACTGTTATCATACGAACTTGAATACGAATCAAGTCTCGTATGTGTCAAGATTCATCTCGTTGTAGCAAACTATCATCATCGAGCGACACGATTTTCAATTCCTTATGTCCATTCTCGTATTCGCAATTCGCACTCCCAAATCGTGCTACCGACTCTTTACGCTAACTCAGATTCGTTCGTACGACTCTTCACACAATCCAAACTCAAATTCGAACAAGTTTTCGTACTAACTGGACTCAAATTCGACCGAGTCAAGTATTTTTTTTTCGATGCAAAATTCCCTCGCTATTCTCAGCCTATCATTTGGCTTACACCCAACGAATTATCATCGACGTATCCTTCATTGATACGACTTTGTGCATAATCGTTCTAAGTTAGTTCCATTGAAGCATACCCGCATCGTCTCCTATCGAACAATTTCCATTCGAGTCTCGATACCATTCCATCCGTTGCGGATAACTTATTGTAGTCGATACAATTGTCTCGATGCACCTATCGTAAGTCGCCAAATAGTTTGACATAGCTATCGCTAAGTGGTATTGCATATACTACTCAGAATTTGAGCCTATCACCATCGACACAATACTCTAATGCATTGATCACATATGTGGTATGGCATATATCACTCAGAAATCAAGTTATATCTCTCGCAACGTACTAACCGTTCCTTCCGAAATCTCTTCCGATCTAACCGTGCCTCGGTGATCATACCGATCACACACACAACAATCGCTTATTTAAAGCATAACTCAAAACATATTTGTTCGCCTACTTCGATGCTCGACTCAACTCGACAAACTTACATATCCAACTACTCAAGCTCGACTAGCGTCCAACTCAACTCGCAACTCTCGCTCCGTGATTTCTCAATCTTGTTCGTTGTATCTCGTGCAACAATTCATACCCGATACTCAAAGTTACTACTCAGTCCGTTCAACGCATTCGCTATCCATTTGCATAGCCATATGTAACATGTTCTCATACCCACTCGTTGTAGCGATGCAACCAACATCTTGCAACATTATTCGATAGCATCATATAAGTTTCCAAACACATACAGCAGACAAACTCAAGTATTTAGACTTATTGTATAGAATGCCCAGTATAGCGTCGAGCAGATCCATGAGCTATGCGGTTTCGAAAACAACATAGGGTCGATTGATTTCGATAAATGAAAGCAACTGAGGGTCAAAGAGATTCGCTCATGGTCCAAAGGATGGAACTGCTCTGATACCAACTTGTCACGACTCGATCCGGAAAATAGCTCGTGCTCGCTAGATTTCACCCGAATCAATCATCCTCACTGGGGTGTGATGTCGCACAAACCTGGAGTTGTTCTCGTGCAAGACAAGATAATAGGTTCACATAAGTTATCTCAAATTGGTAACATTCGTAGCAGAAGGAAACAAAGTATATAATAAAAATCTCTTTTATTGATAAATGAACTGAAGATTACAAGGGATTTGAATAGCCTAACTGAAAATGCCAATAGGCTACAACGCTCATGATCTCTCTAGCTCACAAAGGATCTCGTTCCATACATCATGTCTTCTATAGCACATTCAAGACTATCGACCGAACATCTTCATGTTGTATGCCAAACATAGTACGGTAGCTCATCTCGAAACACCAATGACTCCATGCCTCGGCACGTCCAGGCCAAGCCTCGCCACGAGCCCAACATATCCTAAATCTGCAGGCAAACTAGTAGGGGATCATTACTTTCGTCCTCGCTGTACTGATCAAGACCCACTTGCCTAAACCAACACTAAATAATGAGTGAAGCATGCAAATTATTTGGTGATCTTTCTATTATTGCCTTAGGATCAGTTTTATGGCAAAATCAAAACAGTAAAGCATGTTATTCATTCTCAATATAAATAGATACATAAATGTGCTCGGTATCGTGTTCCTGTAATAAATACTATTAGCTATATGATATTTATAACATAGTGATCGTGCACATATCCATCTCGATTTGCCAAGCCCGTATGCCAATTGCCGTTCATACAACCAACCCAACACAATCATAATCATAAGGGTGGCAGGACCTGTGCCTGTACCCAGTTCTACTCTCAAGTTCATCGGCCCTATCTATATGAAAGTTCACGATGTTCCGCATCGTAATGGACTGGTATCTCAATGTGTAAGCGAGCGATCGCTCCAAGTAAGGGTTGCTAGTCCTTTAGCCGAAGGATCCCAAACTTAGTGATATCATAGCTTATCATAACATTGGTCGGTCGCAACCCGTCCTAATGAAGTGCACCATGAATACCAATATAATTCCCTCCTAGACCAAACGATTCTGGTTCCCTGGTCATAACCGTTCGAGGAAAGCCACACCCGTGCACAGGCCATCCGATTCTATTGACCATGTAATACGTACATACAGCAAACAAGTCATATCATTCCAACCAATCTTAAGTTCTCAATTCATATTCTGTTATATCTATCTCGAGTTCCATTGGTATTATGCCCCAACACATCCGTATTGATGTACGACACCCCAACGAATTAGACTTTTTGATCTTATACTCAACATGTTTCATTCATAAGTTGTTTGTATAATGTCAGTTCCATGGCATTTGTGCCACAACTGCATACTTTGATGCATGAAGTATATCTTTCAATGTCATGACAGGTCCGCGACGTTGCACCACGACTAGCCCATTTTATTACTTAGTCGTTCACATAGTTTATGTGCACAAAGGCACGCTTAACGCCATAATTAATGTTCTCGGCCTAGTGTTCAATGTTCTCGGAGTCATGCACGTGATGCACATTTCGATATTGTCTTTCAATGTTCTACCATCACCGCCCTACTACGACCCGTGCTCGATGCACGTCACTGCAATCGTTCAATGTTCAATGTTCCATCTTAATGTTCGACATACACTAAGACCTTTAATCGTTCGAGCCATGCTTGCTAACTCAAAATCCATAATCACATACAAGGGATACATTTTTATTAGGCATCAAGGATAAGGGAGAATGGTCAAGAACCCGTCCACCTTAAGCCGATACACCTTGTCATATCGCCAAGCCGATGTGGCTCGATTTATAACTCTGCTATACGACCAACTCTTCTGTCGTTTGAGCACTTCACACTCTATTAAACTACTCGGTTGTTTTAGTCTACCGTGTCCATACCACAATCTATTGCAAGGCAACAATGTGTTTTTGCGGACACCATTGCAAATAAGGCAAAATATCGACCTCTTATAATCCAACGTAAAAGTGTAGTCTGCACACAAAATCTACTAAAGTCAATATTTCATCGAATCGGACTTATGCCTTGCATCACTTCGATAGATTCGAATCGACTTAAAGCTTCCTTTCGGGTCAACGTAACTCTTGCATCAATTTACATCGATATCTCATCGCGTCAACGCAGCTTTTCGAGTCAATGACTCATCGTAATGTACCTTGCAGAACGGGGCATTACAGAAACATCCAGAGCCTTCATATTTCTCCTTCTTCATAAAAACTCACCTATCTCCACCCATACTCCACCTCTTCCAAATTCGATAGCACCACGGCACTCCCCGCAACACCCCGTCCGATACAACACCTCTCTTGAGGCATTTTCGACACAAACCGCATGACCCCGACCGGCCAATTGTCGCCCGATCGGCCAATCAACAAGCTGATCGCCCGTGCCAGTTGGTTGTGCCCCTGTGTGCGTCCCCTGCATGCGCCCGTGCGCAGCACCGATCCCGCTCGCGTGTTCTGTGCGCGTGCTTCCGTCGTTCCGTCGCCTAACGTGACTCTGAGGTTGAAGCCACCCTTCGGTTCTCCTTCATCAGCTTTCGGGTAAGTTCTGCGAGAAACCCCTTCTGTTCCAGAATAGGAATTAGGCAGAAACCTTAATCTTGTCCGACCAGAATTGATAGAATAAAACTCTGTCAATTCTGGGATAATTAGTTTCCTAATTATTTGATATGTTAATGTGATTAATTAATTAGTTTGTAAATAACGGTTAGATTATTATTAGAATTGCTAGTAATTATCGGGCCATCGTAGAAATTGTTGGATTAAACCTATAATTTTATTAGAATAAAATATTCTACGTAAAATGATTATTTAGTAATTAATCTTACTGCTATCTTATTAAAATATAATTTTAGAACAATATTTAATTATCGTGCTTAGTAAAATTTCTAAAATAAATAAAATGATTGTTGAAATAAAATATTATCGTAATAATCATGGCATTTTAGGTTTAAAGGTTTTTACTAAATATGTTGCATTTATTTAACGTAAATAAAATGCTAACTAGTTTCAAAAGTATTTCCATTACAAAAAGGGGTATTTTGAATAAAAGAAATTAATTAAAATATTAGTTCTATTTTTATAAGTAAAAAACATGTTTATTATTTATTTTAGACCAAATATAATATTTCTCACATTATTATGATAAATATTTTTATTTAAAAGATCGTTTATTCACTAGTTGCTAATTACGAGTATTTTGTTAAAAGCATTAAAAGAGCGTTTTGGATAAATTATTTTCATAAGTTACAAATAAATACTAATTCGTCACTATCTTATTATTAATTGAATTAATGATAATTTCATCTAAGGAAATAATAAGTTTTATTATCTTCGTATAAAAAAACATATTTTCCTTATATTCTCACTTAGAGTTTCTCTAAAATATTTGATTGCCTTATTATAATTATTAGTGAATTTAGAGTCTAGATTATTATTGTATTATTATTAAGTTAATTAATTAGAATTATAGCAAACCTTAAACTGGCAACTAAGACATGTTTCACTAATGTAGGGTTCAATTTCGGGTATTAGCTTGAGTATTTTCCTGTCGTCACCTACAGCACCAGAAAACCAAGGCAAATTTTATAATTTTCAAACTTGTATTTTTAGTTGAATGATAATTAAATATATTGCATCATTAGGATTATATACTATATCGATACATTGACCCACAGGATCCCTCTCGGATCCAAATTGATTGCTCGATTGACTCATTGACTTGGGATTGGGGAGTAGTGTTAGCACCTGTGGTCAATGCCCCTTATTGCCTCATTGTGGATAGCTAATGCCCCACCTCACTCAGGCTGAAGCCGGATCGTGTTCATTAGAACACATATTGCCCATCCCCAGCCGGCCACGGGATGCTACACACTCAAAACACTCTTGCTAATTGTAGATTGTATTATTATTGCTTACTAGAGATTTTATTGCTTCATTGGTTCTTTATTGTTATTTAGAAAAGATAAATTATGTTAAAAAACTGCTTCTTGCATCTTTAGTTGTTTATTAAAATACTGGATTGGATATATGTTCTTGCTCCCCTCCTGACTGGAGACCAACATTTTTAGGTGCTGCGATGACAAGAAGCTTACTTTTAGTTCCTACTACGGATCCGACCTGGGTTCTAATGAGATAGTTGAACCTGAACATGGAGGCTAAGAGTTCTGGTCGTATTTGTTGTTTAGTTTCTTTCTTTGTTTTAAAAGTTGTAATAAAGGACAAGTTGTAATAATTCAAATACTTTTTCTGCTTGTGTGGATGTTCCAGATAGACATCTAGTTCTAATTTAAATGTCTTAAATAAAAGTTTTTAATTTTCACAGTTTAGAATGTTGTGCTTGATTTACTACTGATTGATACAGCTTACTGCCGACATCTCACAATGGTGCAGGCTAGGCATGATCCTACTGGACCCAATATTTTGGGATCGAGTCATGACATATTTTCAGTGGTGACCCATATAGGTCGTGTTCTGCAAATTTGGTCTAGTCAACTTAGTCTAGACAAACATGCAGTCCCGCATTATGACCTTAGGTTTAAGAATGACTTTAGGAAAATAGACTCTAGAAATAATTAGAATACTTAGACTATTTTGACCCGTCGCAACATAGGGCTGAACTTATCTACTTATATATATATATATATATATATATATATATATATATATATATATATATATATATATATTGTCACCCCCAGTTTTCAGAAACAGGGATATTTTTATCATTTTATATTTTTGAATATTTTTAAAAATTATTTTATTATTTATGATATTATTTTGGGGTTGGAATTTATTTTATTATTTATGATATTGTTTTGGGGTTATTTGAGTCGGGTTCGAATTTCAACTCAATCCGACTTGAAACGGAGACCCGGGGGTAGTTTGACTCTAGTGGGACCCACATACTAGTTAGGCATGGCCCACATAATATTAATTTTAGTCTACATGATATTAATTTTAGTTAGTAGTTAGACTAATTATTTATGGATAGGTTTAGTTTAATTAGAGACTTAAAACTAGACTAAATTGACCTCAACCTTTAACCCATTCCTAATTTAAATCAAATAGATTAGTGGAGGGCATTTTGGACATTTAAATAGGGGACACCTCACCTTTTTTGGGCAGCCACCTATGGGGGGGATAAGGAGTGAGTCACTCCTTCATTCATTTGTTTTCATCCACTTCCTCTCTTTTGTTCTTCCCCAAATTAATTTAGAGATGAACCTCCGTTGATTTCATCTCCAAATCAACCCCTTCTTCCACCAAATCTTCTTTATTTCTCTTATACTCCATGGTTAGAGGGTGCTAGCCAAGTTTGGGAGGATTCAGAGCTCGTTCGTGTCCTTTTGGAATCTCTACGTGTCGGTGTCGTGTCGGAAGGCTTTTCCTTTGAATCTCTCTCCCGGAAGGTATAATCTCTCCTCTAAACCACTCCTACATGCATATATGAATATTTTGAACCCATAGGAATGATCCCTATAGTTGTATCTCCATTTGTGTCTATTTTGTGTCCATTTGGAGGTCATAGGAGTGTCCTTTGTGTTGTGATTGTGTCCTAGTGGAAAAAACCCTATTTTGGACACTTGTATGCATATATATATTTATTTGTGTGTGTGGTTAGATGGTTAGAGAGTGGATTGATCTTATTTAGGATGGTTAGAATAAGTTTTATTTAGATAGCTATGTTGGTATCCAAGTATTTTGGCCTACATGTGTTTTTTGTCCAAACAACCCAAATTTGTCATAATTTTTATCCACGTTTTTAGTACCTAGAGCAACTTAGAAATGTCATAACTTTTAGCTCATAACTCCAATTAACCTCCCATTTTTTTTAAAGAAACGTATCGAAGTTAGCTTTCCAAATATATATTTTAATAAGCCAAATTCGTTCTAAAACTTTCTGTAAAATTGTTTGAGTGTCAGCTGTACAAAAGACGAACGCGTTTCGGTATTTTTGCAATTTTGGGAGCTTCCGGACATGAAAATGCGATCCGTTTAAAGTTTCGAAAAGCTAACACGAAGATCTACAATATACTTTAATTCTAGAATTTAGTGAAGGCCCAATTGGTACAGTATTGATTTTAAGTAGAAGAGTGACTATACGATATATGCATTTTGTGTAACCTATGAGCCTATGTAGTATGGATATTAAATGAATATAGAGTATGTAATGCATGATATGTTAGATAAATGAAATAATATATATATGATATATATTCTTTTTACATTAATGTATATATATGGTTGAATGCAAGCATGTAGGAATGCAATTAATATAATGCATATAAGCAATGCATGAATGAAAGAATGATATACAATGTATGCATGAAAGTATATAATGAATGCTAGATATGAATGCAAGATATATATGTAATGATAGATATGAATGCATAATGTATAAATATTGTAATGCAATATATAATGATAACATGTATGGTAATGTAGAGTATATGATGCAAGCATGAATGAATGAAGGAAATACATGTATATAGGTAATATAGAATGTAATATATGAAAGGAATGAATGATAATATATAATATGATATGTAAGGTAATGCAAGGTATGAAACATATGATGTGTGCATGTTTGTATGTCTCTATGTTAATATATAAAATGATAAGAATATATAATGTATGCATATGTATAAAACATGTAGGTAATGCATAGATGCATGAATGAAATGAATGTTTGCAATATGTTAATATAAATACAAGTATCTAATATGCATGAATGTAAGTATAATATAATATAAGTTTACATGTATGTATCATGTAATGTAATATACATGATATGTATGTATGCATGTATACAATATAAGTATGTATGTATGTATGCATTTCTATAAACTGAGTTAACCTATAACCTTTTACACACATTCATTCATACACCCTTTGACATCATGTATCCCATGTCACATACACCTACCTATCACTAAACTTTAGAACATTACCACATATCCTTTCACACATGCCAAACACACACATACTCACTTACTCTTTTACCTCTCTTTCTTTATATATATATATATATATTTATGTGCCTATATATATAGCTTTCCTATATATATCTATGTATATGAATATATGAATGTGAATAATATATATACATTATATGACTAAGTTTGTGTACCTTGTTAGCTTATGGTTTAGTTTTGTGCTTGGTTTAGTAAGTGACTTAGGCTATGAGTTAGTAGCTATCTTAGATACTTGATTTGTATATACTTAGTTTGTTTAGATCTAGAATTGACTAACTAGACTAGTTGACCATTGTTGACCCAACCCTAGCTAGTTTGACCACAGTTGACTAGAGTTGACCTAGTTTGACTTTATAGTTGACCAAAGTTGACTTTGACCTAGATTGACTTAGAATCATGTAGATTGTATTATAATTTCAATTACCATATAAATTGAACTCTTTATAACCTATGTTGCTATAACTAGGACTCTGTGACTCCAGTTGGCCATCTTTTCATATCAGCTGTTCAGGGTATCAGGCGAGTACATTCTCTGACCGTTTCATACTTGTCTGGATTTACATTCTTGCTCTAGATTACTGTACTTGATGCTGACATGATTGTTATCACGGATTAGTACTATATGGATCTTCTTTTGAGATGTTATCCCCTTGTATTCACTAAATACATATTGTGATGTGCGTTTCACTTACATATTGTATTTATTGAATACCCATATCCTTGTATACTCATTGTGCATATTGTACTCTTATTATCACATGAGTTCCAAGGATAGACTATTATACACTATTGTATAATATTGTACAACTATTGTATAATATTGTACATCTATTGTATAATATTGTACATCCATTGTATAACATTGTACACTATTGTATAAGATAACGTAACTGGAGTGGATCCTTGTGTATTGATTGGGGAGGGGGAGTAGAATTGGTTATGTAATCAAATCCTATTGTACAACATTGTATAACTATTGTATATGTCTATTGTACACTCACGTACAATGGAGTTACCATTGCATTGTCCTAGACCGTTTACATAACCATATTGTACTCTAAATCACATATTACTTACAGTTCTTACTTATCATATATAGATATTTTCCGTTATCAAATCTCTGCTATTTTTCATATACATTCTTCTTTCAGCGTTTTCTGTACCTTACTCTATTACATGCTTTATATTTCCTAACTTGATATGAACTGTGTGAGATATTTTGTGCTCGCTCCTGTCCTGACTGGACCTGTTGATAAATTTTACAGATAGCTTGGAGGTTGCCTGCTAGCCTAGAGGAGACACAGTAGAGGTTGCATAGATAGATAGGATTTTTTTATAGCTTATTTTCAGTTGTCTTGAGTTGTATTTACTTACGGATTACTGTATTTGAGATTTGAGATGTATTTATGGGTTTGTGTATCTTAGACACTTAGACTTCTCTCTGTTGTATCTCTTTTGGATTTCATGTTTTATCTATCCTTATCATGCTCTACCGTAGATGTGATTGAAACTGTATTGCTATGTCACCTCCATTCGGAGTGTATATACTGTACAGGTACCTTTATATTGTTAGATGTTTGACCTAGGACAGCGTTCTACCGCCGACACTGCGGCGTAGGCTGGACGTACCCACTTCTCGTGCCCTTACTCTAGGGTACGGGTCGTGACATATATATATATATATATATATATATATATATATATATATATATATATATATATATATATATATATATTATTTTTATTTTTTTACTTGCTTATAGTTTCGTAGGTTACCTTGCTTACGTTTGTTACCTAAACCTTCCAGAGGATGGCAAAAGGAGAGACAACCCGTCCTGGGCCTACCGTCGAAGAGGTTTCATCCTCTGAGCATACCCCTACTCAGGCCCAATCCGACCCTTCTCCGTTGTAGCTTACGGACCATCCTCATGCTGTACGAGCTCCCCGCACTGCTTATACTTCCACCGTGCATGCAGCGTCACCTATTCCTCTGAGGACCACACCACCTCATGCCGGTATAAATCCTTCTGCTGCTCCACCGGTGCCAGTGGACCCCACAGAACTCATAGGCCTACTACGAGGAGTTCTTGAGGCCTAGAGGACCCAAGTTAAAGCTAATCGCGACCAGACTACGATTATGAGAGAGGGCATGAAGAATGCCCATAATATGGCCATGGTAGCATTAGATTCATCACAGTCCGATCAGAGGCCTGCTCAGGCAAAGGTTGGGAACATTGAGAACTTCAAGAAGTTGGACCCACACCCTTTCAAAGGAACAGAGGGCATCATCTACGCAAATAAATGGCTAGATGATATGGAGCGACTTCTCAGCGTCGCTCGACTCCTTGCCGACCTAATGGTTGAGGCTGTCGCTCTTCGGCTTAGGGATTTGGCTAGCTTTTGGTACAGAAATGAGCCAATATTCTAGACTGGAGGAACCTCATAGCGTTCCTTCAAGAAGTAGTTCAAGCAAAAATTCTTTCCGGCAGCTGCCCTAGAAGCTATGGGGAGTCAATTTCATGATCTGAAGCAGGAAGATCGCACTATCGAGGAGTATGCAGTCGAGTTCAACCGGCTCGACAGATTTACCACCCGCCTGGTGGACGACCCAGTAGAGCATGCCAAGAAATTCTGGCACGGCTTGCAAGAAGAGATCCGCACTTTGGTAGTCGTAAATGGTGCGAAGACTTATGACAAGATACTTATGGTGGCCCAAGATGTTGAGGCCAGCTCGCCTGTCCGACCAAAGAGGGAGCATCCAGGATCCAGCAATAACTACTAGGGCAACACTAAGAGGCACAACCACAAAAACAATAGGCCCTCGCACCCCCAGCAATCCCAGCAGCAACAACAGTCAGCAGCACCCAACAAAGTGCCCCAGTACCATCAACAGAAGACGGCTAACTGCGCCTACTACAAAAGGCCCGGTCACACTTCGGATATCTACAGGAAGAAGGTGGGACATTACTGTAGCACCCAGTTTCTAAAATAAGGGTAATTTTGAACTTTTGTATTTTTAATTATTTAATAATGTTATTTAAATCATAATATGATTTATGGTGATTTTTAATCAATTTAAAACCATGACTTGTGATTTTGATATTTTGCTAGTGCAACCCTAGAGACTGCATGACCTAGAGACTAACCATAACCATGGGGACCTAACCATGTGATTAGGATGACTAATTGTGACTTTTTAGCCTAGGAGTATTTTGATCATTTTGGACTTTTTAATGAAAATAAATTTTGATTGATTATTGTAGTGCTAATCTTTTATTAGAGACTAACCTAGTTTTGACCTAACCTAGATGTTAACGATGTTCATGGAAGCTTAGTTAGAAGGTTAGAGACTTAATAACTAAGTTAGATTAATATCTAGATATTTTGGTTAGATATTACGTTAGAAACCTACTTTTGATGAGAGCCCTTGATTGAGCTAGAAATTGGTGGAGAAACCTTAGCCACTCATCTAAAACCCTAACCCTAACTATTCCAATAGCCATCAAGCCCATCATTCCACGATTTAATCATCTCTTCATAAATATCTAGCCTCTTTTCATCCCTACACAAAACCCTATTAGTGTTCTTCCCCAAACCTTCACCAATTCCTCATTTCCCCACCAAATTGGACCAAACCAATTGCGTTGGACTCCTCTACAGTAGAGGATACCAATAGTGGGCAGCTAGCAAGGATTCTAGGGCTTGGGATCATTGCAAGTGGGAGAAGAGCTCTCATTTCAAAGCTTATTCATTAAGATTTCATCTTCAATAGGTAAAACCTATCAAACACTTTTAAATTCCCAATTTATTTCCATAGATGCATCCATTTAGGGTTCATCTAGGTGTAGCCCAAGTTTGGTAGGAATTCGTGTCTATTTTGTGTCCGTATCGGACACGTATCAGTATTTTTGAATATGTGTTTGGTGAAATGCTTGTGTGGAACTTTTGTTCTTGTTTTTTAAAATAAGTTACATATTTGTGTAGCCTTTAGCATGTTGATCACGAATCACTAATACTGAGATGGATTCTATGTCGTGTCCGTGTCCAAATAGGACACACACGTGCTGCACGAGATCTTGTGCGCATGCCCTGCTGCTCGACACTGAGTTCTACCTACACAGGACATGTGGACACGAGATTTTTGAGATAGATGTTGGGGCAATGTCTGACATTAACATCCTAAAGTTTTAGGACACCCCGTATCGTGTCGGACATGAAAACCCGCTCGTACATGTCTTACACCGCTACACCCACACGAACAGGGCTCACTGACACGCACTTCGTGTCGTGTCCTGTCACCACGAGAACATAATTCAGGGTGATGTGTGTGTGTAGCCCTATGTCTGGGGTACACGTGGCTGTGAGCACGAGAAGTCTTATAGCTTGTGTCGTGTCCACGAGTCACTGGCATGCCCGTGCGACACTGCACTATGTGTGCGAGTCTGTGTGTGTTCGTATGGAGTTGGATACTTTGTGTCCACTTGTGTGGACACGAATCAACCCCTGACATGTACACATGTGGGGGGGACACTTCTGTACACCTGTCTTTGGGTTTCATATGAGAATTGATTTCATTTTGGGTTCGAAATGATTTTACTGATACTTTGTTCCGTATTTTCTATTTTACTTGATATTTTGAAAACTGAGATTGGGTTTTCCTAATCTAGAATGCAATTTGAGTTTCATAATTGTCTAACATTAATCATTGATAACATGAGATGGGTTTTTGAGCAAGTGAACATATATGTATACATTGATAGCTAACCTTGGCATATTGCATTACAAACCTGAACATGTGAACCCCATGCCACATTCATTAAACTGTTTTAAATGAATTTCATATGTGAAGTTCATTTGAATTCCTGATTTGGTTTCTATATGGCTTAACAGTTTCATTTTCAGTTTAACAGTTCCTATATGGTTTAACAGTTTTATAGATATCCTTGTATATATATATATGTATATATATGCCTGAGTATATATATGTATATATGTATATATGTATATATATGGCTGTATGTATATATATATATGTGCGTGAGGAAGTATTATATATATGTATGTCTATATATATGTATGTATAGATATTTATGTGTGTGTATGTATATGTGAGAGGAGTTGGGGTTTGCATACAGTAATATGAGGTGACCTTGTGCTTTGGTTGTATAGATATATGTAGGTAATTTGTAGATTAAGTTTTCAGAGATTGTGAATGTATGAGTGAGAGTGAAGTGAGGTTTGGTATGAGGGTTCAGATAATGGGTCATTGGTCTATGTGGGAGCAGGGAAATCCTCTTAGTCCTATGGGGATTTCTATCTTCCCTATTTCTAAATCAGTCATGTATCAGAGTTATTGCATTCTCATATTTCCAGAGTTTGGAATTTCTGAGATACATGTTTGGTTCTGAGAGACATGTTTGGGTTGGTTGACAGAGAGTTGGGGTTTGATTTTGATACACAAATTGTTTAGGATTACATGTTGTATATATGTATATGTTTAAGTATAGGGTTATGTTCAAATGCATGTTGAGGATGAGTTCTCAGTTTGATATTTATTAGTGTTTGGGGGTTTTGGCATGTTGCAGTAGGAAGTCTTGAGTGACTGGATAGCAGGGGAGGGGTTTGGCCATTGAATGGTCTGGACTTGGTTTTATTTTGTTGGCTTGCTTTGCTTTGAGCATTGATGCATGTTTCCATCAAATTTCCATCAGCAGTAGCAGTCCAGTAGCAAGGTTTTGATTTGCCTTGGCTTAGCATTGCTATGGCCTACAAATGAAATAGCAGCAGCAGCCGTAGAGCATGTTGCAGTAGCAGCAAGCATAAGAGGAGAGCAGTGGTAGCAGCAGTTAGAAGGAAAATAGCTAGATGAGGTTAAGGCTAGTAAATAGGATATGTGGAGAATATTGTTTTTAGGCTTGGTTAGGCCTAAGAGTTGACTTAACCTAGATAGACTAGATGGACCAAGTTTGACCCAAGTTTAGCCAAGTTGGACTAGAAGGTTGACCCAGAGTTGACTATGAGTGGACTTGACCTAGAAATAGACACAGTAGGCCTATTTAGACTTATAGACTATAGTTTGACTCTTAGTTGACCAAGACTTGACCAAAGTTGACCAAGAGTCGACTTTAACCTAGTTTGACTAGAATTTGACCAAATCCTAAGCAGTTGCCCAAGTTACCTTACAGTTGACCTAGTTTGACCTAGATAGTTGACCAAAGTTGACCAAGAGTTAACTTTGACCTAGTTTGACTTAGAATCATGTAGTTTGCATTGCAGATTTCCATTATTACAATTTGAGTACTTAATAACCTATTTTACTCTAAATAGGACTCTGTGACACCAGTTCGGACATCTATTCATATCAGTCATTCAGGATGACAGGCGAGTACATTCTCTGATCGTTTCATACTTGTCATGACTTACATTCTTGCTCTAGATTACTTTACTTGATACTGGCACGATTGTTATCACGGATTGGTACTATATGGATCTTCTCTTGCGATGTTATCCCCATTGTGTTCAGCAGAAACATATTATGATATGCGTTTCATGAACATATTGTATTTATTGTACACCCATATTTATGTATACTCGTTGTGCATCTTGTACTCTCATGATCACATGAGCTTCATGGAGAAACTATTGTACAAGGTAACGTAACTGGATTGGATCCTTGTGTATTGATTGGGGAATGAGAGTAGGAAATGGTTATGTAATCAAATCCCATTGTACAAATATTGTATAAACTATTGTATATGTCTATTGTACACTCATGTATGATGGAGTTACCATTGCATTGTCCTAACCCGTTTATATAACCAGCTCATGCTCTAAATCACTAGTACTTGCAGTTTTACTTATCCTGTATATATTTTCAGTTATAAATTCTCTCTCGTTTTCATGTACATCTTCTTACAGTTCATGTATCTCACTCTTTTGCATGCTTTATACTTTCTAACATGTTATGAACTGCGTGAGATGTATTGTGCTCGTTCATGTCCTGACTGGACATGTTAAAAATATTACAGAAGATGATGGTGACTGCCCTACCTTCTATGGGGCATATAAGGGTGACATTCAGGAGCCTGAGGAGCGTCTAGCTCAGTAGAGGGTGCCTAGTTTAGTCTAGTATTTATAGTTTTCTGTTTGTATCGGATTGTTCCGATTGTTAGTTGAGACTTAGTTATATTCAAGACTTGTATTTATTTGTGTTGAACATCTATTTTGTGCAGTGTGATAACTCTATTTATATTCAGTTTATTCCTTTTATCCGATTCTATATCGTGCTCTATCTTCCCTAGACTTGTGATTGAGATATAGAGTTGAGATGTTATATTATACCTCCGTGCGGAGATGACTGGTTTATATATCTTGTTTTTAGATGTTAGATGTTATAGATGACCTATACAGCGTTCTACCGCAGACACTACGACGTAGGATGGACGTACCCACGTTCTCGTGCCCCTAAACAGGGTGCGGGTCATGACAATTGCCTTGCTTGTGGATCTTCTACCCACCAAGTAAATGTTAAGGTTATATACTAAAAGCATCACTTTTGTAGTAACCTTATTTCCTTAAATTTTGAATGAGAATCATATAGGCAAATGTTTATATATTGTTTTTGTTGCAAGTGTTAATACAAATGTCTGATATTCTATATTGTAGATAATATGGTGTGTGGTGTCACACAGAAGATCTTATTATCAGTTCCCTATGGAGTACATAAATAGTTCACAACCTAGATGGACTTGGACAATCTATTGGAAAGGTTGTAGTGTAATCTGGTATTAGTCTATCTTAACTACAGGTTTACACTAGTACACTTTGTGTGTAGTAAACAGGACCACTTGAGGTTGTTCTCTTTGTACTGACTACATAAGTGAACAAATACCTCAGTTATTATGGATGCTTGTGCTCTTAATCCGAATATAATAACAGACATGTATATGTAGTGTGCATTACTTTGACTCATGAAAGAGTGAGATTCATTATGGGTCAACAACCTCTATGAATTGGGTAATAATATTGTATGTATGATGGGTTGTTAATTATAAATGGAATCCATGTCCCGATACATCGGGTTGATGATGTCCCCTTAAGGAGCTCATAAGGATTGTCATATAAACTCTGCAGGTGGATTATATCCGATATGACAAATAAAGTTGAGCGGTACTACTTAAGGATAAAAGATGTCGAATCAATATAGTTGTCAGTAACTTAATTTGATCGACGGACGTTGGATATCTTAACATGGGGAGCCAAACGAGCATATAATAAAAGGAGCCCACAAACATAATTTAGGATTATAGAGGTAGTTCAACAATAGCTCATTAGTGGACCGAGCTATTGTTAATGGGCCTGGATTGTGTGTTCTGGCTGAACACGGGATATCTAGATCCGTTAGGAGGCCTAACCCTAATTTCTCCTCATGGTCCCTGTCGTAGCCTATATATATCCTCTATTCTCTGGCCGCCAAACAACTGATCAGAAATCTGAAGCTTTCTCTAAATTCGTGATTCACGTAAGGAAAGAAAGAGAGGGCTGTCAAGGAGAAAAAAAGGTTGGGAGATCGTCGCCCACACGACGTCCAACTCGATAAAAGAATACGTGCAGAAGATTTTGGGGTCGTCTGCTCGAGATTGCCAGGAACTACTTGTCTTTTTCCCACCGCAGGTATAATTCGTGAACCCTAGTTTTTGCCTATGAAGGGTTAGAACACATATTAAATATGTTTAACTTTCTATCGATCAATATGCACACCGCCGTAAGGGTCCTGGGAATCCTCAGTTCTATCAGTAAAGGACTGTCCAACAACGTTCAACAAGATTGGAGTAGGACAGTAGAAAGGTCCACTACCCACCCAGCAGCAACGCTACAACCAGCAGAGAGCCGGGCAACCTTTTGCCTTGGCCGTGGAGGAGCCAGAGATAGAGCTAAAGACTGAAGGAGATGTCATCGCAGCTATAATTCTATTACATTCGCACCCGACGTTAGCTTTATTTGATTATGGGGCTTCACATAGCTTCATATCGTCAAACTTTATTGCTGCATATCACTTAGATGTAGGATGTAGTAAGATAATTTGTAGAGTAATGATAATTTGTAGAGTAATGACCGGAGGTGGACCTATCCCAATCACGGAGACTTGCTCCTGCCCTATCACTATCTCAGGTCATACTTTCCTAGCACCCCTTCTAGTAATGCCTCTCCCTAACTACGATGTAGTCTTGGAGATGGACTGGCTGAGTAAGCAGCATGTCCTGATAGACTATCACCGGGGTTGTGTCATCTTTAGCCCACCTTGAGGACCCAAGTTCAAGGTGGTTCGAGCACCAAAAATCATGGGGTGTGTCTCCCACACCTCCATCACAAAAGAAACCAGACCCCCTTATCCCCTTATAGCAGAATTTCTAGACGTCTTCCCCGACAATCTTCCAGGATTACCCCATGATCGAGACGTGGAGTTCACTATCGACCTAGTACCTGGCTCTTCACCTATCTCACAATAATTCTACAAAGTCAACCCTAGTGAGGCCAAGGAGATGAAAGACCAGATCGATGAGCTCAAGGCCCAGGGACCATCAGTAGTGGCACTTCATCCTGGGGGCACCAGTCTTATTTGTGCCCTAGAAGGATAAAATGGTCCGGATGTGCATAGGCTACCGGGCATTGAACAACATCACCATCAAGAATATGTATCCTCTGTCCAGGATTGACGATATCTTCGACCAGTTGAGTGGAGCAAAAGTTTTCTCGAAGATTGATCTCAGGTCCGGATATCACCAAGTCACAGTAAGGAAAGAAGACATTCCAAAGACGGCATTCAACACCAAATATGGACAATATGAGTTCTTGGTCATGTCCTTTAGTCTTACAAATTCCCCAATGGTGTTCATGAACCTCATGAACAAGGTATTCCATGAATACCTGGACCTGTTTGTCGTTGTCTTTATCGACGATATTCTGATCTATTCGAAGACCAAAGAAGAACATGAGCAGCACTTACGGATAGTCTTGGAGACATTAAGGAAGGAGAAGCTATATGTTAAGCTATCCAAGTGCGAGTTCTTCTTAGACAAGGTGGACTTTCTCGGCCATGTTGTCATAGGAGAAGGCATATCAGTGGATCCCAAGAAGATAGCTACCGTAGAGACATGGACGATGTTCAGTTCAGTTGCAGAGCTCAGAAGCTTCTTGGGCTTAGCTGGGTATTACAGGAAGTTCATGAAGGATTTTGCCAGGATTGTTGAGCCCATGATAAAGCTAACTAGGAAGAATGAAGAATTCGTCTGGACCGAGGTGTGTCAGGCATCATTTGAGGAATTGAAGAGAATGTTGACATCAGAACCAATATTGTTGCTACCCTCAAGATCAGGTGGATTCTCCATCTATATATAGCGACACTTTCAACAAGGGATTGGGATGTGTACTACAGCAGCATGGAAAGGAAATTGCTTACGCTTCTTGGCAGTTACAAAACCATGAAAAGAACTACCCGACGCATGACCTGAAGCTAGTAGCGGTCATCTTCGCCTTGAAGCTCTGGAAGCACTACCTATACGGCGAAAGGGTAGAGATATATACGGACCACAAAAGTCTCAAGTATGACTTTACACAGAAGGAGCTCAACATGCGCCAGAGGCAATGGCTAGAGCTCATGAAGGATTTTGATATCAATTTTCAGTACCTTCCGGGTAAGGCTAACGTAGTTGCTGATGCACTTAGTCGGTACCCGATGGCTATGTTTCTAACAAAGGACTGACATCTATGGAAGATGTGCAGAAGCTTAGGCTAGAGATTGTGTTACCAGAAGTAGTGATGTTGAAGCTTGGAAAAGAAGCTATGGTACCAGAAGTTGACTCGCCCATGATGCAATTACAAGTACAGTCCAGCCTAATCAACAAAGTCAAGGAGACTCAATTCTAGGATAAGACACTATGCAAGCGGAGAGACCGAGTGTTAGCTGGAACACTTGAGGATTTCTCAATAACTGAAGATGGAGCATTAAGACATGGTACGAGACTTTGTGTGCCGACTGGTGAATTGAGGAACAAACTGATGCAGGAAGTATATCAGTCGCAGCATTCCATTCATCTAGAAGCAAAAAAATGTACAAAGACATGAGGGTACATGTATGGTGGCTTGGAATGGAAAGAGACGTGACCGAATTTGTCTCCAATTCTTAATCTGCCAGCAGATGAAGGCAGACCATCAAAGGCTAACAGGATTGCTACAACCGCTTCCCATCCCGGAGTAGAAATGTGAGCATATTACCATGGACTTCGTAACGGGATTGCCTAGATCCTAAGAAGGGGAGGATGCAATTTGGGTAATTGTAGACAGTCTGACCAAGTCTACCTACTTTATCCCCTTCAAGGTTGGTTTATCCACCGAGAGGTTAGCAGCTCTTTACATGCAAAATATCTACAGGTTTCACAGAGTTCCGATCAGCATCGTATCCAACAGAGATAGCTGGTTCACCTCACACTACTGGAAGAGTCTGCAGGAAAGCTTTGGTACTCAACTAAAGTTCAGTACCGTATACCATCTACAGACCGATGGGCAGTCGGAAAGAACTATCCAGACGCTAGAGGACATGCTGAAATCATATGTCAAGTAATTTGGAGGATCTTGGGAAGATCATTTACACCTGGTCGAGTTCTCTTATAACAATAGCTACCAGGCCAGTATCCGCATGATACCATTTGAGGTATTATATGAACGTTGTTGCCGCACTCCACTAGCTTGGGATGACGTAGAAGATCGAGTCATGCTGGGGCCAGAGATAGTCACTGAGGCTGCAGAGAAAATAAAGATGATCAGAGAGACATTAAGGATTGCACAGGACCGCCAAAAGCATTAGGCAGATAGTAAACGTCGAACACTGGAGTTCGAGGCGGAAGACAAAGTCTTTGTCAGGACTTTTCCTACCAAAGGCACTATCAGATTCGGCAGAGCTGGAAAGCTTAGTCCTACATACATTGGTCCATTTAAAGTGTTAAGCAGAGTTGGAGAAGTAGCATACAGAGTGGCTCTTCCACCTAACCTCGAGGGCATGCACAACATATTCCATGTATCGTAGTTGAGGCGCTATGTATCAGACCCTAGCCATATTTTGGATCACTCAGAGCTAGAAATTGGACCAAGTCTCACAGTACCGGAGCAGCCAGTAAGGATCTTGGATCGCAAAGAGAAGAAGCTGTGAAACACTGTGATTCCACTAGTCAGATTGGATTGGCGTCACAACTCCCCAAGCGAGTCAACCTGGAAGCTAGATGCTGATATGAGGGAGAAGTATCCTCACCTGTTCTAGGTATGTTCTGAACCTCTTTTCATTACCGGTAGAAATTTCGAGAAAGAAATTTTCTAAGGAGGGAAGGTTGTAAAACCCATAAAATTGGAGTTTAATAATAAATAAACTTTTACTATATTTAATTGTTTGCTAGTAAGTAAAATAGTTATTATCATTATTATTATTATTATTATTATTTTATATATATAATTAGTCAGTTAAATAGGAAAAACATTTTCATTTATAGATGATTTATTAATCGAATTGATTGTAATTGTTAATTTAATGATCAACTTTTTAATTAATTCAACCTATTATCCAAGCCCACGGTTTCTAGCCCATCACTTAAACCCTTTAGATCGAAAGACTTTAACCCGAAACCCATTAACCTAAACCCATCTACTCGTTCAAACCCTCTCCACAGACACTCGTTAGATCCGCTCCCTCACCGTAACTCCCCTCCCCCCCCCGCCCACGTAGCCAACATCTCTCCCCTCACGTACATCTTTTTCTAGAAACCGTTCTTCCCCCACAGAAACCTCCAAAGCCTTCACATTTCTCCTCTTTCACAAAAACTCACTATCTCCACCCACACTCCATCTCTCCCAAATCCGATTGCACCACGATGCTCCCCGTAATACCCCACCCAATTCAACACCTCTCTTGAGGCATTTTCGACGCAACACGTGCGACCCCGACCGATCGATCGCCCGCGCCAGCCGACCGTGCCCCTATACACGTCCCTCATGCACGTCCCTCGCGTGCGCCCATGAGTCGTGCCGATCCCGCTCGCGTGCCCTACGCACGTGCTTCCGTCATTCCGTCGCCTTGTGTCACGCCCCGGTCCCGTAGGACCGATCGTCCTCGCTAAGGCATGATGCCGCACGAGCCTATATTGTGCTCATGCAAGGCAGTTTCATAACAGTCGATTACAACAGCTTGCGACGGGGGTCGCCGCACAGAAGTCCCAAGCAGAAATATTGAATATACAAGGCAACACAAGCATTGAAACAAAATCAGAGTCTTTATTGATAATAAACATAAGATTACAAAGGCGTGTAGCCAAGATTACAATCACTCAAGCTCACTTTTCTCTCTGATTACAAGTCACTCCGTTCTCTCTCATCTCTTAATACAATTTGATGAGCCAGTGGATGCTTCAGATAGGCGATGTTCATACATTATGTCCCGTATAAGTTCTGACTCCATACGGCCGCACGCCTCGAAATGCCAAGGAACTCCGTGCCTCGACGCATCCAAGTCGTGCTCCGCACCAACGAGCTTCTACTTGTGCCTGTACATAAAAATTGTGTGGGTGTCAGTACTCAACTGTACTGGTGGAGTGAGCTTCTCGCCCACCCATACAAAACTAACACGTTCATTTACTTGGTACAACATAATCCCTGTATGATTGACTTTCTAGTCTTGTCTTAGAATCGATTTTAGGACAGAGACCTTTGGCCTATTTGTGTCACTAGACCGTTGCCGTACTTGCACACTGATAACTTCCATATCCTTGCCTCTAAACCATTCTCGTGCTTGCAACATTAACATATTGACTCGTGCTTGCCTTTTGTGTCATACTTAGGGATGCAATGACTTGGTTGTGCCATAAACTCTATTCGTACTTCAATATGATTGAGGCAATGCCTCCCGCTTAGTCTTTTATCTATACTCATGCCATAACAGCATGGTCGTGCCTCGTAACTTATCACGACTTAACTAAACTTGCCTTACAGCCCTTCTCAACTTAACTCAAAATGACTCAAGTCCGACTTATACAACTTTATGCCAACGACTTAATACTCGACACCGCGTCTCATGCTGAAGCACAAGTCTTTGCTATAACTGTCACGCCCCAGAACCAGAATACTGGAGAGCGGGGGAATGACTCAGCCAGCTACGTATTACGGGTAGATGAATACCATATAATACGATCAATGCTGTCTAAAAGACGAGGGGGTGCATACTACATGAAAGTCTCACTATGGTCATTTCACATCTATTGTCTCAATCATTCAAACAAGAAACAGAAATAGAGAACATGTAAGATAAAGCAGTAAGGCATCCCAAACGCTCAGTCAAAATGTTCTTGATATCTGGCTTTACAAAACATAGCCAGATGATGTAGCAAAGTATACACAATTGTTATCAGCTGCAGTCTGACTTAATTACAATTATGCAAAAGTAAGTGCAAGACAATCCGACTAACATGTCGGTGCCAAACGGCAAAGTATAAAGTAAATAACAAAACGAGCGGGGAGGTAAGGAACCCACTCGAGTCCTCCTGCGATCATTCCTCTAGTATTGACCATCTTGGAGGTAGAGGTAAGCTGAATCCTCGGGAACCGGCTCTAAATCTGGCCATGCAAAACCAGAGAGGTTAGACCTCTAATAGCAAGTACCGCAAGGAAGCACGATATGAGACATTAAACCAGTAATTAAGAGAATATAATAATAGATCTCTGCTTGCTACTGGGATTCACATAACATCACGACACTTCGAACCAACCTCCCAACCAAACAAGGACAGAAGTTGGCCCGTCATGTCCTGATGCTCTGATCATCTCAGTTAGGTAACAGAGTAGGTACAATACACAAACAAATCAACTTAAACGGCCATCCAACTCCTACGGCTTACTACTGTGAGTTCCAAGTTATCCTGGAATTATGCAATAAAGATTTCTCAGTTCTTACTATGGACAAGCAAGGCTAGTCGATCCAATCAATCAATTGCGCCAATCATGAATTAGACGAGTCCCAACGGGACGCCCGTCATCAATATACAATATACAATAAATAGTATTACCAGATACCGCTCCATGCCCGTGTGGCAGGTTTGCAGTATCTGTGGGGACCAGCCGGCCTGTCGGGCACTACTAGTCCCAAGAGGGCTGCCATGTAAGAACTCGGGAATCCATTCTCTCCATGCAATCATTATTTTTATTTAACTTAATAGTCTCTACGTTGAGTGAAATCCCATGCCGTGGATCATGGTCATTCAGAATGAGTACTTTCGTACGGGGTACGATATGCACAACTCTACAACGATGCCCGTGCGGTTAGGTTGTAGGTCTTACATAGCGTAATACAACAATCCAAACTAACCACGGAACAATCATGCCTTGACCATAAAGTACACATGCTTCTTTTATAGTAAAATAAATAAATAAATAAATTAAAGCCTGCATGTGTGCCTGTATGTCAATATTCGGGATTGGCCAATCGATTTCAAATATGAACGTGTCTTATTCCATTTAATTCAATAAGACGACTAGCCAGTCTCTTAGTTCCATCTAGGAACGCATGATCAATAATTAATCAAGATAACAATCAATGTTAATTAATGCCAAATTCGGGAAATAAACATTAGAAAATAAATAATGATTGGGAAATAAATAATCTCATGCGCTGTGGGAAATGATCGGGGAATAAATAAATCTCATGCGCTGTGGGGAATGTTTGGGAAATAAAGAATCTCATGAGCCTGAGGAATGATTGGGAAATAAATAATATCATGCACCTGAGGGAAATGATTGGGAAATAAATAATATCATGCGCTGAGGAATAAGATTGGGAAATAAATAATATCATGCGCTGAGGAATAAGATTGGGAAATAAAGAATAAGATTGGGAAATAAATAATATCATGCACCTGAGGGAAATGATTGGGAAATAAATAATATCATGCGCTGAGGAATAAGATTGGGAGGAAATAAATAATCTCATGCGCCTGAGGAATGAGATTCTTATGCGGCTGTGAGATGAGATTGGGAAATAAATAATCCATGCGCCTGAGGAATGAGATTGGGAAATAAATAAACTCATGCGCTGTAGAAATGCGGCTGTGAGATGAGATTCGGAAATAAATAATCCATGCGCCTGAGGAATGAGATTGGAAAATAAATAAACTCATGCGCTGTGGAATGCGGCTGTGAGATGAGATTGGGAAATAAATAATCCATGCGCCTGAGGAATGAGATTGGGAAATAAATAAACTCATGCGCTGTGGGAATGCGGCTGTGACTGTTCTTCTTCTCCAAATTTCTGAGAACAGAACCATGAAAGAGAACCATGGAAGCCATTGCTTCCAAGCTCCATAAATCCTTCATCCCAAGCCCAAATATGGACTTCCATAGGTCAAAATTAGGTAGAACGAAATTCTCTACAACATGGGACCATCAAAACTTGAAGATAACAAACTTTACTAGATCAAAACCTAAAAAATCTGAAAATGTAACAAACTTAGATCTACAACAAATCAGCCATGGAAATTGAAAATGCTAAGTACTAAAGAGACTTAGAATCAAGTAAGGAGGATGATGGAACAATAATAATGGGGATCCATCAAGAAGCAAGTTGGCACTTGCCTTGCTCTCCTAGGTTGGTGGGAGAGTTTATGAGGAAGAAGAAGAGTAATGAGAAGAAGAAGTAATGAAGAGAGAGAAATGGTTTGGGACTTTTAAATGAAGGAGTGGTGATAGGTGGGGGGTTTATTTCGGTTCATGATGAACCAACATAATTAAACCAATCTGAGCTGAACCCATAGCAAAGTAAAAGCAGAGTATAAAAGCAGAAAGTAAAGTACAGAAATAAAATTGCAGGGAATTAATTAACATAAAATTAAAGGAATTTAAATACAGAGCAATACATGATAAATATTAAATGAATAAATTCCAGCAGTACATGTATTTAGAATACGTATTCTGGGAACGGGAAGTGACATCTCTACCCTCCTTAGAAAAATTCCGTCCTCGAAATTTCAAATCCAAGCAGGATAGAAACATCAGAGCTGAACTACTCTAGGTATAAGCAATTTAAGTAAGCAATCATTCTACAATGTCAATAGTATGTAACATATCTATGTTGAACATTCTACGATACTAAGCAATTCTACTCGTAAGGTGGCAAGCATGAGGAGTTAAGACAATCAAGGTATACAGAAAGAGATATACCTTGTGAGTCAAACAGGTGCGGATACTGTGATCGGATATCATCCTCACGTTCCCACGTTGACTCCCCTAAAGAGTGACGATCCCAAGCAACCCGGACAAGGCTAATTGTTCGGTTCTTGAGTATCTTCTCCCTTCGGTCCAAAATAGACATGGGCTGTTCCTCGTAAGACAGGTTGGTACCAACAACCAGCTCAGAATGATCAAGGATATGGCTTGGGTCTGATACATACCTTCGCAACTGAGATACATGAAATACGTCATGCACCTCTCGTAACGAAGGTGGAAGGGATAAACGATAAGTAACATCGCCTATCCTCTCAAGAATAACAAATGGGCCCACGTACCGCGGACTCAACTTCCCGCGAACGCCAAATCTAATGACCCCACGGGTAGGTGAGATCCGCAAGAACACGTGGTCCCCAACAGAAAACTCTAGCGGCCTACGATGCTGGTCCGCCCAATGACGATGCCGATCCTGTGCAACTCGAAGTCGCTCTCTAATTCCTTTGACCAATTCAACTGTCTGAACAATCATTTCCGGGCCTAACATCTTTCTCTCCCCGATATCATCCCATGCTAGTGGCGACCTACACTTCTTACCATATAGTGCTTCAAACGGCGCCATCTGGATACTGGCTTGATAACTGTTATTGTATGAGAACTCGACCAAGTGTAGGTGGCTCTCCCAAGATCCTCCAAAATCTAGGGTGCAAGCTCGCAACATGTCTTCTAGGGTCTGAATTGTTCTTTCTGATTGCCCGTCCGTCTGTGGATGGTGAGCCATGCTAAATCTTAACTTGGTACCCAAGCTATGATGTAAGCTCTTCTAAAAATGTGATGTAAAATGGGTATCTCTGTCTGACACAATACTGACTGGGACCCTATGCTGCCTGACTATCTGCTGCATATACAACTCTGCCAACTTCTTCGTAGATTGACCTACTCTAAAAGGAAGAAAGTGCGCCACCTTTGTAAGCCGATCTATTATCACCCAAATAGCATTTTTACCACTTGGTGATCTTGGTAAACCGGTCACAAAGTCCATTGTAATATGTTTCCACTTCTATTCCGGGATAGGAAGCGGTTGCAATAACCTAGCTGGCCTCTGCTGTTCTGCCTTCACTTGCTGACATACCAAGCAACGGGAAACAAATCTAGCTATCTCTCTCTTCATCCCATTCTACCAGAAGTGCTGCTTGATATCTTGATACATCTTGGTCCCTCCAGGGTGAATAGAATACTGAGAGCTGTGAGCTTCTGCCATAACCTCCTGTCTGATATCTCCAATAGGCACACATAGACGTGACCCAAACCTAAGTGTACCATCTTCATGAATTCTCATCTCCTTCCTGAGTCCTGACTCACATTCTGTCCTAAGCTTCTGAATCCTTGGGTCTTGTGTCTGAGCTGCCTTGATCCTGTCTACCAAGTTGGATTGAACTTGTAGACTCGCCAGAACTCCTACATCACTAGGAAGTATAACCTCGATGCCCATCTCCTGAAGGTCTTCTAAGATATGCCTCTGTGTTGTCAACATAAATGCGCCGCCTTTCCTGCTGAGAGCATCTGCTACCACATTAGCCTTGCCTGGGTGATACTGAAGCTCCACGTCATAGTCCTTAATCAACTCCAACCATCTTCTCTGCCTCATGTTTAGTTCCTTCTGAGTAAAAATGTACTTCAGACTTTTGTGGTCTGTGTACATGTCCACTCGATCACCATATAAGTAATGCCTCCATAGCTTCAAAGCAAATACTACTGCCACCAACTCCAAATCATGAGTTGGATAATTCTTCTCGTGGTCCCGAAGTTGCCTAGATGCGTATGCTATCACCTTCCCATGCTGCATGAGGATACATCCAAGTCCTTTACCTGACGCATCACAATAAACGGTAAAACCTCCGGGTCCAACTGGCAATGTAAGAATAGGCGCTGATATCAACTTCTGCTTCAGATTCTCAAATGATGTCTGGCATTCTGCCGACCAGACGAATGGTACATCCTTCTGTGTCAAGCGGGTCATGGGTGCTGAAAGCCTTGCAAAGTCTGACACGAACCTTCTGTAATAACCCGCCAATCCCAAGAAACTCCGTACATCAGCTACGGTCTTGGGTACTGGCCAACTCTCTACTGCTTCTACCTTCTTGGGATCTACTGCTACTCCAGCTCCTGATATGATATGACCCAAAAATAAAATGTGATTCGTCCAGAACTCACACTTGCTGAGCTTGGCATACAACTGGTTCTCTCTCAGAACCTGTAACACTTTCCTGAGGTGGTCTTCATGCTCCTCTTCACTAGCAGAGTATACGAGAATGTCGTCAAGAAACACAACGACAAACTGATCTAAGTATGGCATAAAGATGCGGTTCATCAAATCCATAAATATTGCTGGAGCATTGGTCAAACCAAACGGCATTACTAAGAATTTATAATGCCCATACTTCGACCTGAATGCTGTCTTGGGAATGTCCTCCTTCCGAACCCTCACTTGATGATACCCTGAACGAAGATCTATCTTGGAGAAAACTCTAGCTTTGCTCAACTGATCAAATAAGTCGTCGATCCTTGGTAGTGGGTACTTGTTCTTTACTGTCGCCGCGTTAAGCTTCCTGTAATCGATGCACAATCTGGATGACCCATCCTTTTTCCCCACAAGTACCACTGGTGCTGTCCATGGTGACACGCTAGCTTGGATGAACTTCTTCTCCTTCAGTTCCTCTATGTGTTGATATACCTTAGCCTGCTCCGAGTCCGCCATTCTGTAAACTCGATCTGATATCGGTTTAGTTCCAGGTGCCAATTCTATGCTGAACTCAATATCTCTAACTGGTGGCAGACCTGGAAGTTCTTCAGGAAATACGTCTAGAAACTCTTCAACTACCTTCGGAACTTGAACTTCTTCCATTGTCGTTATTACTCCCTGCTCTTGTTGAGTTGCCTCTGATCTGACTAAGGTAAATCTCTTCATGCCTGGGATATCAAAAGATACACTCCCTCTACGACAATCTATCGTCGTATGACTGTCTTTCAGCCAGTCCATGCCTAAGATAACGTCGAAATTTCCAACAGGAAATTCTATCAACCGGGCGGGTAAGGAATGCCCGCAAACTACAACGCTACACGCTAGAATAACTCTACTAACTCCTACGAGCCCATTGCCAGTGAGTATATTCAACCTCCCTGGCAATGCCTCGAACTCCATTCCTAGCCGTGTCGCAAATTGTACAGATATAAATGAGTGTGATGCTCCCGAATCAAACAATGCTACTGCGGGATAAGAGGCGACGAGAATGTTACCTGCCACAACATCTCATGATGCCAATGTCTCTTCTAAGGATAGAGTGAATGCCTGCCCTCGACCTCCTTGCTGGTTCCCATGCTGCGGCCTAGCCTGGTGCTGTCGCTGGCCCCTGCCTTGGTGATGCTGGGGTGGTCTATGCTGGTGTTGCTGCATCGGCGGTCCCTGCTGCCGAAACATCTGAGCCTGCGGCATTAACGGGCGTTGTGCCAACGGTCTTACTGCTACCGCTGGTCCTCGATACTGGCCTGCCCCTGGTGCTGGCAGAGCAGGAAACTGTTGCACTGGTCCTCCTGACCTCGAATTCATGGGACAAGTGGTAACCCGATGACCTGGATTTCTACATATCAAGCACAGTCCGTTCAATGCCCGACATACATCTCTAGTGTGCCCTATCTTCCTGCAATAAGTGCAGCCCGCTGCGGGTTGCTGGTTCTTCCTCTGTTGCTGTTGCTGCTGTCTGGGTGGTGGTGCTGGCCCCCGTATTGCCATATCGTGGATGCGAATGCCAAGGGATGGTGCTGTTGTTCGGGGCGCTGCTCCCCCTCCTCCTTCAATCTGACTGTGGGATCTCTTCTGACCCCCAGTCCTGGCCGCAATCCTCTGAACGGTTATCTCATGCCTTCGAGTCGCCGTCAATACTTCATCAAAAGTCTGGTAATTGTGTCCTTCTATCAATTGCAAGAGCTCAAGGTGAAACCCTTGCTGGAACCTCATAGCCCTCTGGCTCTCTGTTGCTACCATCTCTGGGGCGAACCTGCTCAATCTGCAGAACTCCGCTGCATAGGCATCTACCGTCTTGCCGGCCTGCTTGAGATTGATAAACTTCTGTTGTAGCTCAAACTGCGCCACAATTCCATAGTACTTTGTCTTGAATCTTGCTGTAAAATCGTCCCAAGCCACAGGACGTCTGATGTCTACCTGCTCTGATTCCCACCAATCACGTACGAGATCCTGAAGTAACAATTTCACCTGATCTACACGTTCTTCTGCCGGCACCTTAGCGGCTGTCAAAATAGCCTCAATGTCCTTAAGCCATGCATCTGCTGAGATGGCATCCTCCGTGCCTTCAAAACGGCGGGGGTTGTACTTGCAAAACCTGGCGGACGCTCCTGAATCTGTCCTTGCCCCTCTTTCTAAAGCTGTCTGCAATCTTTGGTTGAGGAGCACATTCTGCTCTTGCAACTGAGCGTGCATGCGCTGCTGGGCTAACATCTGATGTTGCTGAGTAGCCATCATTCCTCTCATGATCTCCAAAAGAGCCGGTGTGTCCATTTCCGCAGGAGTAGGTGGAACTGTTGGTGGTGGTGGAACATCCGGATACTGCGACCCAGCTGCTGCTTCCACTATCACTTCTTCTTGGATAGCCTCTTGAGTTAGTACCGGCCCTTGTTGCTGACCAACATGGTCAGGTTGTCCGGGTTGCTCTTGTTGCTGCTGTCCAGTCCTGACAGATGCGGACGAAGTGCCCCTAAGAAAAGGGACAAAAGAACAATCAAACGATCGGACAGGAAAGATCAATGAAGTCAAAGGATACCGGAATGTCAAACTAGAGTCGAGAGTAACGGATCATGAGATCAAGAGGGAACATGCGTGATTGAGACATCCTATAAATTAAAACACCCCACAAGTCTGAAATTAGACCTGCATGGGCCACCACTAAAACCTTGTCACGCCCCAGAACCAGAATACTGCAGAGCGGGGGAATGACTCAGCCAGCTACGTATTACGGGTAGATGAATACCATATAATACGATCAATGCTGTCTAAAAGACGAGGGGGTACATACTACATGAAAGTCTCACTATGGTCATTTCACATCTATTGTCTCAATCATTCAAACAAGAAACAGAAATAGAGAACATGTAAGATAAAACAGTAAGGCGTCCCAAACGCTCAGTCAAAATGTTCTTGATATCTGGCTTTACAAAACATAGCCAGATGATGTAGCAAAGTATACACAATTGTTATCAGCTGCAGTCTGACTTAATTACAATTATGCAAAAGTAAGTGCAAGACAATCCGACTAACATGTCGGTGCCAAACGGCAAAGTATAAAGTAAATAACAAAACGAGCGGGGAGGTAAGGAACCCACTCGAGTCCTCCTGCGATCATTCCTCTAGTATTGACCATCTTGGAGGTAGAGGTAAGCTGAATCCTCGGGAACCGGCTCTAAATCTGGCCATGCAAAACCAGAGAGGTTAGACCTCTAATAGCAAGTACCGCAAGGAAGCACGATATGAGACATTAAACCAGTAATTAAGAGAATATAATAATAGATCTCTGCTTGCTACTGGGATTCACATAACATCACGACACTTCGAACCAACCTCCCAACCAAACAAGGACAGAAGTTGGCCCGTCATGTCCTGATGCTCTGATCATCTCAGTTAGGTAACAGAGTAGGTACAATACACAAACAAATCAACTTAAACGGCCATCCAACTCCTACGGCTTACTACTGTGAGTTCCAAGTTATCCTGGAATTATGCAATAAAGATTTCTCAGTTCTTACTATGGACAAGCAAGGCTAGTCGATCCAATCAATCAATTGCGCCAATCATGAATTAGACGAGTCCCAACGGGACGCCCGTCATCAATATACAATATACAATAAATAGTATTACCAGATACCGCTCCATGCCCGTGTGGCAGGTTTGCAGTATCTGTGGGGACCAGCCGACCTGTCGGGCACTACTAGTCCCAAGAGGGCTGCCATGTAAGAACTCGGAAATCCATTCTCTCCATGCAATCATTATTTTTATTTAACTTAATAGTCTCTACGTTGAGTGAAATCCCATGCCGTGGATCATGGTCATTCGGAATGAGTACTTTCGTACGGGGTACGATATGCACAACTCTACAACGATGCCCGTGCGGTTAGGTTTTAGGTCTTACATAGCGTAATGCAACAATCCAAACTAACCACGGAACAATCATGCCTTAACCATAAAGTACACATGCTTCTTTTATAGTAAAATAAATAAATAAATAAATTGAAGCCTGCATGTGTGCCTGTATGTCAATATTCGGGATTGGCCAATCGATTTCAAATATGAACGTGTCTTATTCCATTTAATTCAATAAGACGACTAGCCAGTCTCTTAGTTCCATCTAGGAACGCATGATCAATAATTAATCAAGATAACAATCAATGTTAATTAATGCCAAATTCGGGAAATAAACATTGGGAAATAAATAATGATTGGGAAATAAATAATCTCATGCGCTGTGGGAAATAATTGGGGAATAAATAAATCTCATGCGCTGTGGGAAATGTTTGGGAAATAAAGAATCTCATGCGCCTGAGGAATGATTGGGAAATAAATAATATCATGCACCTGAGGGAAATGATTGGAAAATAAATAATATCATGCGCTGAGGAATAAGTTTGGGAAATAAATAATATCATGCGCTGAGGAATAAGATTGGGAAATAAATAATATCATGCGCTGAGGAATAAGATTGGGAAATAAATAATATCATGCGCCTGAGGGAAATGATTGGGAAATAAATAATATCATGCGCTGAGGAATAAGATTGGGAGGAAATAAATAATCTCATGCGCCTGAGAAATGAGATTCTTATGCGGCTGTGAGATGAGATTGGGAAATAAATAATCCATGCGCCTGAGGAATGAGATTGGGAAATAAATAAACTCATGCGCTGTGGAAATGCGGCTGTGAGATGAGATTCGAAAATAAATAATCCATGCGCCTGAGGAATGAGATTGGAAAATAAATAAACTCATGCGCTGTGGAATGCGGCTGTGAGATGAGATTGGGAAATAAATAATCCATGCGTCTGAGGAATGAGATTGGGAAATAAATAAACTCATGCGCTGTGGGAATGCGGCTGTGACTGTTCTTCTTCTCCAAATTTCTGAGAACAGAACCATGAAAGAGAACCATGGAAGCCATTGCTTCCAAGCTCCATAAATCCTTCATCCCAAGCCCAAATATTGACTTCCATAGGTCAAAATTGGGTAGAACGAAATTCTCTACAACATGGAACCATCAAAACTTGAAGATAACAAAGTTTACTAGATCAAAACCTAAGAAATCCAAAAATGTAACAAACTTAGATCTACAACAAATCAGCCATGGAAATTGAAAATGCTAAGTACTAAAGAGACTTAGCATCAAGTAAGGAGGATGATGGAACAATAATAATGGGGATCCATCAAGAAGCAAGTTGGCACTTGCCTTGCTCTCCTAGGTTGGTGGGAGAGTTTATGAGGAAGAAGAAGAGTAATGAGAAGAAGAAGTAATGAAGAGAGAGAAAGGGTTTGGGACTTTTAAATGAAGGAGTGGTGGTAGGTGGGGGGTTTATTTCGGTTCATGATGAACCAACATAATTAAACCAATCTGAGCTGAACCCATAGCAAAGTAAAAGCAGAGTATAAAAGCAGAAAGTAAAGTACAGAAATAAAATTGCAGGGAATTAATTAACATAAAATTAAAGGAATTTAAATACAGAGCAATACATGATAAATATTAAATGAATAAATTCCAGCAGTACATGTATTTAGAATACGTATTCTGGAAACGGGAAGTGACAATAACCAAATCTTAGGCTTCTTAAGACTTGTGTTGCAACCGATGCACACCCTCTTAACTTACTTCGTGTCGTGTTTTTACTCGACGCAATCCAAAGACATGCACGCGGATAGCCGCTCTTACGCTAACACATCTATATGAGTTGTCACTAGCAATATTAAGCTATACTGGATCTTTTACATACGGTGACCATTCGCGTACGAGGTACGAGCTCCACTGAATGGTCCCGTAGCCTATATTGTTGTCACGCCCCAGAACCAGAATACTGGAGAGCGGGGGAATGACTCAGCCAGCTACGTATTACGGGTAGATGAATACCGTATAATACGATCAATGCTGTCTAACCAGACGAGGGGGTGCATACTACATGAAAGTCTCACTATGGTCACTTCACATCTATTGTCTCAATCATTCAAACAAGAAACAGTAATAGAGAACATGTAAGATAAAGCAGTAAGGCGTCCCAAACGCTCTGTCAAAATGTTCTTGATATCTGGCTTTACAAAACATAGCCAGATTGATGTAGCAAAAGTATACACAATTGTTATCAGCTGTAATCTGACTTTAATTACAATTATGTAAAAGTAAGTACAAGACAATCCGACTAACATGTCGGTGCCAAACGGCTAAGTATAAAGTAAGTGACAAAATGTGCGGTGAAGTAAGGAACCCACTCGAGTCCTCCTGCGATCATCCCTCTAGTGTTGACCATCCTGGAGGTAGAAGTAAGCTGGATCCTCGGGGACCGGCTCTAAATCTGGCCATGCAAAACCAGAGAGGTTAGACCTCTAATAGCAAGTCCCACAAGGAAGTACGACATAAGAACTAAAACCAGTATGTAAGAGAATATAATAATAGATCTCTGCTTTCCACTAGGATTCACATCACATCACGACACTTCGAACCAACCTTCCAACCAAACAAGGACAGATGTTGTCCCGTCATGTCCTGACATTCTGATCATCTCAGTTAGGCAACAGAGTAGGTACAGTACACAAATAAATCATCTTGAACGGCCAATCAATTCCTACGGCTTGCTATGGTGAGTCCCAAGTTATCCTGGAATAATGCAATTAGGGATTCCTCAGTTCTTACTATGTGCAAGCAAGGCTAGTCTATCCAGTAAATCATGTGCGCCATGCATGAACTATACGAGTCCCAGCAGGACGCCCGTCATCAATATATAATATAAAATAAATAATATAACCAGATACTGCTCCATGCTCGTGTGGCAGGTTTACAGTATCTGTGGGAACCAGCCGGCCCGTCGGATACTACTCGTCCCAAGGGGGCTGCCATTTTAGAACTCGGGAATCCATTCTCTCCATGCAATCATTATTTTTTTTAACTTAATAGTCCCTACGTTGAGTGAAATCCCATATCGTGGATCATGGTCATTCAAATGAGTACTTTCGTACGGGGTACGATATGCACAACTCTACAACGATACCAGTGCGGTTAGGTTGCAGGTCTTACATAGCGTAATGCAACAATCAAATCTAACCACGGTAATCATGCCTTGACCATAAAGTACACATGCTTCTTTTGTAGAAAATAAATAAGTAAATAAATAAATAAATAGATTGAAGCCTGCATGTGCATGTATGTCAATATTCGGGATCAGCCAGTCGATTACAATAGTTCATAACATGAACGTGTCTCATTCATTTATTTCAATAAGACGACTTGCCAGTCTCTTAGTTCCAACTAGGAACGCATGATTAATTTAGTCAAGATAACCATTATTATCAATAGTGTCAAGGCATGAAAGTCAATTCGCATTAAATGGGGTCGGGTCTATAACTCTCAGGGTTTAATTCCAGTCAATCGGGGTATCTATACTCAATTCACGACACATGGTACATCCCACGTAACAATCCATATTTAACAGAAATATTAACATATCATGATTATATCAAGTTTATGCCAAAAGGCGTAAGGATATAAAATGGACGTTAAATATCTAATAAAATATCAATATACAGGGCTATAGAAGAACCAAGCTTAAGGAAAATAAAACCAAACTGACACACTGACATAAGACCAAGTCAGCCAAAGGCCATATGCTTAGGTCAGGCTATGCTCAGGTAAGCCTACGCTCAGGTCATGCTACGCTCAAGTCTAGCTACGCTCAAGTCTAGCTACGCTCAAGTCAGCGTATGAGGTCCATACGACTCCTCATCACCCAAGTGAGCGTATGCAAGATATACGCTCCAAAAGGCAGCGTATGAACTCCATACGACTCCTGACCATCCAAGTCAGCGTATGCAAGTCATACGCTCCCAAAAGGCAGCGTATGGACTCCATACGACTCCTGACCATCCAAGTCAGCGTATGCAAGTCATACGCTCCCAAAAGGCAGCGTATGAACTCCATACGACATACGCTTTCAAAAGGTAGCGCATGCAAGACACGCGCTTCCTAAAAAGGCAGCGTATGGACTCCATACTGCGCTGCGCTAAAGAGCGGGTACAGCTCAGTGACGCAAGCTAAAAAGCTAGCGTACACGGCTCACTGTCTTCTCCAAACAGCAAGAACTCCATGGTTGCACCCCAAAGCTTCAAAAGTCTATAACTTGGTCAACACAAGTCCAAATCCAACTTTCCAAAGGTCAAAATTGGGTAGAATAAAACTCTCTACAACATGGAACCATCAAAATTTGCAAACAAAGAAGTTTTATAGATCAAGACCACCAAAATCCAAAAATACTAATTTCTAGATCTACAAAAATTAAGACTCCGAAATGAGAAATGCCAAGTTCTAAACTCTCTTAGGATCACGAGAGGAAGGCAAATGAACTATAAAAATATGGGTTCTCATGGAAAGCAAGTTGTACTTGCCTATGGTTGGTAGGTGGAGAGAGTAATGAAAGGAAGAAGAAGAGGAGTAATGGTGAAGGAGTTTATGAAGAGAGAGAAAGAGATGGAAGCCTTAAATGGAAGGGGTGGTGGTAGGTGGGGGTTGGGCCGGGTCCAATGGGTCGGGTTGTAGGGGATCCAACCAAAGCCAACCCGAACCCAAATAAGCAAGACTAAGGCAGGGAATAAGAGCAGGAAATAAAGTACAGAAATAAAATTACAGAAATATAATTGCAGGAAATAAATTAACATAAAAATTTAAAGAGCAGATTAATTGATTAACATAAAATTAAAGGAATTTAAATACAGGATAATACATGATAAATATTAAATAAATACATGATAAATACTAAATAAATACACATGAGTTGTACATGTATAAAAATACGCATTCTGGAAACGGGGAGTGACATCTCTACCCTCTTTAGAAAAATTCCATCCTCGAAATTTCAAATCCAAGCAGGATAGAAACATCGGGACTAAGCTAATCTAAGTACAAGCAATTCAATCAAGGAATCATTTTACAATGTCTATAGCAAGTAACATATATATACTTAACAATCTACGGTATCAAGCAATTCTACCCATAAGGTGATAAGCATGAGGAATCAAGACAATCAAGGTACACAGAAAAAGATATACCTTGTGAGTCAAACAGATGTGGATACCGTGATCGGATATCATCCTCACGTTTCCACGTTGACTCTCCCAAAGAGTGATGACCCCAAGCAACCCGGACAAGGTTAATTGTTCGGTTCTTGAGTATCTTCTCCCTTCGGTCCAAGATAGACACAGGTTGCTCCTCGTAAGACAGGTTGGTACCAACAACCAGTTCTGAATGATCGAGGATATGGCTGGGGTCCGATACATACCTTCGTAATTGAGATACATGAAACACGTCATGCACCTCTCGTAACGAAGGTGGAAGGGAGAAACGATAAGCAACATCGCCTACCCTATCAAGAATAGCAAATGGGCCTACGTATCACGGACTCAACTTCCCGCGAACGCCAAATCTAATGACCCCATGGGTAGGTGAGATCCGCAAGAACACGTGGTCCCCAACAGAAAACTCTAGCGGCCTACGATGCTGGTCCGCCCAATGACGATGCCGATCCTGCGCAACACGAAGTCGCTTTCTAATTTCCTTAATCACTTCAATCGTCTGGATAATCATTTCTGGGCCTAACATCTTCCTTTTCCCGATATCATCCCATGCTAGCAGCGATCTACACTTCTTACCATATAGTGCCTCAAATGGTGCCATCTGGATACTGGCATGATAACTGTTGTTGTATGAGAACTCAACTAAGTGCAGGTGGCTTTCCCAAGATCCTCCAAAATCCAGAGTGCAAGCTCACAACATATCTTCCAAGGTCTGAATTGTCCTTTCTGATTGCCCGTCCGTCTGTGGGTGGTAAGCCGTGCTAAATCTTAACTTGGTACCTAGACTATGATGTAAGCTCTTCCAGAAATGTGACGTGAAATGGATATCTCTGTCTGACACAATACTGACAGGGACTCCATACTGCCTGACTATCTGCTGCATGTACAACTCTGCCAACTTTTCTGTAGATTATCCTACTCTGAAAGAAAGAAAGTGTGCTACCTTTGTAAGCCGATCTACTATTACCCAAATAGCATCTTTACCACTTGGTGATCTCGGTAAATCGGTCACAAAGTCCATTATATTACCCAACCAATCGTGTGAACTTTCTATCCTTTGAAACCCAGAGAACGACTATTGCGTAGTCTTCCAGCTTAACTTGAACAAAACGTGTTTTCTTTAGCTGTGGCATACTTATCCTCGAACTTACCGTAGCTTGTGCTTAAAACCAACTCGTTTTCCAAGCAACACTACCGCCCAAGTCATACTTTATATGACGAGCCTTAAGATCGTGGGAGTATATGACTTGACAACTGCAGAAAGCATGGGACAGTACTTGCTATGACTTCGATAGCCCAGCAAAACTCTTGCCTAACTCAATCGTGCTTCAACTTAACGAGCAAAGACTACGCCAAGCCTTACATCGCGAGAACGTGCCATGCATGCATTTGACTTGAACAACAAAGTTCTTTAGGTGCCTAGACTTATGCCACAAGCTGTGCGACGCAACTTAACTCGTGAGAAGAGTAAAGGCTATGCCAAGCCTTGGACGATGGGACCGTGCCTGTTTTATCAAGTTATTTATACGTGCAATGCCTATGACTTAGGCTAAGTTCATAACATTGTGGCAACATCGACCAACTTTTCTTCTTCCAAGCCACGGGACGAAGGACCGAGTGTCATTTTTGAAAGCACGTCGTGCAACGATTCTAAGACGACCGTGGGACCTTTCCATATTCTAACTCAATCTCACCCGACTTGGGATTATTCCCTTAGCTATGTGGATTCGCCTCTTTTATTATCAAGTCTACTTGTGCATTTGAAAACTTTTGTTTTATTAGAGTGAAGGCCAAGCTGAGGCAAGTTCACCGAAGACACCCACCTGAGCGAGGAGTCGCCTCAACCGAGCGGGTCTTCAAGCAGCCGTTGTATGGCTAAGTCTGAAGCGATTCCTCCAATTGAGCTGAGCGGGACGAGGCATTACACCTTGCGTGACTCCGAGGTCGAAGCCACCCTTCGGTTCTCTTTATCAGCCTTCTGGTAAGTTCTGCCGAAAACCCCTTCTGTTTCCAGAATAGAAATGAAACCTTAATTCTGTTCGACCAGAATTGACAGAATAAAGCTCTGTCAATCCTGGAATAATTAGTTTCTCAATTATTTAATTATTTGATATGTTAATATGATTAATTAATTAGTTGGTAAATGACGGTTAGATTACTATTAGAATTGCTAGTAATTATCGTGCCATCGTAGAAATTATTGGATTAAACAAATAATTTTATTAGAATAAAATGTTCTACGTAAAATGATTATTTAGTAAATATTACTGCTATCTTATTAGAATATAATTTTAAAATAATATTTAATTACTGTTCTCAGTAAATTTTCTAAAATAAATAAAATGATTGTTAAAATAAAAGATTCTCGTAATAAACATGGAACTTTAGGTTTAAAGGTTTTTACTAAATATGTTGCATTTATTTTACGTAAATAAAACACTAACTAGTTTCAAAAGTATTTTCATTACAAAAAGGGGTATTTTGAATATAAGAAATTAATTAAAATTTTAGTTCTATTTTTATAACTAAAAAACTGTTTATTATTTGTTTTAGAAAAAATATAGTAATTTTCACGTTATTATGATAAATAGTTTTATTTAAAAGATCATTTATTCACTAGTTGCTAATTACGAGTATTTTGTTAAAAGCATTAAAAGAGCGTTTTGGATAAATTATTTCATAAGTCACAAATAAATACTAATTCGTCACTATCTTATTATTAATTGAATTAATGATAATTCCATCTAAGGAAATAATAAGTTTTATTATCTTAGTATAAAAAAATGTATTCTTTCTTATATTATCACTTAGAGTTTCTCTAAAATATTTTATTGCCTTATTATAATTATTAGTGAATTTAGAGTCTAGGTTATTATTGTATTATTAATAAGTTAATTAATTAAAATTATAGCAAACCTTAGACTAGCAACTAAGACATGTTTCACTAATGTAGGGTTCAGTTCCGGGTATTAGCTTGAGTATTTTTCTGCCGTCACCTACAGCACCAGAAAACCAAGGCAAGTTTTATATTATTCACTTGTATTTTTAGTTGATAATTAAATACATTGCATCATTAGAATTATATACCGTATCGTCACATTGACCCACGGGATCCCTCTCGGATCCAAATTGATTGCTCGATTGACTCATTGACTTGGGGTTGGGGAGTAGTGTTAGAACCTGTGGTCAAAGCCCCTTACTGCCTCATTGTTGATAGCTGACGCCCCACCTCACTCGAGCTGAAGTCGGACCGTGTTCATTAGAACACATATTGCCTTCATCCCCAGCCGACTACAGGATGCTACATACTCAAAACACTCTTGCTAATTGTAGATTGCATTATTATTGCTTCCTAGAGATTTTACTACTTCATTGGTTCTTTATTGTTATTTAGAAAAGATAAATTATGTTAAAAAACTGCTTCTTGTATCTTTACTTGTTTATTAAAATGTTAGATTAGATATATATGTTCTTGCTCTCCTCCTGACTGGAGACCAATATTTTTAGGTGATTGCGATGACGATGAGCTTACATTTAGTTCCTAGACCCGACCTGGGTTCTGAGGTGATAGTTGAACCCGAACAGGGAGCCCAGGAGTTCTAACTGTACTTATTGTTTAGTTTCTTTGTTTTAAAAATTGTAATAAAGGACAAGTTGTACTAATTCAAATACTTTCTCTGCTTGTGTGGATGTTCTAGATAGACATCTAGTTCTAATTTATATGTTTTAAATAGAAGTTTTTAATTTTCGCAGATTAGAATGTTGTGCTTGAGTTACTACTGATTGATACAGCTTACTGCCGTCGTCTCACAACGGTGCAGGCTAGGCGTGATCTGACTGGACCCATTATCTTGGGATCAGGTCGTGACAATATGTATACTCCTACCCTATTTGGATATACCTGCTCTTGCGAACGTCGTCCTCAAAGTATATTGTATATAATAGCTGGACATGATTTAGTGTTAATTGTCTATGTATTTCTTGTTCAGTTCATGTTATTTACTGTATTTTATTTCGGCATGTATATTATGTATTTTACTACGTTTCTCTCAGGACATGGTGATCTCTTCAGGTTATTGCTTGTTTTCTTTCAGGTATTTGCTGAGATCTGACATAGGCATATCGGAAGCTATATCTTCGGGGTCTTCAGGTATCGTTAGTGATGCCACCTTGTATGTTATTATCTAGTTATTTCTTTTTTAGTTCATAGTATGGTTAGTGTTGTGAAAGATATTATTATGAATACATGGACACATGTTTTGATTTACACAACTTATACATATTTGAGTCAGACTAGAGTCTGGTTAAATACGTAGCTGTCATGTTTGTATACCCTAGTCCTACATATTTTGGGGTTGGGGCTTGACATCCATAAAAACAAAAGGCCTGCCCATTTATAAAAGCGCAAACCCAAAATCTAATTCATTTTACACTTTGACCAACCAGGTCATAGGGCAACCGAACTCGATCACCCTGACCTAGTATTTCATTGGATCAAGTGACCCTGTAGACTCGGCTCCAACGTTCAATTTTTTGAACGCTTGGGAACCGAACTCTTCCCGAGTTTGGTCTCCAAAAACATTATAAATAGAGTTAAGTTTCATATTCTTTTCATCTCATTCTCTCTTCTAAGTGTTCTCTGAGCTTTACACTTTCAAATCTAAGCCTTTACGACGCCTAGCCAAGCCAGTGTCAGTTTCGGTTCGATCTAGAAGTTTGGTCGAGTTGTAAAGGAGTCTTGAAAACCAATTCGTTTTTATCCTGTTTCTGAAGTCAATAAATCCTTCGAATCAAAGGCTTATGGAAGTTGAAGTAGTGTTCTTCAGTTTAAAAGCACATGCTGTAAGAGTTGCAATCACTTCGAATTCAAAGTTTGTGTTTCACTGCATAGTGGATTCAACATTGAGCATAGTACTCGAGATTGGACTAGTCCTCTCATAGGAAAACCAGTATAAATTCGGGGGTTTGAGTTTGCTTTTTCTAATCTCCTTACTTTACACATTTACTTAATATGGCCTGCTTCATATTAGTTGTTCACTGTCATATGATTTTTAAGTGATTATTATTATTTTGCTGCACACACGCACTCTATTCACCCCCTACCTCTATAGGTGCTCGTTCCTACATGCTCTACATGTAGTATTTTTTTTTCTTATTTGAGACTATACACCACCTTGTAGTTTTTTTAAACATGTTATTTCTTAGAGAATTTAGTATGGACTTTGTCAGTTAGTATGCACTATTTCATTTGGTTATCTATTGGTGTATTTTTGATATTATCTACTTTGCAAGAATATCAATCATGTTATTTTGCTACTATGTTATGTTGGATTATCACTCTTTATATGTTATGTTGATTCACTTTTATTATTTTGTTGTGTTGCTTCACCGATTATGGGAGAACATTCCATTTTGATAAAATAACAAAGGAGGAGAACATGAGAAACAAGATGATACTCTATTGATGGTTCAATACATTTGGTTCGATACATTTTGGAGGAGCTGTAGTTGTTCTTATTATTCGTAACAAAGAAATATTGTCGTATGAGTCACGGTTTGATAATTATCAAAATGTGGTAGATTGTTGACCCAATTGATAATGATCAACTCGAAGCACAATTCAAATCACAACCTTGCATCTGGTTCTTTATAATTTCTTATGTAATTTTATAATTTATTTGAGTCAAGGACGTATGTAAATCGAGTCGCACTTGGCAACAAGATGGCACTCGAGTCCACTTAAATACACCTACCCAAAACCAGATCAAAACCGACCAAAAAGTCAACATATTACACCTTCACAACATTCTAGAAACAGGAAGACAAAACTCGGCCAGAGTTTGGTCCCTGACCGAACTAGGACCAAACTCACTATGCCCAAACCATTAACCCTAATTCGATTCTTTCTTCTTGAAGACCAGGCTCAAGCGTTCAGATTTTTGAACGTTTGGGAACAGAACTCTGTTCGAACTCGGTTCAGAAAAAGCCTATAAATAAAATGGAATTCTAACTCGATCTCATTCGTTCATTCTTACTTTTATATATTCATTTGAGATACTACCAGAGCTCAAACCTTTCCTATCTCCAAAACATCAAAAGCCCTCTAAGTGCCTAAGTGCAGCGTTCGATTAAAAATTGTTCGAGTTGTAAATACTTGAAAACTCCAAGTTCGCTTTTCATTAAAGTGTTGAAGTCGACAAGACATTCGGATCAAATGTTGTGGTTGTTGAAGTCGTCAAGCTCCTCGAATCAAGGCTTGCATTTGTAAGAAGTCATCGAGCACTTCAGATCAAAGCTTATGTTGTATGCTATTTCATAACTAGTGGATCAATACCGCACAAAAGTACCTGGGACTGGATTATTCCTATACGAGGAACACTAGTATACATTGCGGTGTTGGCATTTGTGACTTCTTACTCACAACATTTTCCATACTTGTGTAGGAGCGTAAAAAGTGCTTCAAAGAAAGAGTCAAAGTGATAGATCATTCCACTCAAATTGATCTACTTTACGCCGCAGAGAGGCTAAATACTTTACGCCCAAGACAAGGCTAATCACTTTACGCCTAAAGCAAGCAGATCATTTTACGCTCGGGTCTACACCCATGGTTTTACGCCAAGGACAGACCAGCCACTTTTACGCTGGACAAAGCTGTCAAGTCTCGTATTTAATGCAAACTCTGACATGGAGATATTAATGATGGCATATATCACAGAATTCAAAGGGATTTGTTTTTACACAGAGACCAATGTTGTCGTTTAGTATGTGGATTGAGCTACTTTACGCTCACACTATGGCTTCTTTTACGCATGAAGACTATACGAGCTTTTACGCTCAACAGTTGACGTGTGCGTAAAGTCTATTTGAGCTACTTTTACGCTCAAGGTTATTTAACAACCACTTTACGTGGGAAGTCTATGTCGGGGCTATTTTACGCCTAGTCTACTGCTTTACGCTCAGAGTACATTGGGGTTATTTTTACGCCCTATTCTTTCTGACCAGCTTGGAGCGTGGTTTGCCTACATGGCTTTTATGCCACACATCCCGAAGAACGTGTGTACGTGCATCCTATTCTTAATGAAATGATGGGACACGTGTCAACATATACAGAGGATGACTTTGGTCGTGGGTGGCGGTTGTTGGCGTAAAGACGGAACTTTCGCTGAGTTTTTACGCACAAGAGCCCAAGTCTATATATGGACTTATTTTTTTCAAAGCAATGGACACACAGACAGAGACATGAGAGAATACAGAGATCAGAACTTAGAGATTTTGATTTTTGAGAGCATTCTTCTTCAACCTTTCTTCCAGAACAGAGTGAAGCAAAGCAGGAAAGCATTCGGCCTCGCCATCAGTGCCCAAGTGCGTCGATACCTTTCTGGTGACTTAGTTCTTCCGGTTGTTCAACTTCAAGCAGCGATCTTCATCATCATCATATGGTCCAAGGAACAAAGTGATCATTTACAGATCAGACTTCCATAGCAATACTTTCCCAGAATCAAATTTGTACTTCTTGTACTTTTTCTCGTTTTATTTTCAAAAGCCAATTTTTTCTGACATTTTGTTAAGTAAAACAAAATGGCGACTCTGCTGGGGACTACCTTCTCCTCTGACGAGAAGGCAATTGCTCAATATGATGATGTTTCGGTCGGTTCGACCAAGAAGACTCTGGTTGTGCACTTCGACCAGACTGCCTATAAAGAAATGCTCCGAACTGGGGGTGGTTTTCGCTACTCCAATATTCAAAAGTCTCGCAAAGCACAAAAAGTCTGGATTCCTAAATCCAAAGTGGCTTCTGATCTCTCTGTTGTTTCTGATGACAAGGGAATTCTTCCCACTCCTGTCGTAGGGGCTCCCGTTCGTAACGAGGCAGTCCTTACTTTAGCGCCGCACTCTACGTGTGGCAATTTATCTCCCGTCTGTCACGGTAAAGATAATCAGGTTTCACGCCCATTGCGTAAGAACCAAGTTTTACGCTCAGTGGGTAAAAACCAAGTTTTATGCTCAAGGCATAAGCATGAGTCTTTTATTTGTAATGTGGCAGACTCTAATGCTTCTGAGTGTAAGAATAAGTCTTCCGTCTGTGATGTGGTAGACACACACAAGTTACGCTCTTCGCGTAAAGGAAAACCTCCCGTTTGTGACGTGGTAGATAATCAATTTTTATGCTCTACACGTGAAGGTAAGTCTCCTGTCTGTGACAGTGTAGATAAAATTCGCAAAGATGTTTGCACATCTAATATGAATGTACCTAAACGCATACAACGTAAAAATGTTGTTGGTAAAGCTTCTGTCCTACACCAACAACCTTCTTATACTGCTTTACGCAAAGTACCAAACTTACAAATTACACGCCATGAAAATGGAGTCCTTCGTGCTCAAAAATCTCAAGATTTACGCACACAACTCCGAACGCGTAAAAATATACAATTTGGTTCTGCGAATGCAGCCAGTAATCTTCTTTATATACAAGGGACTAAACATTTTTCTACCCCAAATGTAATAAAGAAGAATACTCCATCTGTTCCTTCTGATTTACGTGAATTGCTAATGCAAAAGCGTAAGAACAGACAATCTCTGGTGACACTCCCCCAAGAAAAACATCATTGTGAATATCACCAGGTTGTGATCAACTGTTGTTGTTCGGCTTCAAAACGGTCAGTTTTTGATCGATTAAGTTTTAATTCGCCTCAACATCAAGCTGAAGACCAAGAACATGAGTTGTCATATGCGTCAGTCAATATGGCATCTCACACCAACAGAGGACGACGCCCTAGACGGAACACGTCCCAAACCCCAGGTCAACAACAATTCAACAGACTTCTTGATTCTTTTGAAGGAGTATATCAGAATACTCGATCAAGAAGACAAAGACAATTGCAGACTTCTGATTCTGAAGCTGGGGGTACTCAATCTCTGGAGTCCGAAACTGATAGTGTTGATTCATACTTCTATACTAATCCTTCTGTATCTTCAAGAGGGGTTGAATCCTACGCTATTGGAGACGAACCAGAGACATCATCTGTTAATACAGAACAACGTCTTACTGCTGTTGAGTAATCATTGAAAGACATGCTTAACATGATACAAAGCATGCACCAGATAATAGCGGCCCAACAAACTGCTCAACCAGCAATTGTAACTCTGGTTCAGACAGCAGCACCAACTCTAGATAGCCAAGGGGTTGATATACCTTTGAATATCCAAGAGCCTGCTGTTAACCAAAATTCTGCATCTCCAGATTCCATCATTCCTGAAGATGTACCACCTCCAGTGGGGGTTACGGTACATCCAACAACCATTCAATCAAATGTGCTTCCTCAAACCAGTGAAGCCATTCAAGCAGTGCGTGAGCTCAAAGCACAGTTTGAAGTTTTGAGGCACAAAGATTCGCTCCAAAGGTTAGGGATTAAGCAACCTTATCCTCCTCATTGGAATGATGTACCCTTTCCACCGAAATTCAAGCCACAATCTATGGTTTTGTTCGATGGAAAAGTATCTCCCAGTCAATATATCAATTACTTTGATATTATGACTGTGCACTTGCAGAAAAATGATGCTCTTCTCACTCGAGTGTTCATCGGGTGCCTGACGGGTTTAGCTTACGACTGGTATCGTAGCTTACCCGATAATTCTATTTCGTCTTTTTGACGAATTCAAGGCAATATTTCTCTCCTGCTTCTATGAAGGAGGTATGGACATGAACATGTCCTCCTTGATAGAAATCAAACAAAAGGAGAAAGAAGATACTCGGATGTTCATTGAACGGTTCCGACAGGCAACTTTAAAGATGCCCCCTGGTATGCCAGATTCAGCGCTGATTGATACATGTAAGATGAATCTGCGACCATCCATTGCTGTCTTCACGGGTTCCCAATTCACAGATTGAGCTTCGTTTATCATAGCAGTAGTTTCTGCCGAGACCAATGGTAGGTTGGCTCGTGAACATGGGATGATTTTCGCCTCTGAGGATAAAGGAAAGAAAAGTAATCCTGGTAATAATTTCAGCAATCGTAATATGAAAGAGAAAGACACTCTTATGGTCAATCTTTCCAAGAATAAAACGACGCCGAATAATCAGGAATCTTCCAGGTCAAAAGAAGAATACTCTTTTGACGAAAGTGATATCCCAGGGATATTCCAATATCTGGTGAAGAGTGGCAAACTCCAGATTCCGGAGCCCAAGAGGTCTAATGAGGTGAATCTGACTGATAATCCCAAATATTGTATCTATCATAGATACATTAATCATCCTACCAGTGCTTTCTATATTTTGAAAAAGAAAATCCAAGAGCTAATAAATGGTGGTGCTATTGCTTTAACCAATGATGACCATACGGTTACGACCAATATGGTTTCTCTTCAGTTCGGAGATTTTCCTCCACAGCAAGTACCAGATGGAATTGTCCTAATTCCGAAGGCGATAATAAAGATCGTGAATATCCCGCCTACTAGAGAAGAAAATGCAGGATTGCTGCCACTCACACTAAAGAATGGTGAAATCATGTGGGTACATCCTGACTTAGTGCCTGAGTTGGAAAATGAAGATAAAACTTCAAAATCCAAGAAGGGTAAGAAAGTCAAAACCTGCAACATGATTTCTTATGATATTCCAGATCCTGATGACTTGGATCGGCTATGGGATGGCTTTCCTTTAGAAGATAGATTGAGAGGACTGAACATCTGTCCTCCAAGTCTAGCTCCTCCTACCAAGCTCAAGCTTACTCATCAGCAGTGGCTAGCCATGAATAGTGTTCCCTTATACCGGGCGCAACAAGTCTTCGCTGCTTATGAAAAAGCTCCGACAGGGATTTTTCCTCGTATTCCGAATCCTTCTCCTCCCGTAGCTACAGAGGCATCTATTCTTCATTCTCTTGTGGTTACAGAAGGTCCTGCTTCTTCCTCTTCTGTTGAAACACCCGTTAAAAGTCCGTTGCCCACTCATTTGTATAGTCAACAATCTGTCCTTCTCATAAAAAAGATGGGTTATGACTTTCAAAAGGCAGAAGGTTTGAATTACGATAAAGGAATACGACTTCCTTTACAAATTCAAAATCAAAATTCCTCTGTTGGATTAGGTTCTGAAGCTCCTTACAAGAAGAAGGCTAAGAGAGGGAAGACTAAATCCTGTAATATGGTACTTCCTTCTCCTGAGTCTGAAAAAGAAACTTTTGCTGGTACAAGATCTGGGAAAGAGTACCACAAAGATTATGAAGGATCTTCTAAAGAACCAGAAGACGTAGTGGAAACACTACCAACTCAACCTTCTCCTGTTCCGGCTAAACCTTCTGTGGTTGAAAAGGGGAAACAGAAAGCAGTACGCTTTGACGTCCCATTGAAGTCTGTTTCCAGTCAGGGGGTGGTGATGAAACCTTACAAGTTTGATATTCTAGCTCAGTTGGCTAATACTCCAGCTAGACTATCTATATTTGAACTGCTTCGCCTTTCTAGAGAAAGCAGGGAGACTTTGAGTGAAGCCTTACTGCAAGCAGATTCATGCTTGGCTCAACTCAAGAGTCCTGATAATACTCCAGTTTTATGTCCGCAATGTCATAGTGTGATGGAAGCAATTCCCAACATCACCTTTACACAAGAAGATATGCTGTTAAAGCATAACAAACATGACAGGTCTCTGTGCTATACTGGGTATATTGGATCTACTGAAATTGACAGGATCTACATTGATCCTGGGTCTTCAATTAGCATAATTCTTCAGAGTATGCTAAGACCCCTGAGGATTCCTACTAGTGATTTAACTTACACTTGTACTACGATAGTCGGTTTTAACTCTGGCAAGAGTAAACCACTGGGGAAGATTCGTCTGCAGATTTAGATTGGCGATCTCCGAACTATGGTAACCTTCTATGTTATCAACTCAGACGTATCCTACAATATCCTTCTTGGAAGACCATGGTTATATGAGCATAATATCGTGCCTTCAACTCTCCACCAATACTTCAAGTATGTGGATTTCCAAGGAGTTGTGAAGACTGAGTTTGCTGATATCAATCCTTTCAAGGGTATCGAAGCCTATTTTTCTGATTCAAGACTTTATAAACAAGAGCATATGAAAGAGATATCAGACATAGCTGAGGATCAATCATCTACTGAGGATCAGTCTCTTAATGAAGATCTGCCAGAAGAGCAACCTTTGAAGATCATAGTCAAGGGACGAATCCAATCCCAACATGTCAATGATCAACCCTTGATAATCAAGGTTAAAGGAAGAACTCAAACTTCATCCGAGGAATCAATAAATATTCCTGCTAAGAACCAAGTTCAACCTTTTATGATCAAGGTCAAAGGGCGTACTTCTTGTACGAATGATCCAGAATCACCATTGATTGACAATCTTGGCAAATCTACGCAGAAGATGGATAATGGTCCACTGTTGATTAATCCGAAGCGTAGTAATCAGATTGTAAATGATGTAAATATTGATCATTCTGTACTTTTTGATATTAATGAAGATTTCCTTTTCGAGTATATGGCTGTCAAGTTTATTGAAAGAATGACTTTATCTTCGGATAAGCAAAGTCATCAATATAAAGGCGACATAGAGCCAGAAGAAACTTTATACATTGATCATAAGGAAAATTCTTTTCCTCCTCATGTAGATGTTGGACCTTATGCTCAAAGGTTCCTGACATCTTCTCTCTATCTTCTACCTGTAGCCGCTTCATCACAAGCCTGCGTAACTTTTAGACGTCACGAAGAATCTTATTTCGTGGTTCCGTCTAATAAGAAAAATAAGCGCCAAATCGTGTTTGGTCTGGCTAGAAATATCCCTGTTGCTCAGGCAGATGAGCTAAAAGATAAAGACAAAGGAAGAATCCGAATTGACAAGTATAGTCAACAATCTATCAAGATTATCCAGAACATGGGATATGAATTGAAGACTATGCAAGGTCTCAATCAAGGCAAGGGTAGACGACTACCATTATGTGGTGATCCGTTTTACTAGAAGACTCGTCATGGGTTGGGATATAATCTGTCCCACATGTTTAATGACGATATACAAGAAGAATTCTTTTCTAGCTCTTCGCAGTCATCAGATTCGGAAGAAATCCAATTCGTCGAATTCGATATGTCTCATTCCTCATATGATGAATTCGGACAAATATTCTCAATCAATATGGTTCAAATTGATGATGAATTCGAGACATTTGAGAATGATCCTTGGGGATGATATCCTCTTTCTTGAAAAATATATTGATTCATTCTTTCTCTTATCAATAATGACGTATATCTTCAATGACATCTGTGTTTGCAAAAACAAAAGTATAAAACTTTATTGATACAAACTGTAATAAAGATTACAAGAATTTTGGGAAAATTACAACTATAGGAATCCAATCTTGATGACGATTGCTTTATCCCTTGGACGATGTGAACTTTGAAGACGAAGCCTTTGAAGTTGAAAACAACTCTGGAAATTGAAGGCAAAAGCCTCTGAAGTTGAAGACAAAAGTCTCGAAAGAATGCAGCAGCACTTTGGCAAGAACTCCTGAACTCTCTGATTTCTGATCTCTGATCTTGATCCTCTTTGAAATGAAGACTTGAAACTCTATTTATAGAGTTCTGAAAATAACTAACTTTCAGTTATTTTGGACTGCGCAAGCGGATTTGCGCAGCAACTGGTTTGCGCAGCACTGGATTGCACAGGCAGTTATTGGATCGTGGGCCAACTATATAAGACACATGGCATTATTTGATTGAAATGCGCATGATCGTGCATAGACAGTTGCCATATAATGAGCAATTGATGGCATGAATGCCACATGTAATTGGCCAGTTATGTTGGTAGAATGCGCAAAGTGAACTGCGCAGAAATGGTTTGCGCAACCACGGATTGCGCATGAATGGTTTGCGCAACCACGGTTTGCGCTACCACCTGTCAGCCGCCCTTGAACACTGTGCGACGTCAAAAACGAACAGCCTCCTCGTTATTCGTGTTGTCAGCTGTCAGGAAGATCTGATTTAATTTAGTCAATGATGACTTCTGCCACGTCAGCCTGCGCAGTTGAGAACCTGCGCAAACCAACCTGCGCAAAGTGATATCTGCGCAATCTGTTGTCTGCGCAACTCATCAAAATGATGAATATCTTGAATTTTTGACTTTGTTGATTGATGCAACTTGATTTTTTAGGACCTACAAGACCCCCTTCAAAGTTTTCGAAAGTTGATTGTATTCAAAATTTCGAAATACTTTGAATTTTTGAATGTTGAATCATTTTGTGCAATATGATGAGCTGTCTGCGCAAAGCGAATAGACCACAAGTTTAGGCGCAATCCGAGGCATCCGTTTCGCATTTCAAAATCTATAAATACCCCTTTTTTCGTTTTCAATTCTTTACTTTGCAATCTTTCGAGCTTTTTGAGAAGAAAACCTTCACTGTTCTCCTCCTCCGACGATTGTCATGGCCCCACGACGATCAAATGCTGCCGCTGCCGCCGTCGCGAAGGAAAAAGCTCCGGCCGAGTCTTCTGACAGGGTTGCTCGGCGAGCTTCCCGACACGAATTCGCACACCCTGCTCTGAGAGGTAGTTGAACCGATCGAAAACCCCTTCTTAGGGTGATTCGACTCCCTTGAAACTCATCTCTTTTTAGAGATAAGTTCATATTGCGCCACCTTTTTTAGGGTTTCGGTTGCATCAACTATCAGTTCTTTATTTTTATGAAGGCTGTATTCTTGCGCAAATTGTTGATTTGTGCTGACAGGAAGTCAGCGCAAACAATTAAGTTGCGCAGATATCAGCGCAAACTATTGCTTTGTGCACCTTTAATGATGCGCAAACTGATATTGCGCAAGTCATGTCAGCACAATCTGAGATTGTGCAAATCATGTCAGCGCAGTCTGAGGTTGCGTAAATCATGTCAGCGCAGTCTGAGGTTGCGCAAATAATGTTTTATGTTTAAAAACAAAATCTTTGTCTTGGACTAATTTTCATTTGTTTGTTGATGCAGTTGAAGTCAATGAAGATCCAGATTACGAACATTTTGTGGGAACCCTCACAGAGTCTGAATACAAAGAGGATCTGTCTCATGTCCATTACCCTCAGTATGATCTGCCGGCCTCCCGTCAGGCTATATTGATTTCTCAGGACAATGAAACTTTGATGTGTTTGATGAACGGACAGCCTTTAGAATCAGCTGATGCTGTAATTCACAAGAAACCCTTATTCCTATTCGGTGACGCCTTTGAGAGAGCCTCTCAGCCTAGGCCAAGGATGGAAGATAGGGTAGTTCACCAGCAAGATAGATCCTTTTTTATACCCGACATCGCTCGATGCCTTCCTTTGTCACGGTACGCTCATGCAAGCTACCCTAGGAAGATGGAATGGAATATCACTCTATTTCAGGATGCTCGGGCAGGAAAAATCTTCGTAAAGAAGGGGCCACATCATAAGGATAAGTTTTATAGTTCTTCCGACAGATATAGTGTCCTACTGAGAGGCTTAAGACCTGGCTGCATTCCACCAGAGAACTCCTCCATGCTAATGCCTGTTAGGACACCAATATTCGCAAATGAGTTTGCGAAGGTTGAAGGAAAATATCCTGAGCAAGATATAAAAATGACTGGATTGGTGAATCCAGACTACAAGCGATGGAGTTATATCGCGAATTGGGTTCTGGGAAAATTCCAAGACAGACTCCAACAAATCAACCTGTATGAAGCAGTGCATGTCACTGTATATGGATTTGCTCCCAATCCTCATATGTTCTTAGCCTTAGCTGAGAGATACAACTACAGGACTGGAACTTTCATGACCCTAGGGGGAGAGATGGGCTTTGCACTCCACGAGATAAAGTATATATCATTCTTGCCCATGGCAGATGCTCCGTATGAGGAGTATGTACCAACAAATGATGAATTGAACAAGCTCAGAAAAGAGAATCCAGAGATGGTGACAGTGTTCGAAGAACTATTGTGCCATTACAAGATTTGCTCTTTATTTTACAAGAGTGCCACTGCCAATACTTGTTATTCTTCAAAGTGGCTACCATATCTGTTTCTTAATCATATAGAGGAGAAGAAAACCAAGGAGAACGATAAATGCTACCCAACCTTTTTCAAACCTTTGAGCCATACAGAGGTCAAAAAATTAATGGAACAGAGTGGTCACTTTGATAAAGAAGTGATGGATGACCATGAATATCCTCCTTTGAAGAGAGGAGACAATTTGGAAAGTTACTTGAGAATGGGCTATAGGCCCATGTCAGAAGCAGCACAATTGGCGGGATTCTTGACATATTGGCTGCGAAGGTTCGTAGTTCCCGGATCCAGTGCAGTGGATCATTTTCACCGTGGCGTCTTGTTTGCAGCTGTTAAATTGGTCTTCGGCTATAAAATGGACTTACTATCAGCAATGACCTGTAAGCTGAACGCCAGTCTTCGTTTATATGTTGACCTGATGTTGAAAGCGAAAGGAGAGAGAGAATTCCCTCACTTAGAATTGCCATATACATATTTGTTTGGATGGTTGCTTCTTCACTATCCAACTCTAATGGATCCTGGCATGGGACCAGTTGACGGCAGTTTTCTTCGAAGGTATTCCGATGGAAAATGGAAATATACTTCCTTATCTGAGTGTAGATTTATGTTGAATCTGAACAGAGGCTGGAACTTTTGCTGCGCTCCTTTCCCTGCTGGGTATGATCAGATGCCCACGAATATGGTGGATTCGAAACTGCAGCCTCTAACTCGTGTCGCTTTTAATGGTTGAAGACAATTCGACCATCTCATTTGGTCTACCGATTCGAAGAAGAGTGCTACTTAGAACCAAACCTCCCAAGCTGTTTTGCTCGACAGTTTGGGTATGATCAGTTCCATGTAGGAAATGCAATTACCTGCCTCCAAGGCAAAGGTTATCTGATAGACGGAGCTAGGGCTTGGGCTTATTACAATGCCCGTGATACAAAAGCCACTTTCTCCATGCCAGCAAGGACTACTCCTCAGGGTCCTCGAATGCTTTTTACATACTTCGTGTTTTACACATCAGCGAATACTTTTGCCGAGAATTTCAATCTCGCAGATAGTTTTGCCACTGCAACAAGATTGAGAAGAGGGAGAATTGCTCCATCGATCCCTATAAATAAGGAGGCGCAGGAACCGGCAGATGCACCTCTGGAGACTACAAGGGATATTATATTCCCCCAAGAAGTGAATGCACCACTTCGTATTTCTCTGAAGGTGGGTAAATCTCCTGCGAAAAAGAGAAGAAGAGAGGAGCCTCCTGCTCCTGTGGCGAAGAAGAAATTGATTCTTGATGTTTCTTCTGAAAAGGTGACTACCAGATCTCAATCCCGGCAATTGGCCGAAACACATCAAGAAGTTGCCAGTACACCAACCTCCGTGCAAAAGCAAGCAGAGCCAAAAAATGTAGAGAGTCCTGTTAGACCTCTACACAGAAAGAAAAGAGTAGTCACCAGAAGAGTCTTGGAAGAGTCTTCTTCTATACAACTCCTGACTTCAGTAGATACTGCTGCAGGACTTCTAATGGCATCTCCCACACCTGCTTCGGAATCAGGAAGCAAAACTCTCGAGGAGAATGAACAGAGGGGAGATTTTGCCCCAAGAATTGAAAAGCCTAGAGAACATATTTTAGAGAAAGAAGTGGCTGACTTTATTATGGTTAGGAAGCCCACTTCTTTCTTGATAAGAGCCATAAGAGACCAAGGAGACGAAGCTCAGGCCACTCTCCTTGAACATATACTGGATGAATTAGAAGTCTCCATCAAGAAGTATAAAGAACTCAAGAAGAAAGATGTAGACTCTTTAGTACAAGCTGAATTTGAGCGGCTGGCTCAAGCTGCTGATATGGAAAGGTTAACTCTTCAAAATCTATTAGAAGCTCATTCAGCAAAATCAGCTGAATATAATTCTAAAATAGAATCAATTACCCTAGCGGCTGAAAGTAAAGGACGGCGACTTGCTGAGCTGAAGGCTGAAATTACTCGCCTCCAACAAGAGTTTGAAGAAGAAACTGTTAATCACCAACTGGTGATTGAACAATTTAATGCATTGATTGAAGAAAGAAATGAGTATGAGACCACTCATGGTGAAGAGATCACTCGCAGGACAGTAGATATGCCCATTTTTGATGAAGAAAGCGGGATGGAGGAGGCAAGAAAGATAGTAGCGTCAACACACGAAGAAGAGCTGCAGACATTGAAGCAGTAAATTGACAATCTGATTGTCCCTCCTTCTTGATTTTGTATTTGGGTTTTGTTGCTGTAGCTGCATTTTTTTGTAATGTCTTATTTTTTTGATATAAAGGACATTTTGTTATGACTCCATTATTTATTGCATATCTTATTCAGATATAAATAATAGATAGATATGATATATTTATTGACAATTTAATCGAAAACGACAAATTGCTGATGTAGAAGATGAACGATGATGAATCGTCAATGTATATGAAAATGAATGAACGGGAATACCGTCAAGTAATGATGAAAGAACGGGTAAATCGTCAAATGATGTTGAAATGAACGAATTAACCGTCAAATGTTAATAAATGAACGGGTTAACCGTTAAAATAGATGAACGGATGAACCGTCAGATAATAACGAACGGACGAACCGTCGGATGAGTGTAATAAATGAACGGATGAACCGTCAGGTGTTTAATGAACGGACGAACCGTCGGATGAATGTGATAAATGAACGGATGAACCGTCAGGTATTTAATGAACGGATGAACCGTCGGATGAATGTAATACTTCATTAATTGAGGAACTTCTGTCTATAAATATAGCAGAAATCTGACAGGAATGAACACTTCTACTCTTCAACATAAAAATGTCTTCTGGAGAAGCATCTAAGAAGGTTGAGACTGTCTCGAAGGTTCAGAAAGGTATTGAAGAACACCCTGCCGATCCAGTTCAGCCAAAGGAAGCAGAAGCAGGCGAAGGTTCGTCTGCATCCCAGCCACCACGGGACATTTTGGACTTCCTGCTCGAACCAGGAAAGACTAAAGAAGAAGAAGCCATGAGGATGGCCGCCTGCAAGTTTCTTGTGGGATCCAGCAAGGAGGTTTTTGGCTCTTTTGCTGACCGTATTTTTGAGAAGGACGGCAGTGGCCCTCGTCCCAATATAGAAAAAGATGATAGTGACCTTTAATATGTACTATCATATAATAAAATTTGAATTTTATTCGTGAACTTGATTCTGTCTGATAATTTACAAGTATTTACATTTATACATAATACTTCTTTAAGAATTTGCCATTGATAGGCATCATAGCAACTCGACCATCAAGTTCTAAAAGTTGATAAGCTCCGTTTGAGAAGACTTTGCTTACAATATAGGGACCTTCCCATTTCGCATCGAATTTCCCTTTGCTCATATGAGTCATAGTCATAGGACGTCTGACTGTTAGAACAAGTTCTCCTTGCTGAAAGGCTCTGACCTTCACTTTACGATTAAATGTCTTTGAGATGCGGGCTTGGTATAACTCAATATGCTGTTGAGCCATTAACCGCTTTTCATCCAATGCCTCTAACTCTTGAAGTCGAAGAAGGTCATTGTTTTCTGTTGTGAGTTCATTAGCAATAGCAATCCTTAAAGAAGGAATTTGTAACTCCAAAGGAAGAACAGCTTCACAGCCATACACCAAAGAGAAAGGTGTAAAGCCTGTGGGATTGCGGACTGTAGTTCGATAGGCCCAAAGACATTCGCCAAGTTTTTCGCTCCAATTCCGTTTGTTAGTGGATACAAATTTCTTAAGGAGCTTAATAATGGTTTTGTTAAAGGCTTCAGCTAAACCATTAGCAGCAGGATTGTAGGCCGTCGAAGCAACATTGTTAATCCGATGATCATCGCAGAATCTAGTGAACTTCTGACTAATAAATTGAGGTCCATTGTCATGAATGATTCTGCGAGGTACACCGAATCTATAGATGACATGGTGTTTAACGAAGTTGATGACACTGCTAGTCTTGACTTCAGCCAGAGGTATAGCTTCAGCCCACTTGGAAAAGTAATCGGTTATCGCTAATATGAACCGATGTCCTCTAGAAGAAGGAGGATTAATAGGACCTATGATGTCCATACCCCAAGCTTCAAAAGGCCAGGAAGCAGCAGTCAGGTGTAAGAATTCCAAGGGTTGATGAATGAAGTCTGCATGGATTTGACAAGCACGACATTTCCTTGCATATTCAATAGCATCTGATACCATAGAGGGCCAATAGTAACCCATGCGTCGGATGCGATCCTGTAATTTAGGACCAGGTTGATGTGCTCCACAGACGCCATCATGAGCTTCACGCAACACTTGTTTGGCTTCATCACCAGCTAAACAGCGTAGAAGAAGACCATCATAAGTTCGCCGATAGAGTGTTCTGGTGGTTTGGTTGTAATAAAATCGTAGAGATCGACGTCGAACGCTTGTAGCCTCCTTAGGATCTTCAGGGAGCATGTCATGTACTACGAAATCGATAAAAGGAGTTCTCCAATCGTCATCAATAACATTGACTTCAGCAAGATTGCTAAATTCAATATTACGATTATTCTCAATACAGAATAGTTCTCGGTTAGAAATAACCACCACCTGATGTCTTTTGATAGGGATGGCTAAGACAGCTGCAAGATTGGCCAAAGCATCGGCTTCAGTGTTGCAAGCTCGTCGAACATAGTCGATGAAGAAAGCTTTGAATGATGTAGCTATATTGATTGTTGCTTCATAATAAGGCACCAGGTCTTGATGACGGACTTCATAGGTTCCTCTAACCTGGTTCACAACCAGTTTAGAATCACCATAGACTTCCAAATATTCAACATTCAGTTGTTTAGCTAGCTGAAGGCCGACAAGTAAGGCATTGTACTCTGCCACATTGTTGGAGCAAGGTTCATCTAAAGAGTAGGCTCTTTGGATAGTTAATCCGTCTGGAGAAACGAGAACAACTCCAACACCTGCCACTATAGCACCATTTGGTCCAATTCTTGATGCACCATCAAAGAATAAACGCCAGGTTGGAAACTCTTCGGAGATCATGTTGACTTCTAATGTCTCGTCAAGAATTTTATCATAGAGTTTAGATGTCTCAGGAACAGGATGAGCTGCTAAGAAGTCCGCCAACGCTTGACCTTTGACAGATTTCTGTGGAACATACACCATGTCATATTGAGCTAGCAGGATTGCCCATGTAGCCAACCGAGAATTAAGTGTACTCGGTTTCTTCATGAGTACCCGGAGAGGGTTAACTCGAGATATAACATGAATAGTTTGACCAATGATATAATGCCTCGTCTTTTGTACAGCAAACATGAGAGCCAGGCATTCTTTCTCGACCGGACTATAACGATGTTCAGCACCAATCATAGTTCGGCTAAGATAGTAGATAGCTTGTTCATGGCCTTCTTTGTTTCTTTTGGGCAAGTAAAGCACCCAATGAATGGTCCATAGCACGGACATACATCAAGAATGGAATACCAGAGATAGGTGGCACCAAAACTGGTGGGTTCATAAGATATTGTTTGATATCGTCGAATGCTCGTTGACACTCTTCAGTCCAAACAAAAGATACACCCTTCTTCATTAGTTGAGTGAATGGTCTGCAGCGTCCAGACAAGTTCGAAATGAATCGCCTGATATACGCAAGTCGGCCTTGGAATCCTCGTAGCTCTTTTAGGTTGCGTGGAGGATGCATCTCTTGGATGGCTTTGATCTTCTCGGGATCGACGTGTATACCCTTAGAGGTAATGACGAAGCCGAGAAATTTGCCACTAGAGACACCCAAGAATGACTTGGTGGGATTCATCTTGAGCTGATGTTGATGCATGAGATTAAATATTGTTCTCAAATCTTGGATGTGATCTTCTTTTAGACGACTTTTAACAGCAATATCGTCAACGTAGCATTCGACTATTTTACGAAGATGTTCTCTGAAAATGGTACTCATAGCCTGTTGGTAGGTTGCACCAGCATTCTTGAGACCAAATGGCATCACTGTGTAACAATAGACTCCTCGAGGAGTGCGGAAAGATGTATGCTTTTCATCTTCAGGATGCATTTTAATCTGATTATATCCGGAGAATCCATCCATAAAAGATATTCGCTCGAACCCACAAGTATTGTCAATCATGACGTCTGTGATAGGAAGAGGAAATTCATCTTTCGGACATGCTTCATTAAGATCTCGAAAGTCGATGCAGACTCGAACTTTTCCGATTTTCTTCAGAACTGGGACGACATTGGCTACCCAATCAGGATGCTGCTCTTCTCGAATAAAGCCACAAGCGATGAGCTTCTTGACTTCATCATCAATTGCGTCCATCATTTCAGGCTTAAATCGCCTTTGTTGCTGTTTGACCGGTTTAGCATTAGGAAGAATGTTCAGTTTATGAGTAGCAATCTTGGGATCTAAACCTGGCATGTCTTCGTAACTCCAAGCAAAGACGTCTATGTATTCTTTAATGAGAAGAATCAACTCTTGCTTATCTGCTTCTGGAAGATTCTTGCTAATAAAGATTGGCCGAGGTGACTCTCTTTCCCCTACATCAATTTGAATTAGTTGATCTTCAGTAGGAGGTTCATGTTGTTCAAAACGAAGTACCCATTGGTTATCCATATGTTGAGCCCAAGGATCTGTTTCCAGACTTTCTTCAACATCTTTATCACAGCCTTCTGGTAGTTCAACGGAGACCATGTTAGAAGATACGATTATACGATAGACTTCACCGATGCTAGTATCGGAATCCCATGCTCTGGAATCAGAAGAATTAGAACGTTCTTCGCTATCAGAGTCGAAAACTGCTGGGGATAACAGTGGAGGAGAAGTATATCCGAGACCTTTCTTGGTCCTGTCATAATACATTTGTGATTTTTCGTTTGGAACTGTTGTACGAATGGGAGTTCGTCTACCTTTACCATAGTTAAGGCCGCTCTTGAAGTCGTAACCCATCTTTCGGAGGATCTCTTTTGATTGTTGACTATAACGATGGAACTGGAGACGTCCTGTATCGTTAACTTTGCTATCATCCGTATAGTTAATCTTTGTTTCCGGTCTTTTATATAAAAATGCTGGACTTTTACCTTTCTTCAAAGAAGGGTGAATACGGTAAGAATCATCTGGATCTTCAAGCGAGACTTCTGTCTGAAGAGATTGTACGACTCCCAGTGTAATTGATTGGAAGCTATCTAACATATCCAAATAACTTTTAGTATAATAAATAACATCAATATACTGGAAAGTAGGTGCTTTTTTATTGATTTGTACATCAGTATTTACAACAGGACCTTTAACCTTAGCAGGTTTGGTCAAATTGATTATAAGAGGGGGAGAAGAAGAACGTGGAGGAGGCTTGTTACGACGGAGGTCGATAACAAGTGGCTCAGAAGAGGTGAGCTCCCTTTTTTCCTTGTTGCAATTTAGATCAACAACAAGTGGCTCAGAAGAAATGAGCTGCTTTTTTCTTTGTTACGACGTAAGTCGATAACAAGTGGCTCAGAAGAGGTAAGCTCCTTTTGATTTTCATCAGCATCAACTGATTTCTTTTGAACTGGTAAGTGAATAACCAGTGGCTTGGAAGATTGAGGATGAGAAACTCGCCCCTTAACAGGTATGATAAGAGTGTCTTGAGGTACTGCTTTTTGATCTTCTTCAGTATCCATAGCCAATACCACCTTCATAAATTCATCCTTGTACATACGAGCATCGTTGCAATAAGCTTCAACACCCTTGAAAGGATAAAGGTCCGCAACTTCCTTGTGAACTTGTCCTTTGTCATCAACGTATTTAAAGCATTGATGAAGAGTTGATGGAACGACATTGTGTTCATGGAGGAATGGCCTTCCCAAGAGAGCATTGTAAGAACAACCATGATTGTCAATGATATAAAAGGTCACCTTTGTGCGAAGATTTCCTATTTGGAGTTTTAGGCGGATCTTGCCCAAAGGTTCACTCTTTCCTTGGTTAAATCCCAGAATAGTAGTGATCGTGGTTGAAAGACTATGCACTGGTATCTTCAATGCATCTAGCATTGTCTTTGGCATGATACTAAGTGCAGATCCTGGATGTATCAAGATACGATCAACCTTCATTGAATCTACATATCCTGTATAATAAAGAGGACGATCATGTCTATTATCTTCCATTAGCATATCATCCTGAGTGAAGGTAATATTTGGGATCAGTTCCAAGACACTATGACTGTGATGACAAGAGACTGATTCTGATTCTGGCTTCTTGAGAAGAGTTAAGCAAGTTTCAGCCTGCATCAGAGCTTCACTTAGAGTTTCTCGTGTCTCTTTGGAAAGACGCAAGAGTTCAAAGATTGACAGCCTAGCTGGTGTATTGGCTAATTGAGCCAATATATCAAAGTTGTAAGGCTTCTCAAGCCCAGTAGGAAATGACTTCTTTAGAGGTTTGTCAAATCGAACTTGTTGCTTGCTTTTGTCAGCCGTTGTTGGCTTAGGAGGAATTGATACTACAACTGGTGAAGATGTAGAAGGGACCTCTTCAGCAGATACGGGTTGTGCCGGAGCAGGTTCGGAAAAAGAAGCAGGATCCTTTTGACCTTCAGAATGATCTTTCAAATAAGCTTTCCCTGATCTGGTGCCTAACAGAATCTTTTCGTCAACAATGGGATCAAAAGATACCATGTTGCAAATCTTAGTTTTGCCTTTAGAACGAGTTTTCTTCTTGGAAGATATCTCAAATTCTGGAGCAAGATCAGGATGGATCCACATAATTTCACCATTGTCAAGAGACAAGGGAATAACACCTTCATTGGATGGAAGCGGGAGATTCTCAATCTCAAGGGTTGCTTTAGGAATTGGAATGACACCATGATGTATCATCTGCGGAGGAAAATCTCCAAATTGGACTGAAACCATATTTGCAGTAACAGTCTTCTCATCTTGTTGCAAAGTGACTACACCAGCATTGACAAGCTCTTGAATCTTACCTTTGAGCACATAGCATGCTCGAGTAGGATGTCCAATGAATCGATGATAGACACAATACTTGGGATGATCAGTCTTATTGACTTCATCAGGTTTTTTAGATCAGGGAGTTGAATTTTGTTGCTTTTGAGTAAACACTCAAAGATACTTGCTGTGTCATTTTCGTCAAAGGAATATTCTACCTTCGGACGAGGTTCCCTCGGTGGAGGTGCAGAAGGAGTAGGAGTAGATGTAGGTGGGGCCACATTGACAGCCAAAGATTCTTTATTTTTGTTCAAGTTAATGTTCAAAGTCTCTTTCGCTTTGCGATTGTTTGGCGATTGCCACCACCTGAATTCTGATGCTCATCGCGATCAGGGTTAGACATTTGTACCCCCAATTGTTTGAACTTGTCAGCACTCACTTCAGCAGCTTTGGTGTTGACGATGAATGAGGGCCAATCTTGGAATTGGGTAGATCCCGTCCACATACTGATAATAGGTAAAAGATTTGCCTTACAAGTATCAATAGTGACAGCAGCTGGAGTCCCTGGAGGCATTTTCAAAGCTTCACGGTGGAACCGTTCAATAAAGCTCTCAGCAGTTTCATTATATTTTTGTTTAATTTTGTTGAGAGCTGACATAGTCATATCATTAAATCCTTCATAGAACCGTTCCAGAAAGATTTGTTTGAGACCTGAAAAGGATGTGATGCAACCATCGGGCAAACTTCTGTACCAGTCGTATGCTACGCCAGCTAAACAACCGACGAACACTCTGGTAAGAAGAGCGTCATTTGGCTGAAGTTGAACAGTCATTACCTCAAAATGATTGATGAATTGACTCGGGGAAGTACTGCCATCGAACAGAGAGATTATAGGGATTTTGTACTTTGGAGGAAACGGAACGTCCTTCCATTCAACCGGATAGGGCTGTTTAATCTCCAACCTTTGTAGATTGTCTTTCTCTTTAAATGCTTCAAACTGGGTTCGTAAAAGTTTGACAGCTTCATTGGCATCTTCTGATGAAGAAGAAGGAGCAGGTTGAGTTGTAGTGGTAGGAGGAGGAACAGCGTTGTAAGCACTACCCCCAGCTCCTGAATGGCTAGGCGTAGTTTGCACTTGCACTTGTACAGGAGGCATTTGGGGAGGCACTACCCCCAGCCCAGTATTGGCAGGTATTGAAGATGCTATGATCTCTGGACTAGTAATAGGTGCAGTTGGTGGTGTAACATGCTGTGCTACAATGATGGAATGCATACTAGCAACCATCTCAGCCATGGTTTTTAATTTGTCTTCGAGTGCAGCAATTCGCTGTTCCTGATTTGCAGAGGTTGAAGCATCTGGATCATCGGTGACAACATAAGCCGTCACTTCTCTTGGCACAGTGGAAGATACTGTTTGTTCAGAACTTTCACTGTATGCATCATAATCAGAGAATGAATCATCTCCTAACTGGGAAACAGGAAGATGACTTGAAGGATTTTGAGGAAGATTCCTTTGACCGATTGTATCTCGGCTTCGAGAACGGGTGTGTTGAAATACTCCTTCAGAAGATTCTTGAAGTAATTCCAAATACCGTTGGCTTGGCTTGCGGAGTCTACCATGCTTAGAGCATCTTTTACCCCCAGTGTCTCGGGAAGTCATGTTAACAGAAGCATACAAAACTTCGTCTTCTTCTGACATAGGTTCAGATTTAGCAAAAGTTAAACGATCGAAGACAGATCGTTTTGTCGTTTGACAACAGCATTGGATGATGACTTTATGATTACAGTGATGATCAGATGGTTGAGATGAAGATATTGAGACATTATCCTGTTTTTGTCTTAGATGTTCTCGAGGAAGAAAGTTCCGAGGGATCTGTTCTTTGATAACATTTGGAACATGATTCCGATTCTTCAAATGTTTAGTCCCTTGAGTATACAGGGAAGTACTCACTTCATTGGCATAAGTGTCAGGATTTTTGACCTTGGAGATTGGTTTCTGGTGATATTTGACCTTCAGCATTGGCTGTTTGCATTTTACCGAAGTGGGTCGATTAAGATAAGTTCTGAGGTCAGCAAATTCACCCCCAGGAGTTTCTGTTTGAGACACTAACAGTTTTTCCTGTCTGGAACGACAAATTTGGAGAGTCGGGAGGTCCTGGAATTCTGCTATCGGAGTAGGCAGAATACCTCTTTGATTAGTACAAGTACTCTTGTTATAAAGGAAAGAAGAATCCTTGTTCGCCAGAGTTCTCGAACTGATTGGTGCCGAGACACATTGAGATAGATCTTCTTCAGTAAAGACTAAAGAAGACTGAGAAAAGACCAAAGGGCCTTTTCCTTTGTTTTGAGATGAAGGGTTAGCTAAAGAGCGTTTTCCTCTGTTATCTTCCAAGTCATGAGACAAGGAAGTTTGAGAAAAGACCAATGGGCCTTTTCCTTTGCTTTGAAGAGAAGGAGGAATAGTCAAAGGACTACCCTCAGTGGATTGCGCAGAGGCAATAGGGTGTTTGGGAAGAGGAGTAGAATCTCTTCTTTTATTGTGAGAAGAAGGGAATTTAGCCAAAAGGCTGTTTTTCTTGGATTGCGCAGACTTAGTTTGCGCATGGGTGGAAGGTGCACTAGTCATTTGTGCATTAGAAGCTTTGGTAAGAAGTGCATTAGGAGTTCTTGTACTAGAGTGCTTGGGATGCACTTTAGTTACTGGAGTGCTATTTTGTGCAGGAAAAGCCACTGCCAATTGTGCCAGAGTCATAGGAGTCTTCTGTTTTGACAAGGCAGCATATGAAGTAGCCTGTGCAGCAGTTGCAACAGACTGCACAGCCTTGACTGCAACAGATTGTGCAGCAGTTGCTGAGACAGACTGTGCAACAGTTGGCACAGCAGTTTGTGCAGCAGTCTGACTAGCAGATTGTGCAACAGTTGGTGAGACAGACTGTGCAACAGTTGGCACAGCAGTTTGTGCAGCAGTCTGACTAGCAGATTGTGCAACAGTTGGTACAGCATCCTTGGTGGCAAAACTGCCAGATTGTGCAGACTTGGAGACCCAAACTGAGCGCACTTTGTTCTTGGCAGAAGTGGCTACAGTACGGGGAGTGGTCTTGGAGTTGAGCATCGCCTCGTAGGCTGTCTGGTTGACCTTAACAACCAGCGTCTTCTGCGTCTTCCCGATAGACGCTACGTCACATTGAGTTACTACTTCCTCGTCGGAGGAGAAAGTTGTCCCCAGCAGAGTCGCCATTTTGTTTGCAAAAACAAAAGTATAAAACTTTATTGATACAAACTGTAATAAAGATTACAAGAATTCTGGGAAAATTACAACTATAGGAATCCAATCTTGATGACGATTGCTTTATCCCTTGGACGATGTGAACTTTGAAGACGAAGCCTTTGAAGTTGAAAACAACTCTGGAAATTGAAGGCAAAAGCCTCTGAAGTTAAAGACAAAAGTCTCGGAAGAATGCAGCAGCACTTTGGCAAGAACTCCTGAACTCTCTGATTTCTGATCTCCGATCTTGATCCTATTTGAAATGAAGACTTGAAACTCTATTTATAGAGTTCTGAAAATAACTAACTTTCAGTTATTTTGGACTGCACAAGCGGATTTGTGCAGCAACTGGTTTGCGCAGCACTGGATTGCGCAGGCAGTTATTGGATCGTGGGCCAACTATCTGAGACACATGGCATTATTTGATTGAAATGCGCATGATCGTGCATAGACAGTTGCCACGTAATGAGCAATTGATGGCATGAATGCCACATGTAATTGGTCAGTTATGTTGGTAGAATGCGCAAAGTGAACTGCGCAAAAATGGTTTGTGCAACCACGGATTGCGCATGAATGGTTTACGCAACCATGGATTGCGCTGCCACCTGTCAGCCGCCCTTGAACACTGTGCGGCGTCAAAAACGAACAGCCTCCTCGTTATTCGTGTTGTCAGCTGTCAGGGAGATCTAATTTGATTCAGTCAATGATGACTTCTGCCACGTCAGCCTGCGCAGTTGAGAACCTGCGCAAACCAACCTGCACAAAGTGATATCTGCGCAATCTATTGTCTGCACAACTCATCAAAATGATGAATATCTTGAATTTTTGACTTTGTTGATTGATGCAACTTGATTTTTTAGGACCTACAATCTGTCTTCTTATTCTCCTGCTACCAAGGTTTGGTTAAGCTGATTACTCATCTCTTTCTTCTATCTTATCAAATGGAATATAAAGTTGGATTTGTTATTTATCATGTTCTTAAGACCTCTGGATAAATGTCAAATCTAATTGCTTTTCTTATCTATCATGAGTTCTTACATATTGTCACGTTCATATTACCTCTGATAGTATTGTATACTCCCAAACAGAAATTAATCTTCTATCTTATCAGTTGATTAATTGGATTTATTATTTATCATATTCTCAAGACCTCTGGATGAATATTAAAATCTACTTGTTTTTCCTATCTATCATATCCATTTGACCTCTGCATAGATATTAATCTACTTTTCTTTGAGTTTTTACATGCTGTCATGTCCATACTACCTCTGATAGTATTGTATACTCTAAAACAGAAAACAAAATTTTATTATCTATCATGTCCATATTACCTCTGGATAGATATAATGTATTGAGTTTAAAAGACTTGTCATGTTCCTATAACCTCTGATAAGTATTTTCTATCTCATACCTATTGTTTAAAATTCCAAATAAACGATAGGATCACAAAATATATATTTCATTCCTTTCTTATGGAAATATTACAAAATGGATAAGACAAAAGATGATAAGCATCTCTGTTAAAGTGGAGCAGAAACATCTTGAAGTAACTTCTGTAGTTCTTCTAGCCGTTTGCTACGAGAGCTCATAACTTTCTTGGTAGCCTCAGCACGCCGAGCTTCAGGGGTACAAATGCAAGAAAGTTCAGCGAAGGTGGTTATCAGATTATCCTTGGCTTCATCAAGGGTTTTGATGGTTGATTCAGCCCCAAAGGCTTGTTCTTCTAAAATGGAGCTTTGAGTGAGGTACAGATTTCGAGCATCGATCATCTTTTCCCTTTCAGCCTTCAAACGAGCTAACTCAGTCTCGACTTCGTGGATTTTATTATTGTTATTCTGAATATCTATGTTCAAAGCATCGTAAGCTACTCTGTGACCATGCAGTGCGGGCTTTATTCCAGCCAAAAAGGCTTTCTCTTTGGCAACCTTCAGACTATGTTCATGGAGAGCTTCGTTATATGTGGTCTCCCGAGCAAGATAATCAGCCGTTAAAGCATCATACTCCTCCTGAATGAGGCTTTCTACAGTCTCATTTGATAGCCTGAGATATTCTCTGATCGGCTGCTCAAGGTCCTCCATAATTTTCTCCAATGTTGCAGCTCCCTCAACATCATTGAACATGGCAACATTCTTGATAGTCAGAGCCATTGCCGTCTTCAAAATCTCATAACTGAGGCCTTTATTCAAGACCATCTTTATCAGAGTTGCCAGAGATTTATAAAAAGTTTCAGTATGAATCTCAACCAGGAGATTCATTTCTACGCTGGAGCTTGGTGTGGCGGCAATATCCAATAAATCTCTTCTTTGAAGCTCGGGAGCAGATATGGTTGGTACGACAGTAAGATGAGATGGAGTTGTTGTTGTTACTATTGCCATAGTCAAGTTATCCCTAGGAGCTTCAGGGGTTGTATCTCTAACACCTATAGCTACCATTGGTGTAGCAACAGACGGAGGTGGAGCTGGTGTCGTCACTGCTGTTATTTGGTTCCCAAGAACTTCAGAAGCAATGTCTTCAATATTTGTTACTCCAGCCGTTTCTAGAGTTCTGGCGGCGGTAATATTGGTGGATGTGGTGACAATTGCGGGAGCTGATTCAGGTTCTGGCATTAGCTTGTCAAAAACTGGTACTGGATCAGTAGCAACAGTAGAGGAGGTTATTTTAACTTCCCCAGTTTCTATTGGTGGTTCAAGCATGCCTTCAGCATATTTTTCAATTGTTTGCTCCTCAGGATTTTCCACTGCTTCAGTGGTTGTAAAACTTTCTATAGCTGATTCTTTGTTCAAATCTGTTTCTCGTCCAGCAGCTCCATCATCACCTACAGTGAGGTCTACTGTAGTCTCTTCTTGGTGCTGGTCCTCAACAGGAGAAGGCATTTCAGGTTATGCTTGTTGTAGCTTAAATGATTGAGGCTCTATCTTAGGTTGTTGTGCTCCCTCCTCTTCAGCATCCTTTTCTTCGGAAGAAGAAGTTTCCTCCTCAGATTCTTCATTTTCTTCATAGATGTTTTCTTCTTGAGGAGGAAGAGCCACAGGTTTGGTGCAATGATGACATCTACAAAATAAACAAAATAAGTTAATATGCAAAATCATGATATATATAATTCCGTATAGGTTTTGTATAATACTTGGAATATGTGCGTTTTTTAAGATATGAGTCATAATCACCATCCCAGTCATCATCTTCGAAGTCAAGAGCCGGCTCGTCTGATGGAATACGGTCTTGATCAGCAGTGGATACAGTAGTAGCACCCTCCGTAATTTGTGCCTTGGTTGGCAACGATAAATGGAGTGAGGTGCTAAGACGTCCAGGAGACAGAAGTGTTACAGCTTCTGATCCAATTACTGGTGGAGGGACTGAGGATCCTTCTCCTGGATGAACTAAAGAAGAACCAACAAGATGATCCCCTATAATCAAAGTGTCATCTTCTGGAGTGTGGGCTCTTGGTTTGGAAGGTCCTTTGGTGGTAGATTTTTTCTTCTTCTCTGGAGACTTCACCGGAGAAGCAGTAGCTGTGTTCTGCTTTCGTTTGCGGGTCTTTCCAATAATTATTGGTCCCGCAGCTACCTCTCCAGCTCCCCTAGGAATTACTGCCAGAAACTCATCTATAGCGGCAGTATTGTCTGGTACGTCTGGGGTTATCCTGATAGGTTCTTCAACATTTCCCTCTTGAGCCCACCGAAGACTTCCTTGCATACTATAACCGTCTTCAAAAGAGCGGATAGATGTATAGAAACGAGCATACGAATGAAGTATGCGTAGCCCAGTTGTACTAGTGGCTGTAGATATGGTGAATCTAGCACCAGTACATGCAGCTCCGAAATATCTCCATGCTCGTGCACCGTCGATCAGCTTCCTATAATAATAGAAGCTAGTGGAAGGATTGCCAATATGAAGTTGGTCATATCCAAACTGACGAGCGAACCTACTTGGCAGATAAGGCTCGAATGCACAGTTATCTTTATTCCTGTACATCAGATGAGAGGGTCTGATGTACACTAGCCATCGATAGACAGATCTCGGCAATAAGGTCGATTTATCTGCTCTATCTTCAAATCGTACACCGAGGCAGTCAGCCGGAACTGGTGGTCTGGTGCAGAAGAAATTCCAGCCATGCGAATAATTTAATGCTGCTCGGGTGTCTGCCAACGTTGTAGTTCTCCACGTGGATTTGCTAAATTTTTGGAGAAAAATCCTAGTTTCATCCTCAGGGCCTGGTGGCAACAAGTTACAATTATGGTGTAGTAACCAACCTATCAGATAGGTGAATGGTAACTCTACCCTTGGAAAGTTGTGAGGAGCATTATTGATTAGTTCTTCACCAAAAATCCGTAAACCTGTATTTATTCGGCATACCATTGCCGACAACAGGTTAATTCTGTTCTTGAATACCAGACGGACCGCTGGCCACAATACGTTGCGGTAAATCCAGTCCACAGTACTGATCCCTAGTACGACCCATCTGCGCAGCCATAAGGATAAGAAGCCTGCCAACAAGGCCTTCTTCGACATCTTTTGACTACCATGCCTCAGGTAGCTTAAAGCCTCAGTCCCCGCAGGGATGTCTCCAATTTTGGTAGACAGATATCGGTCGCGAGCTTTCTGCGACACCATCAATTCCTGAATTAAATCTGCAAGAATTATAGAGCAAGGCTTGATGACTTGAGTCTTGTCTTCTCGGAACCTGCTCTTCTCTGTCTTAGACAATCTATTTTCATGATAAAATAGATAAGTTGTCCATTTTGTAATGTATGCCAGATGTGATCCGATTTTATACATGCTGGTGCAAATCAGATAATGGCACATAAGTTCTTCGTAGACTTGCACCAGTTCGGGATTCTTCTCCCGAATTTCTGCCAATTCCCGATTGGAGGGAATATATTCTTCATAGGGGAACTCGCCTATTGGTAGCTTCGAGATAAACTGCATCTCATGTAGAGCCAAACCCATCTCACCATGCGGAGTTGCGAAAGTTCCTGTCGAACTCATATACAATTCCAATAAAGCCAAGAACAGATTACCATTCGACGGAATGCCATAACTAGTATATGCTACTGCTTCATACAAACCGATGTCGTCCAATTCTGTTTTAAAGTATTTCATGACCCAGTTGCTGATCTGGATCCAGTTACCACTATAAGGGGTCAGCCACCTGTCAGCCTAGGGTTGGTCTGAGGGTATAAGACTCCTTCCCTTATGAATCTATTTATGAACATGGGAATCTGGACCGGCTGGATGAGAGATGAATCCTCGCTCGGTGTAAACCCAGGCATTAGTCCAGAAAATGGAATAACACCACCACAAGGAGTGCTAACGTGATAACCCATGTCATTCGCTTTCTTCCTTCTAAAAATGATTCTGCCCGGTCTACCATAGCTGCTGGGAGTCAAATTCTACAGCATTTGACGGTGGTGGCTAGCATGGACGAAAGCAGATATAGGGTAATCCCTGTCCATGTCATGGAGATACATTACCCTTTCTCCAGATCTAAATACCCAAGCTTCTTTTTTGGGATGAGTCTGTGATTTGTAATCTATCGCATCTCCAAATAAGAAAGCTGGCTTCAGGAATTGTTGATTATCTAGTGACATCAGTACTTCCCCGTCCATCATGGTTAACAACATCCTATCTCCTTGGACATATATCAGTTGTGCTCTTTCTGCAGGATACTCAGTGTTTGATTGAGGAAATGTTACGTGAGATAGATCCTCCAGATAATTTGAACCCAACATACCAACCGATGAGCCGAAAACTTCTGCGAGAGGGTGAACTTGCAAATCCACTGACAAAAGGACAAAAGAGATCAAATTAGTTTGGAAGTTTTATGACTTTTACGCTTACTAAAAGTTGATAAAAGTTTATGAAGTCTTTGTTTTACAAAGTCTCTCAGTGATTGATGAATTTTACGCTACCACATGTTAATATGAGCGTAATATAACTTTTTACGCTGGCATGTATGAACATGAGCGTAGTTAAGTTTTACGCTAGCACATTAATTGTGGGCGTAATCCAAATTGTACGCTGACACGTATAACGTGGACGTGCTCTTTTTATCTTTTACGCTAACACGTACAACGTGGGCGTATATTGTCGCATAAAAAATTGAAGTTTTGGGTTATCTTTTCCTTCCTCGACGGGTTTTTCCAGCCAAAGAATAGGGTTTTATCCATCATAGGCGGAGCTACAGCCGGGTTGGATTGTCGGTATGGTGTTGACGACTGAATGGGAGTTTTTGCATGGTCAGCCGACGACGAATCGACGGCTGGTTTCTTCCCCTTGTTGCTGGCGGCAGATGATTTCTTGGGAGCCATCGAATCAAAGTGAGGGTTTCGAAGAAAGACAGGGCAAAGGAATTCGAGATTGCAAAAAGATGAGTAAAAGTGTTTTCTCTCTCCGAAGAACCCTATTTATAGGGAAGTTTTCAAATCGGTTCAAATTCCAAAAATATGCCGACTGTTGGATATCCCCGCTTTTACGCGGATGACTGTTACGTATCCCGAATTTTACGCTGACTGGTCAAAACTCAATTTTTACGCTTCTGTTCAAAGTGTTCCAAATTTTGGAGATATTTGAAAACTTTGAAGGGGGTCTTGTAGGAGCGTAAAAAGTGCTTCAAAGAAAGAGTCAAAGTGATAGATCATTCCACTCAAATTGATCTACTTTACGCCGCAGAGAGGCTAAATACTTTACGCCTAAGACAAGGCTAATCACTTTACGCCTAAAGCAGGCAGATCATTTTACGCTCGGGTCTACACCCATGGTTTTATGCCAAGGACAGACCAGCCACTTTTACGCTGGACAAAGCTGTCAAGTCTCGCATTTAATGCAAACTCTGACATGGAGATATTAATGATGGCATATATCACAGAATTCAAAGGGATTTGTTTTTACACAGAGACCAATGTTGTCGTTTAGTATGTGGATTGAGCTACTTTACGCTCACACTATGACTTCTTTTACGCATAAAGACTATACGAGCTTTTACGCTCAACAGTTGACGTGTGCGTAAAGTCTATTTGAGCTACTTTTACGCTCAAGGTTATTTAACAACCACTTTACACGGGAAGTCTATGTCGGGGCTATTTTACACCTAGTCTACTGCTTTATGCTCAGAGTACATTGGGGTTATTTTTACGCCCTATTCTTTCTGACCAGCTTGGAACGTGGTTTGCCTACATGGCTTTCATGCCACACATCCCGAAGAACGTGTGTACGTGCATCCTATTCTTAATAAAATGATGGGACACGTGTCAACGTATACAAAGGATGACTTTGGTCGTGGGTGGCAGTTGTTGGCGTAAAGACGGAACTTTTGCTGTGTTTTTACGCACAAGAGCCCAAGTCTATAAATAGACTTATTTTTCTCAAAGCAATGGACACACAGACAGAGACAGGAGAGAATACAGAGATTAGAACTTAGAGATTTTGATTTTTGAGAGCATTCTTCTTCAACCTTTCTTCCAGAACAGAGTGAAGCAAAGCAGGAAAGCATTTGGCCTCGCCATCAGTGCCCAAGTGCGTCGATACCTTTCTGGTGACTTAGTTCTTCCGGTTGTTCAACTTCAAGCAGCGATCTTCATCATCATCATATGGTCCAAGGAACAAAGTGATCATTTACAGATCAGACTTCCATAGCAATACTTTTCCAGAATCAAATTTGTACTTCTTGTACTTTTTCTCGTTTTATTTTCAAAAGCCAATTTTTTCTGGCATTTTGTTAAGTGAAACAACTTGCTTGTTATTATTTTTAATCAGTAATTAGACTTATTTTATTGGATAATTATGGCAAACACTCTATTAACCTCCCCTCTAGAGTTGCCTTAAAAAATTCTTGCAAAAAAAACAACGGGACGATCGGAGTTCAACCCTAAAAAGCCTCCACTAATGGAATAAAAAATACGACGAATCCTCGCAAGCTCCTTACTGATCCAAACAAATCACTACAAGTCCTTGAAGATGAAAATATGATTACATACACACACACACGAAGAACAAAGATGACGAATAGGATTATCTGAATCCATCTCCTCTCTAACATAGCAGTCAATCCCCTTTTCTCTCTTAAATAGTTTCAAAGCACTCATGCCTCCTTTTTTGCAATGATCTCCCTTGGGATTAGGTTAGGTGAAACCTAATATATATTCCTTCAATCTTACAATAGATCTGGACTGTCCGATGTAATCCAACGGTGTATAAATCACCCCAAAAGATGCTTCATTCCTCCGACATCAAACTCAGCTCGAGTTCTGAATTTCTGAGCACTTTTGAGCCAGAACAATTATGAACCACAAAAAATGCCATATCTGGACAAAACTATTCAGCTACAGTTTTGCGAGTTCTTCCGCTTCCCCGAATTACACTCGTCGCATCTTCGAACTTCTCCGACACATAGATGACGTTTGTCACACTCCGTGGTATTCTCTACATAGGTTGGGAACCCACCCACTCTAACAGTTGAAAGAAAGTAAGAGGAGGACAATATCCTTTACTTCCTCATGATAGGAAGTAGGGTTATAATTATGTCCTTCACTTGTTTACAAAATTATGGACAAACAAAATACTGGATTTGATAAATCCAATCTCAAAATATGTTGGTTGCAAAATATGGCTTCATTTTCATGTAACCAAATAGCCCCTGGGCTTGATGTTTCTTCGAAAAATTTCATATACAATATTACTTCGTTGAAATTGCACCGAGAGCAATGAAGTTTCAAAATTTACTATCACAGACACAAAATGACCTTTTAAAGGGCATTTTTTGTTTTGCACCAAAAACGTCATTTAAAAGGACGTTTTTATAGTACATACATCATTGTCCCTTTGTAATGCCTGTGGTTCGCATTGCATATCTTGGTATGCGTATAGGTAATTTGACCCGTATTGCATGTCACCCTGCTTGATTTATTCTAGTATTTCATTGATTGGTTTATTCTTGGGTTGGTTCGACTTGGCGTTGGTTGCTTTGGTTCATCATGAACCAAAGGTGGACCCTCCTACCTACCACCACCCTCCTTATTTATAACCCCTTCCCTTTCTCTCTCATCATTACTTCCTTCCTTCTTTATTTACTCTCCACCCCCAACCAAGAGAACCCTAGCCTAGGCAAGTGCAACTTGCTTCATGAAGGAACCCACCATTTTTATTGTTCTAAACTCTTCTATGCAACTTTCTAATCCACCTTAGTTCTTGTCATTTTATATTTTCTTGTATGTTTCTTTGTAGATCTAGGTTTTAGCCATTTTCGGATTTTTATGGTTTTGATCCATCAAACCTTCTTGTTTTCAAGTTTTGATGGTTCTATGTTGTAGAAAATTTGATTCTAACCAATTTAGACCATTGGAAGTCCTGATTTCGACTTATTTTGAGTAATTTATGGTCTTTTGGTTCATGGGTTTTTATGGCCATTGGAGGCTGGTTAGGGAAGATGAGCAACGCATGTTGTTTGCTGGCAAAAAAAATGGTTGCCTGCTGTTTGCTGGCGCATGCTGTTTGCTGGCGCATGCTGTCCTGGCGCATGCTGTTTCTTGGCGCACGCTATTTGCTGGCGCATGCTGTTGCTGACTGTTTGCTGGTGCATGCTATTTGCTGGCGTATGCTGTCCTGGCGCATGCTGTTTCCTGGCGCATATTATTTGCTGGCACATGCTGTCCTGGCGTATATTGTTTTCTGGCGCATGCTGTTTGCTGGCGCATGCTGTTGCTGGTTGTTTGCTGGCGCATGTTGTCCTAGCGCATGCTATTTCCTGGCGCATGTTGTTGCTGGCTGTTTGTTGGCACGTGCTGTTTGCTGGCGCATGTTGTCCTGGCGCATGCTGTCCTGGCGCATGCTGTCCTGGCGCATGCTGTTTGCTGGCGCATGCTGTTGCTGGCTGTTTGCTGGCGTATGCTGTCCTGGCGCATACTGTTTGCTGGAGCATGATGTTGCTTGCTGTTTGCTGGCATATGCTGTTTGTTGGCGCATGCTGTTTGCTGGTACATACTGTCCCTGGCACCCCTTTTGATCTCTTGTACCATTTGTTTTGCCATGACAAATCTTGTTACCTTATCCGTATTGTTTCTTTTGATCCTTAGTGTAATGTGGGATAATTATGGCATAAACACGATATGATACATGAACCTGACACGATACATGGGTACTACATGATAATGCATGATAGTGGCCCGTCGTGGCGCACTCCTGACAAGTAAACCTGGCATAATATGCCTCGAATTATTGTTGCGACAGCTAACGTGACATGACATGACAAGTATGAATAACCCGGACGCCGTGGGCGATTATGCTTGTACAATGAACCAGTCTTGTCTTGCGTCATGCTTAGGATGGGACCCCTGAGTACCATGGTCAGGGGTACCTACTGAAATAGACTAAGGCTAATAACTAAAATAACACAGTAGTCATGAAGAGATTTCTCAACTACAGGTAATCCCGTTACCTGGGTGCGCTTGGGATCTGTAGCCTGCCGTCGAGTATGGCATATTTCTAGCACAGTGTCATGTGTTGCACCCTCTAAGTCACTTAAGGGTACATGCGTTTCCTGGACGATGTACCCACTTGAATTTAACCCCTAATATTCGACCTGGGTAACCTTGATGGTCTGCAGGACTTGTGGCTGTGGAATAATCTCACTGCATCTTGTTAGTAACTAGGCCTGTGATAACCCTAGTTAGTTAAAGTATCAAGCCGTACTTATTGCTTGGCCGTGATTGTTGAATGGGAAATGATCAGTCTAAGTCTTGTTTTTATCCTGTACCAGATTGTTACATGACCTGATTTTCTTATATTATCTTGCCGATAAATGGTAGAAAACCAAGTTCCATTCAGATGAAGGGTTACAATCCCGGTCCTTGTTTGGTTTACGGGTTGTAACCTGGTTATCTGAATAGTTCCATGGTTATATCGTCGTATATCATCCTGATATTTTCATAATTCCAGTTCTTACTTATTTATACTCTTGTGCTAATTGCTGGTTTAGTTCCTAAGTGAAGCTTTCTTTGTGGCACTTGCTCTTTCTGGGATCTGACCCAGCTGGTTTTGTATGGCCAAATTTTGGAGCAGCTTCAGAGGATCTACCGACTTTCCAGCCCGATGGTGACCACCATGCGTAACCAGGGCAACGAGTGGGTTATTTTTGGCTCTCCCATTTTATTGTAAAAATATTCTTTTGAGGTGTTTAGCCGACGAGGACCTGTTTAGCTCGATTACACCTTTACTTACTGTCTGCCTACGGGCTGTAACATGATTGACAGGTCCTAGGGTTGATCATGTATGACTAAACTCTTGCTAGTCTTCACATTTTGTAACGACTAGCTTCATGATCAGCTGAATATGTAATGTTTGGAACGCCTTACTATTGTATATTTGGTGATCTTACATCTTGTGACATTTGCTTACTTGCTTGTGATTCAGACACTAGGCTTATTCATGACCATAAGAGACTGTTGGCTTGTAGTTAAACCATCATGTATCTAGACAGCCGTGACCGTATAGCAAGGTGGGTTGCACTTCAATATACGTAGCTGGCTATGTTCGCCCCTGCTCTCCAGTTTTCTGGCTCTGGGGCGTGACATGGTTTAAGTGGTAGCCCATGCAGGCCTTGTAAATCAAGATATGTGAGGGTTTACCGAATAGATGTCTCAATCAGTACTCGCCATTTATCTCTGTTCATATCCTCTGAATCTCTGGATTCTTGACCTATTCACATGCTTGTATCGTTGATTTGTTTTGGTCCTTCCTTATTGTTCCCCGTGTCATCTTCTTCAGCGATATTGTACCTGGCCCTGCCGATCAGCAAGGTGGAGCACCTCTCGTAGACCAGCAGCAACCTGGAGATCAAGCCCCGCATTCGGGAGTAGCCTCCAGAGTCGTTCTTATTGGAAGAGAACCACCGGTCCAGCCAGTTTAGCCTATAGAGCCTGATGATGGCACACTGGTGGGTCTCATCAGGTCATTGATAGCTTCTCAAGATCGTCGAGGAGATGCCTTGCACCGGGCAGTGACGGATGCTCTGACCAGAGGAGGTCATCAGGGTAGCAGCGCGGCCAACAGCTTCAAGCGCTTGAAACCTCCCTTCTTTGATGGTAGCGAAGATGCTATCGCCGCAGATGCTTGGCTTCAGGACACAGAGGTAATTCTAGAAGCAGCCAGGACCCCAGAGAACGAGAAGGTGGCCGTAGTGCGCCTGCAGTTGTTAGATCTTACCCGCAGCTGGTGGACGGCACAGGCCGTGGGATTAGCAGCACCCATTGCTTGGGCAGTATTCAGAGAGAGATTCTAGACCAAGTATTTTGATGCTGTAGCTCGGTACGACCTACATACGAGGTTCACCAATCTGAAGCAGATGGGCAGGACGGTCGACGGATATGCGGCCGAGTTTTCCAGACTCAGTCGGTTTGCTCCCACCTTGGTGGCAACCGAGTATGATAGAGCCCAGCGATTCCAGCAGGGGCTCCATCTTGAGATCTTATTGGCAGTGGAGCAGTTTGAGTATCAGACCTTCGATGCAGTAATGAGAGCAGCTAGGAGGCATGAGTATACCTTCCAGCGGATTGTGGACAGGACCGGAGGTCGGAAGCGATCTCACGGCCAGATGAACCAATCTTCAGCACCAGTCCCGGCAGCCAGGGCTTTGACCATTGAAACTTCGAGGCGAGCAGCTTCAGTTACGTCGGTTCAACATTCAACCCCGGCGTATCCCCAGCAGCAGCAGAGGCAGAAGCAGGCTTCCGCAGTGGGTTGCACTCATTATGGGAAGCTAGGGCATGTAGTGGCAGAGTGTCGCAGGGCACAGGTGTCACTCCCCGTTCCTAGAATGCGTATTTTTATACATGTACAACTCATGTGTATTTATTTAGTATTTATCATGTATTTATTTAATATTTATCATGTATTATCCTGTATTTAAATTCCTTTAATTTCATGTTAATCAATCAATCTGCTCTTTAAATTTTCATGTTAATTTATTTCCTGCAATTTTATTTCTGTAATTTTATTTCTGTACTTTATTTTCTGCTTTTATTCCCTGCCTTAGTCTTGCTTATTTGGGTTCGGGTTGGCTTTGGTTGGATCCCCTACAACCCGACCCATTGGACCCGGCCCATTAGCTCCCACCTACCACCCCTTCCATATTTAAAGCCACCCTCTCCATTCTCTCTCCATATTACTCATTCTCACCATTACTCCTCTTCTTTTTCTTCATTACTCTCTCCACCTACCAAACCGTAGGCAAGTACAACTTGCTCTCCATGAGAACCCATGTTTTTGTAGTTCATTTATCTTCCTCGCAAGATCCTAAGAGAGTTTAGAACTTGGCATTTCTCATTTCGAAGTCTTAATTTTTGTAGATCTAGAAATTAGTATTTTCGGATTTTGGTGGTCTTGATCTATCAAACTTCTTTGTTTGCAAATTTTGATGGTTCCATATTGTAGAGAGTTTTATTCTACCCAATTTTGACCTTTGGAAAGTTGGATTTGGACTTGTTTTGACCAAGTTATGGACTTTTGAAGCTTTGGGGTACAACCATGGAGTTCTTTCTGTTTGGAGAAGACAGTGAGCAGTGTACGCTAGCTTTTTAGCTTGCGTCACTGAGCTGTGCGTGCTCTTTAGCGCAGCACAGTATGGAGTCCATACGCTGCCTTTTTAGGAAGCGTGTGTCTTGCATACGCTGCCTTTTTAGGAAGCGTGTGTCTTCCATACGCTGCCTTTTGGGAGCGTATGACTTGCATACGCTGACTTGGATGGTCAGGAGTCATATGGAGTCCATACGCTGCCTTTTGGGAGCGTATGACTTGCATACGCTGACTTGGATGGTCAGGAGTCGTATGGAGTCCATACGCTGCCTTTTGGGAGCGTATGACTTGCATACGCTCACTTGGATAGTGAGGAGTCGTATGGAGTTCATACGCAGCTTGACTTGAGCGTAGCTAGACTTGAGCGTACGCTGACCCTACTTACCCTGGATCTTCTATAGCCCTGTATATTGATATTTTATTAGATATTTAACGTCCATTTTATATCCTTACGCCTTTTGGCATAAACTTGTTATAATCATGATATGTTAATATTTCTGTTAAATATAGATTGTTACGTGGGATGTACCATATGTCGTGAATTGAGTATAGATATCCCGATTGACTGGAATTAAACCCTGAGAGTTGTAGACTCGACCCCACTGAATTCTAGTTGACTTTCATGCCTTGTCACCATTGATAATGATTGTGACCTGGACTAATAATTGATCATGCGTTCCTAGTTGGAACTAAGAGGCTGGCTAGTCGTCTTATTAAATTAAATGAATGAGACACGTTCATGTTATGAACTATTGTAATCGACTGGCTGATCCCGAATATCGACATACATGCACATGCAGGCTTCAATCTATTTATTTATTTATTTACTTACTTATTTTCTACAAAAGAAGCATGTGTACTTTATGGTCAAGGCATGATTACCGTGGTTAGATTTGATTGTTGTATTACGCTATGTAAGACCTGCAACCTAACCGCACTGGTATCGTTGTAAAGTTGTGCATATCGTACCCCGTACGAAAGTACTCATTTGAATGACCATGATCCACGGCATGGGATTTCACTCAACGTAGAGACTATTAAGTTAAATAAAATAATGATTGCATGGAGAGAATGGATTCCCGAGTTCTTACATGGCAGCCCCAGAATGGATTCCCGAGTTCTTACATGGCAGCCCCCTTGGGACAAGTAATACCCGACGGGCCGGCTGGTTCCCACAGATACTGTAAACCTGCCACACGGGCAGGGAACAGTATCTGCTTATATTATTATTGTATATTGTATAATGATGACGGGCGTCCTGCTAGGATTCGTCTAAATCATGCATGGCGCACATGATTCACTGGATAGACTAGCCTTGCTTGCACATAGTAAGAACTGAGGAATCCCTAATTGCATTATTCCAGGATAACTTGGAACACACAGTAGCAAGCCGTAGTAGTTGAATGGCCGTTTAAATTGACTTGTTTGTGTACTGTACTACTCTGTTACCTAACTGGGATGATCAGAATATCAGGACATGACGGGCCAACTTCTGTCCTTGTTTGGTTGGGAGGTTAGTTCGAAGTGTTGTGATGTGATGTGAATCCTAATGGAAAGCAGAGATCTATTATTATATTCTCTTACTTACTGTTTTAGTTCTCATGTCGTGCTTCTTTGTGGTGCTTGCTATTAGAGGTCTAACCTCTCTGCTTTTGTATGGCCAGATTTAGAGCCGGTCCCCGAGGATCCAACTTACTTCTACCTCCAGGATGGTCAACACTAGAGGGATGATCGCATGAGGACTCGAGTGGGTTCCTTACTTCACCGCTCGTTTTGTCACTTACTTTATACTTAGCCGTTTGGCACCGACATGTTAGTCGGATTGTCTTGTACTTACTTTTACATAATTGTAATTAAAGTCAGACTGCAGCTGATAACAATTGTGTATACTTTTGCTACATCAATCTGGCTATGTTTTGTAAAGCCAGATATCAAGAACATTTTGACAGAGCGTTTGGGACGCCTTACTGCTTTATCTTACATGTTCTCTATTTCTGTTTCTTGTTTGAATGATTGAGACAATAGAAGTAAAGAGACCATAGGGAGACTTTCATGTAGTATGCACCCCTTCGTCTTGTAGACAGCATTGATCATATTATACGGTATTCATCTACCCGTAATACGTAGCTGGCTGAGTCATTCCCCCGCTCTCCAGTATTCTGGTTCTGGGGCGTGACAAGGTTTTAGTGGTGGCCCATGCAGGTCTGATTTCAGACTTGTGGGGTGTTTTGATTTATAGGATGTCTCAATCACACATGTTCCCCTTGATCTCATGATTTATTGATTCTCAACTCCAGCTTGACATTCCAGTATCCTTTGACTTCATTGATCCTTCATGTCCGGTCATTTGATTGTTCTTTTGTCCCTTTTCTTAGGGGCACCTCGTCCGTATCTGTCAGAGCTGGACAACAACAACATGGACAGCAACATGGACAACCTGACCATGTTAGTCAGCAACAAGGGCCGGTACTAACTCAAGAGACTATCCAGGAAGAAGTGATAGTGGAACCAGCAGTTGGACCGCAGTATCCGGAGGTTCCAACACCACCGATAGTTCCGCCTACTCCTGTAGAATTGGACACACCAGCCCTTCTGGAGATCATGAGAGGGATGATGGCTACTCAGCAACACCAGATGTTAGCCCAGCAGCGCATGTACGCTCAGTTGCAAGAGCAGAATGTACTACTCAACCAAGGATTACAGACGGCATTGGAAAGAGGGACGAGGCCAGATTCAGGAGCGTCAGCCCGGTTTTGCAAGTATAACCCCCGCCGTTTCGAGGGCACGGAGGATGCCATCTCAGCAGATGCATGGCTTAAGGATATTGAGGCTATTCTGACAGCCGTTAAGGTGCCGGTAGAAGAACGTGTGGATCTAGTGAAGTTGTTACTTCAGGATCTCGCACGTGATTGGTGGGAAGCAGAGGAAGTAGGCATCAGACGTCCTGTTGCATGGGACGATTTTACTGCAAGGTTCAAGACGAAGTACTATGGAGTTGTGGCACAGTTTGAGCTACAACAGAAGTTTATTAACCTCAAGCAGGCCGGCAAGACTGTAGATGCTTACGCAGCGGAGTTCTGCAGATTGAGTAGGTTTGCCCCAGAGATGGTAGCAACGGAGTGCCAGAGGGCGATGAGGTTCCAGCAAGGGTTTCATCTTGAGCTCTTACAATTGATAGAGGGGCACAACTACCAAACTTTTGACGAAATATTGACGGCAACCCGAAGGCATGAAATCACCATTCAGAGGCTTGCGGCCAGGACTGGAGGTCAGAAGAGATCCCACAGTCAGATTGAAGGAGGAGGGGGAGCAGCACCCCGAACAACAGCACCATTCCCTTGCATTCGTATCCACGATGTGGCGATACGGGGGCCAGCACCACCACCCAGGCAGCAGCAACAGCAACAGAGGAAGAACCAGCAACCCCCAGCGGGCTGTACTTATTGTGGGAAGATAGGGCACACTAGAGATGTGTGTCGGACATTGAACGGGCAGTGTTTGATATGTGGAAATCCAGATCATCGGGTTACCACATGTCCCATGAATTCGAGGTCAGGAGGACCAGTGCAGCAGTTTCCTGCTCTGCCAGCACCAGGGGCAGGACAGTATCGAGGACCAGCGGTAGCAGTGAGACCGTTGGCACAGCGTCCGTTAGTACCGTAGGCTCAGATGTTTTGGCAGCAGGGACCGCCGATGCAGCAACACCAGCATAGACCACCCCAGCATCATCAAGGCAGGGGCCAGCAGCAGCACCACGCTAGGCCGTAACATGGGAACCAGCAAGGAGGTCGAGGGCAGGCATTCACTCTGTCCTTGGAAGAGGCATTGGCATCGGAAGATGTTGTGGCAGGTAACATTCTCGTCGCCTCATATCCCGCAGTAGTATTGTTTGATTCGGGAGCATCGTACTCATTTATATCTGCACAATTTGCGACACGACTAGGAATGGAGTTCGAGGCATTGCCAGGGAGGTTGAATATACTCACCGGCAATGGGCTCGTAGGAGTTAGTAGAGTTATTCTAGCGTGTAGTGTTGTAGTTTGCGGGCATTCTTTACCCGCCCAGTTGATAGAATTTCCTGTTGGAAATTTCGATGTTATCTTAGGCATGGACTGGCTGAAAGACAGTCATGCGACAATAGATTATCGTAGAGGGAGTGTATCTTTTGATATTCCAGGCATGAAGAGATTCACCTTAGTCAGGTCAGAGGCAACTCAGCAAGAGCATGGAGTAATAACGGCAATGAAAGAAGTTTAAGTTTCGAAGGTAGTTGAAGAATTTCTAGACGTATTTCCCGAAGAACTTCCAGGTCTACCACCGGTTAGAGATATTGAGTTCAGTATAGAATTGGCACCTGGGACTAAACCGATATCAGATCGGGTTTACAGAATGGCGGATTCGGAGCAGGCCAAGGTATATCAACATATAGAGGAACAGAAGGAGAAGAAGTTCATCCAAGCTAGTATATCACCATGGGCAGCACCAGTGGTACTTGTGGGGAAGAATGATGGATCATCCAGATTATGCATCGATTACAGGAAGCTTAACGCGGCAACAGTAAAGAACAAGTACCCACTACCAAGGATCGACGACTTATTTGATCAGTTGAGCAGGGCCAGAGTCTTCTCCAAGATAGATCTTCGTTCATGGTACCATCAAGTGAGGGTTCGGAAGGAAGACATTTCCAAGACAGCCTTCAGGTCGAAGTATGGACATTATGAATTCTTGGTAATGCCGTTTGGTTTGACCAATGCTCCAGTAATAATCATGGATTTGATGAACCGCATCTTTATGCCGTACTTAGATCAGTTTGTCGTAGTATTTCTCGACGACATTCTTGTGTACTCTGCTAGTGAAGAGGAGCATGAAGACCACCTCAGAAAAGTGTTGCAGGTTCTGAGAGAGAACCAGTTGTATGCCAAGCTCAGCAAGTGTGAATTCTGGATGGACCATATTTCATTTTTGGGTCATATCATATCAGGAGCTGGAGTAGCAGTAGATCCCAAGAAGGTAGAAGCAGTAGAGAGTTGGCCAGTACCCAAGACCGTAGCTGATGTACGAAGTTTCTTGGGATTGGCAGGATATTGTAGAAGATTTGTGTCAGATTTTGCAAGACTTTTAGCACCCATGACCCGCTTGACACGGAAGGATGTGCCATTCGTTTGGTCGGCAGAATGTCAGACATCATTTGAGAATTTGAAGCAGAAGTTGATATCAGCGCCTATTCTTACATTGCCAGTTGGACCCGACGGTTTTACAGTATATTGTGATGCGTCGGGTAAAGGACTTGGATGTGTCCTCATGCAGCACGGAAAGGTGATAGCATATGCATCTAGACAACTTCGGGACCACGAGAAGAATTACCCAACTCATGATTTGGAGTTGGCGGCAGTAGTATTTGCTTTGAAGCTATGGAGGCATTACTTATATGGTGACCGAGTGGATATGTACACAGACCATAAAAGTCTGAAGTACATCTTTACTCAGAAGGAACTGAACATGAGGCAGAAAAGATGGTTAGAGCTGATCAAGGATTACGACGTTGAGCTTCAGTATCATCCAGGCAAGGCTAATGTGGTAGCAGACGCTCTCAGCAGAAGAGACGGCGCATTTATGTTGACAACACAGAGGCATATCTTAGAAGACCTTCAGGAGATGGGCATAGAAGTTATACTTCCTAACAATGTAGGAGTTCTGGCAAGTCTACAAGTCCAATCTAACTTGGTAGACAGGATCAAGGCAGCTCAGGCACAAGACCCAAGGATTCAGAAGCTTAGGACAGAATGTGAGTCAGGGCTCAGGAAGGAGATGCAAATCCACGAAGACGGTACGCTTAGGTTTGGATCACGTCTATGTGTACCTAGTAGAGATATCAGACAGGAAGTTATGACAGAAGCTCACAGTTCTCAGTATTCTATACATCCTGGAGGGACCAAGATGTACCAAGATATCAAGCAGCACTTCTGGTGGAATGGGATGAAGAGGGAGATAGCTAGGTTTGTTTCTCGTTGCTTGGTATGTCAGCAAGTGAAGGCAGATCAGCAGAGGCCAGCTGGATTATTACAACCGCTTTTCATCCCGGAATAGAAATGGGAGCATATTACAATGGACTTTGTGACCGGTTTACCGAGATCACCAAGTGGTAAGGACGCTATTTGGGTGATAGTAGATCGGCTTACAAAGGTAGCACACTTTCTTCCTTTCAGAGTGGGACAATCTACAGAAAAGTTGGCAGAGTTGTATATACAACAGATAGTTAGGCAGCATGGAGTCCCTGTCAGTATTGTGTCAGACCGAGATACCCGCTTTACATCATATTTCTGGAAGAGCTTGCATCATAGTCTGGATACCAAGTTAAGATTTAGCACGGCTTACCATCTGCAGACGGACGGGCAATCAGAAAGGATAATTCAGACCTTGGAAGATATGTTGCGAGCTTGTACTCTGGATTTTGGAGGATCTTGGGAAAGCCACCTGCACTTAGTTGAGTTCTCATACAACAACAGTTATCATGCCAGTATCCAGATGGCGCCATTTGAGGCACTATATGGTAAGAAGTGTAGATCGCCACTAGCATGGGATGATATCGGAGAAAGGAAGATGCTAGGCCCAGAAATGATTATCCAGACGGTTGAAGTGATTAAGGGAATTAGAGAGCGACTTCGTGTTGCGCAGGATCGGCATCGTCATTAGGCGGACCAGCATCGTAGGCCGCTAGAGTTTTTTGTTGGGGACCACGTGTTCTTGCGGATCTCACCTACCCGTGGGGTCATTAGATTTGGCGTTCGCGGGAAGTTGAGTCCACGATACGTGGGCCCATTTGTTATTCTTGATAGGGTAGGCGATGTTGCTTATCGTTTGTCCCTTCCACCTTCGTTACGAGAGGTGCATAACGTGTTTCATGTATCTCAATTGCGAAGGTATGTATCGGACCCCAGCCATATCCTCGATCATTCAGAACTGGTTGTTGGTACCAACCTGTCTTACGAGGAGCAGCCTGTGTCCATCTTGGACCGAAGAGAGAAGATACTCAAGAACCGAACAATTAACCTTGTCCGGGTTGCTTGGGGTCATCACTCTTTGGGAGAGTCAACGTGGGAACGTAAGGATGATATCCGATCACGGTATCCACATCTGTTTGACTCACAAGGTATATCTTTTTTCTGTGTACCTGATTGTCTTGATTCCTCATGCTTATCACCGTTTGGGTAGAATTGCTTGATATCGTAGATTGTTAAATATAGATATGTTACTTGCTATGGACATTGTAAAATGATTGCTTCATTGAATTGCTTGTACTTAGATTAGTTTAGCCCCGATGTTTCTATCCTGCTTGGATTTGAAATTCCGAGGACGAAACTTTTCTAAGGAGGGTAGAGATGTCACTCCCCGTTCCTAGAATGCGTATTTTTATACATGTACAACTCATGTGTATTTATTTAGTATTTATCATGTATTTATTTAATATTTATCATGTATTATCCTGTATTTAAATTCCTTTAATTTTATGTTAATCAATTAATCTACTCTTTAAATTTTCATGTTAATTTATTTCCTGCAATTATATTTCTGCAATTTTATTTCTGCACTTTATTTCCTGCTTTTATTCCCTGCCTTAGTCTTGCTTATTTGGGTTCGGGTTGGCTTTGGTTGGATCCCCTACAACCCGACCCATTGGACCCGGCCCATTAGCTCCCACCTACCACCCCTTCCATATTTAAAGCCACCCTCTCCATTCTCTCTCCACATTACTCATTCTCACCATTACTCCTCTTCTTTTTCTTCATTACTCTCTCCACCTACCAAACCGTAGGCAAGTACAACTTGCTCTCCATGAGAACCCATATTTTTGTAGTTCATTTATCTTCCTCGCAAGATCCTAAGAGAGTTTAGAACTTGGCATTTTTCATTTCGAAGTCTTAATTTTTGTAGATCTAAAAATTAGTATTTTCGGATTTTGGTGGTCTTGATCTATCAAACTTCTTTGTTTGCAAATTTTGATGGTTCCATATTGTAGAGAGTTTTATTCTACCCAATTTTGACCTTTGGAAAGTTGAATTTGGACTTGTTTTGACCAAGTTATGGACTTTTGAAGCTTTGGGGTGCAACCATGGAGTTCTTGCTGTTTGGAGAAGACAGTGAGCAGTGTACGTTAGCTTTTTAGCTTGCGTCACTGAGCTGTACACGCTCTTTAGCGCAGCACAGTATGGAGTCCATACGCTGCCTTTTTAGGAAGCGTGTGTCTTGCATACGCTGCCTTTTTAGGAAGCGTGTGTCTTCCATACGCTGCCTTTTGGGAGCGTATGACTTGCATACGCTGACTTGGATGGTCAGGAGTCGTATGGAGTCCATACGCTGCCTTTTGGGAGCGTATGACTTGCATACGCTGACTTGGATGGTCAGGAGTCGTATGGAGTCCATACGCTGCCTTTTGGGAGCGTATGACTTGCATATGCTCACTTGGATAGTGAGGAGTCGTATGGAGTTCATACGCAGCTTGACTTGAGCGTAGCTAGACTTGAGCGTACGCTGACCCTACTTACCCTGGATCTTCTATAGCCCTGTATATTGATATTTTATTAGATATTTAACGTCCATTTTATATCCTTACGCCTTTTGGCATAAACTTGTTATAATCATGATATGTTAATATTTATGTTAAATATAGATTGTTACGTGGGATGTACCATGTGTCGTGAATTGAGTATAGATACCCCGATTGATTGGAATTAAACCCTGAGAGTTGTAGACTCGGCCCCACTGAATACTAGTTGACTTTCATGCCTTGTCACCATTGATAATGATTGTGACCTTGACTAATAATTGATCATGCGTTCCTAGTTGGAACTAAGAGGCTGGCTAGTCATCTTATTAAATTAAATGAATGAGACACGTTCATGTTATGAACTATTGTAATCGACTGGCTGATCCCGAATATCGACATACATGCACATGCAGGCTTCAATCTATTTATTTATTTATTTACTTACTTATTTTCTACAAAAGAAGCATGTGTACTTTATGGTCAAGGCATGATTACCGTGGTTAGATTTGATTGTTGTATTACGCTATGTAAGACCTGCAACCTAACCGCACTGGTATCGTTGTAGAGTTGTGCATATCGTACCCCGTATGAAAGTACTCATTTGAATGACCATGATCCACGGCATAGGATTTCACTCAACGTAGAGACTATTAAGTTAAATAAAATAATGATTGCATAGAGAGAATGGATTCCCGAGTTCTTACATGGCAGCCCCCTTGGGACAAGTAATACCCGACGGGCCGGCTGGTTCCCACAGATACTATAAACCTGCCACACGGGCAGGGAACAGTATCTGCTTATATTATTATTGTATATTGTATATTGATGACGGACGTCCTGCTAGGACTCGTCTAAATCATGCATGGCGCACATGATTCACTGGATAGACTAGCCTTGCTTGCACATAGTAAGAACTGAGGAATCCCTAATTGCATTATTCCAGGATAACTTGGAACACACAGTAGCAAGCCGTAGTAGTTGAATGGCCGTTTAAATTGACTTGTTTGTGTACTGTACTACTCTGTTACCTAACTGGGATGATCAGAATGTCAGGACATGACGGGCCAATTTCTGTCCTTGTTTGGTTGGGAGGTTGGTTCGAAGTATTGTGATGTGATGTGAATCCTAGTGGAAAGCAGAGATCTATTATTATATTCTCTTACTTACTGTTTTAGTTCTCATGTCGTGCTTCCTTGTGGTGCTTGCTATTAGAGGTCTAACCTCTCTGGTTTTGTATGGCCAGATTTAGAGCCGGTCCCCGAGGATCCAGCTTACTTCTACCTCCAGGATGGTCAACACTAGAGGGATGATCGCAGGAGGACTCGAGTGGGTTCCTTACTTCACCGCTCGTTTTGTCACTTACTTTATACTTAGCCGTTTGGCACCGACATGTTAGTCGGATTGTCTTGTACTTACTTTTACATAATTGTAATTAAAGTCAGACTGCAGCTGATAACAATTGTGTATACTTTTGCTACATCAATCTGGCTATGTTTTGTAAAGCCAGATATCAAGAACATTTTGACGGAGCGTTTGGGACGCCTTACTGCTTTATCTTACATGTTCTCTATTTCTGTTTCTTGTTTGAATGATTGAGACAATAGAAGTAAAGAGACCATAGGGAGACTTTCATGTAGTATGCACCCCCTCGTCTTGTAGACAGCATTGATCGTATTATACGGTATTCATCTACCCGTAATACATAGCTGGCTGAGTCATTCCCCCGCTCTCCAGTATTCTGGTTCTGGGGCGTGACAACAGGGATTGTGCCTGGCTTGTGGAGCACTGGACCACAGGGTTAGGGACTGCCCGAATAGGGGGAGTTCCTCTTCATCAACCTTTTCTAGTCCTTCGGTTAGGGGACCAGCCCCAGTACCAGTCCAGCAGCAACAGTAGTACCCGTTGCCGAGGCCCTTACCGCCTCAGACCCAAGTATTTCAGCAGCAAAATCTCCAGCAGTATGCACAAGCCCAAGCCCAGATCCAGAACAGGCAGCGAGGATTTCAGCAGAGGGGACCAGCACCCCGAGGGCATAGTCAGGCTATGGTAATGATCGTAGAGGAAGGATTGGCACCAGGAGAGGTAGTGGCAGGTACTATTCTCGTCAACTCCTTTCCTGCTTTAGCTTTATTTGATTCTGGTGCATCACATTCATTTATGTCTGCATGATTCGCGATATGGATAGGATTGGAGCCCGAGTCATTATCAGTAAGGCTCAATATACTTACTGGTAATGGACTCGTGGGAGTAGATAGAGTATTTTTCTCGTGTCGGATCGTAGTTAGCGGTAGAGAATTTTTTGCTAGATTGATAAAGTTCCCGATGGCCGATTATGATGTGGTCTTAGGGATGGATTGGTTGAGGAACCAGTATGCTAGAATAGACTGCCATATTGGCAGGGTTATTTTTAGCATTCCAAGCGAGCCTGAGTTTTCCTTTTCCCGAGGCGAAGTTGAACCTTCTCCTCCGGTATTGCGGATGGCCGTGGCAGCAGTGCAGTTCCCTGGATAGTCGAGGAGTTTCCAGATGTTTTTCCAGAAGAGCTTCCACGGATGCCGCCAGAGCGGGAGATCGAGTTCACCATAGACTTGATTCCCGGGACAGCCCCAGTGTCGGAGAGAGTCTACAGAATGGCGCCGTCAGAGTTGGAGATATTGTACAAGATGATTGAAGAACTTAGGACCAAGGGATTCATTCGTGCAAGTGGATCGCCTTGGGGAGCCCCGATGCTTCTTGTGAAAAAGAAGGATGGTACGTCCAGGTTATGTGTTGATTATCGTACCTTGAACTCAGTGACAATCAAGAACAGATGCCCTCTCCCGAGGATAGATGACTTGTTTGATCAACTCAAGGGGGCAGGAGTATTTTCGAAGATCAACTTGCGCTCAGGATATCATCAGATCAGAGTCAGAGAGCAGGACATCCCGAAGACAGCTTTCAGATCCAGATATGGGCATTGGGAGTTCCTTGTTATGCCATTTGGAGCGGCCAATGCGCCGGCTGTATTCATGGACCTCATGAATCATATCTTTATGCCTTATTTGGATCAGTTCGTAATAGTGTTCCTAGATGACATCCTGGTCTACAGCAAGAGTGAAGCAGAGCATGAGCAGCATCTCAGAGTTGTCCTCCAGATTCTTCGTGAGCACTAATTGTATGCCAAGTTCAGTAAATGCGAGTTCTGGCTCGATCGCATTTCATACTTTGGTCATATCATCACCAGAGGAGGAGTAGAAGTGGATCCCCAGAAGATCGTGGCCATTGAGACATGGCCAGTGCCCAGCACAGTTGTAGAAGTTTGTAGTTTTCTTGGCTTGGCCGGCTACTATCGACGATTTGTTTCAGATTTTGCTCGGATTTCAGCGCCCTTGACCCAGTTGACCCGCAAGGATGTGCAGTTCGCTTGGACCGTAGAATGTCAGAGTTCGTTTGAGAAGTTGAAGCGAGGCTTAATAACGGCTCCTATTCTCACGCTTCCAGATGAGACCGAGGGATTCTCAGTATATTGTGATGCTTCAGGCAGAGGTTTAGGATGTGTTTTGATGCAGCATGGGAAGGTAATAGCTTATGCGTCACGTCAACTTCATAAACATGAGAGGAATTACCCAACCCACAACTTAGAGTTGGCGGCAGTAGTGTTTGTACTGAAGCTTTGGAGATATTACTTGTATGGAGATAGGGTGGAGATTTTCACCGACCACAAGAGCCTGAAGTATGTATTTACCCAGAAGGATCTCAATATGCGTCAGAGGATATGGCTAGAGCTACTTGTGGATTATGATGTCAATCTGCAGTATCACTCGGGGAAGGCCAACGTTGTTGCAGATGCATTGAGCAGGAGAGCCGGAGTTTATTTTCTAACAGCTCAACCAGAATTATTAGAAGATCTTCAGAAGATGGGTATAGAAGTTGTCCTTCCAACCAATGTGGCATTGATGCCCAGTATACAAGTTAGGTCCAGCATAGTTGAAAGGATCAAGATGGCTCAGTCAGCAGATTCCAAGCTTCAACGACTCAGGACAGAGTGTGAGACGGGACGAAGACCGGAGCTATTACATTTATGAAGATGGTACACTTCGACATGGTAAACGTCTTTGTGTACCCAGTGGAGATATCAGACAGGAGATCATGGCAGAAGCTCACAGTTCTCAGTATTCCATTCATTCGGACAGTACGAAGATGTACCGTGATATTCGACAGCACTTTTTATGGAATGGCATAAAGAGGGAGATAGCTCAGTTTGTCTCTCGGTGTTTGGTTTGGCAATAGGTTAAGGCTGAACATCAGAGGCCAGCTGAACTTCTTCAGCCCTTGCCGATTCCAGAATGGAAGTGGGAGCATGTAACCATGGATTTCGTGACTAGATTACCTAGGTCCCCAGCTAGTAGAGATGCTATATGGGTTATAGTTGATAGGCTCACGAAGGTGGCTCACTTTCTCCAATTCAGAATTGGTCAGTCGACAGCTCAGCTGGCAGAGATGTACCTTAGGCAGATAGTCAGGATGCATGGAGTACCAGTCAGTATCACCTCGGACCGGGATTCAAGATTCACATCGTACTTTTGGCACAGTCTCCAGAAGAGTTTGGGGACTCGTCTCCAGTTCAGCTCAACTTATCATCCACAGACAGATGGTCAGTCAGAACGCACGATCCAGACTCTTGAAGATATGTTGCGGTCATGTACACTCGACTTCGGTGGTTCGTGGGAAGATCACCTGCACCTGGTGGAGTTCTCGTACAACAACAGTTTCCAAGCTAGTATCCAGATGGCACCGTTCGAGGCACTGTACGGTAGGAAGTGCAGATCCCCATTAGCATGGGATGATGTTGGAGAGAGGCAGATGCTCGGTCCGAAAATGATTACTCGGACTATCGAGGTGGTCAGAAGGGTTAAGGATCATCTTCGCGTGGCACAAGATCGCCAACGCCATTGGACCGATTCTTATCGACGTTCCCTCGAATTCTCTGTCGGCGACCATGTATTCCTTAGGATCTCGCCTACTCATGGCGTCATTCATTTCGGCGTACAGGAAAAGCTTAATCCTAGGTATATAGGACCGTTCGATATTCTGGAGCGAGTAGAAGATGTGTCCTATCGTCTTGCTCTTCCGTTGTCGCTAAGCGAGGTGCATGACGTGTTCCATGTATCCCAACTACGACGGTATATCCCGGACCCGAGCCACATCCTGGATCATTCGGAATTGGTTGTTGGTACAAACCTTTCGTATGAGGAGAGGCCCGTGTCTATATTGGACCGAAGAGAGAAGACACTCAAGAATAAGACTATCAAGTTAGTCCGTGTTGCTTGGGGTCATCACTCTTTGGGAGAGTCAATATGGGAGCGTGAGGATGAGATCCGATCGCGATATTCCGACCTATTTGACTCGTGAGGTATAATGTCTTCCTTATGCCTCGTGGCTTCGATTCCTTGCTTGCATGATTGATTGCTTGATGGATTGCCTAGTATAACTTGCATGTGATTAATATAGCTTGTCCATGTCTCTCTAGCCACTTAATTAAATTCTGAGGACAGAATTCTTTTAAGGTGGGTAGAGTTGTAATCTGTGGTTCGCATTGCGTATCTTGGTATGCATATACGTAGTTTGACCCATATTGCATGTTTCTCTGCTTGATTTATTCTAGCATTTCATTGATTGGCTTATTCTTGGGTTGGTTCGGCTTGGCTTGGTTGCTTTGGTTTATCATGAACCAAAGGTGGACCCTCCTACCTACCACCACCCTCCTTATTTATAACCCCTTCCCTTTCTCTCTCATCATTACTTCCTTCCTTCTTCATTTACTCTCCACCACCAACCAAGAGAACCCTAGCCTAGGCAAGTACAACTTGCTTCATGAAGAAACCCACCATTTTTATTGTTCTAAACTCTTCTATACAACTTTCTAATCCACCTTAGTTCTTGTCATTTTACATTTTCTTGTATATTTTCTTGTAGATCTAGGTTTTAGCTATTTTCAGATTTTTATGGTTTTGATCTATCAAACCTTCTTATTTTCAAGTTTTGATGGTTCCATGTTGTAGAAAATTTGATTCTACCAAATTTAGACCATTGAAAGTCCTGATTTCGACTTATTTTGAGTAATTTATGGTCTTTTGGTTCATGGGTTTTCATGGCCATTGGAGGCTGGTTGGGGAAGATAAGCAACGCATGCTGTTTGCTGGCAAAAAAAAGCTGTTGCCTGCTGTTTGCTAGTGCATGCTGTTTGCTGGCGTATGCTGTCCTGGCGCATGCTGTTTCCTGGCGCATGCTGTTTGCTGGCGCATGCTGTTGCTGACTGTTTGCTGGCGCATGCTGTTTGCTGGCGTATGCTGTCCTGACGCATGATGTTTCCTTGTGTATGCTGTTTGCTAGTGCATGCTATCCTCGCGCATGCTATTTCCTGGCGTATGCTGTTTGCTGGCGTATGCTGTTGCTGGCTGTTGCTGGTTGTTTGCTGGCGCATGCTGTCCTCGTGCAGGCTATTTCCTGGCCCATGCTGTTTGCTGGTATATGTTGTTGCTGGCTGTTTATTGGCGCATGCTGTTTGCTGGCGCATGCTGTCCTGGCGCATGTTGTTTGCTGGCGCATGCTGTTGCTGGCTGTTTGCTGGCACATGCTGTCCTGGCACATGCTGTTGCTGGCTGTTTGCTGGCGTATGCTGTTTGTTGGCGCATGATGTTTGCTGGTGCATACTGTCCCTGGCACCCCTTTTGATCTCTTGTACCATTTGTTTTGCCATGACAAATCTTGTTACCTTATCCGTGTTATTTCTCTTGATCCTTAGTGTAATGTGGGATAATTATGGCATGAACATGACATGATACATGAACCTGACACGATACATGGGCACTACAAGATAATGCATGATAGTGGCCCGTCGTGGCGCACTCCTGACAAGTAAACCTGGCATAATATACCTCGAATTGCTGTTACGACAGCTAACGTGACATGACATTACAAGTATGAATAACCCGAATGCCGTGGGCGATTGTGCTTGTATAATGAACCAGTCTTGTCTTGCGTCATGCTTCGGATGGGACCCCTGAGTACCACGGTCAGGGGTACCTACTGAAATGGACTAAGGCTAATAACTAGAATAACACAGTAGTCATGAAGAGATTTCCCAGCTACAGGCAATCCCGTTACCTGGGCGCACTTGGGATCTGTAGCCTGCCGTCGAGTAGGGCACATTTCCAGCACACTGTCATGTGTTGCACCCTCTAAGTCACTTAAGGGTACATGCGTTTTCTGGACGATGTACCCACTTGAATTCAACCCCTAATATTCGACCTGGGTAACCTGGATGGTCTGCAGGGCTTGTGGCTGTGGAATAATCTTACTGCATCTTCTTAGTAACTAGGCCTGTGATAACCCTAGTTAGTTAAAGTATCAAGCTGTACTTATTGCTTGGCCGTGATTGTTGAATGGGGAATGATCAGTCTAAGTCTTGTCTTGATCATGTACCAGATTGTTACATGACCTGATTTTCTTATATTATCTTGCCGATAAATGGTGGAAAACCAAGTTCCATTCAGATGAAGGGTTACAACCCCGGTCCTTGTTTGGTTTACGGGTTGTAACCTAGTTATCTGAATAATTCCATAGTTATCTCGTCGTATATCATCCTGATATTTTCATAATTCCAGTTCTTACTTATTTATACTCTTGTGCTAATTGCTGGTTTAGTTCCTAAGTGAAGCTTCCTTTGTGGTACTTACTTTTTCTGGGATCTGACCCAACTGATTTTGTATGGCCAGATTTTGGAGCAGCTCCAGAGGATCTACTGACTTTCCAGTCCGATGGTGACCACCAGGCGTAACCAGGGCAACGAGTGGGTTATTTTTAGCTCTTCCACTTTGTTGTAAAAATATTCTTTTGAGTCGTTTAGCCGACGAGCACCTGTTTAGCTCGATTGCACCTTTACTTACTGTCTGCCTACGGGCTGTAGCAGATCCTAGGGTTGATCATGTATGACTAAACTCTTGCTAGTCTTCACATTTTGTAACGACTAGCTTCATGATCAGCTGAATATGTAATATTTGGGACGCCTTACTATTGTATATTTGGTGATCTTACATCTTGTGACATTTGCTTACTTGCTTGTGATTGAGACACTAGGCTTATTCATGACCATAAGAGACTGTTGGCTTGTAGTTAAACCCTCATGTATCTAGACAGCCGTGACCGTATAGCGAGGTGGATTGCACTTCAATATACGTAGCTGGCTATGTCCGCCCCCACTCTCCAGTATTCTGGCTCTGGGGCGTGACACCCTTCCTAAACCACCAAAACCGTTCCTAATCCTTCCTAAACCGGTTTAAACGCCTGGGCGCATAGGAAACGCCCTTTAAAAGGGTGTATCTGTCACAAATTTTGGAGTTCATATTTTTTTTTGAAAAGATGAATCTAAATTATGATCATCTGCAACCAATTTACTGCATAGGTGGTTGGGTGGGTGAAGGAAGTAAAGGAGATATATAAAGAAAATGTTATAAATTTATCCTTTAAAAGGGTGTATATGTAACGAAAACGTTTTAATACTGGCGGGAGGGAGTTAATAAGTTGGGAGGGAATTAAATAGGAATTAGCCTTGAAAACGTTCTTTAAAAGGGTGTTTCTCTACAAAACAAAGAAACACCCTTTTTAAGAACGTTTTGGGCCTTATTTTGCACCTTTTTAATGACGTTTGTGAGACCCGTCTCACTGTATCGGTATTTTATACGGATACGTGTTTATTTGAGCCGTATTTCGTATTTATCGATTTGCGTGATATTTTAAAATTTCCTAAGTGTAGGATTTCATGACTTGGTTTAACTTGGATTTGGTTTTATTTGGTTCGGTTCCACTTTGACTTGGTTTGGTTTGGCTTGAACTTGGTTTGGTTAGTTGGTTCTTTATGAGATGAGGTGTATGGCTTAGATTGAGTGGAGAGGAATGAATGGTGGAGATTGCTTGGGCTTGTTATATAAGCCACTTTTTCTCTCTCCCTCCTTATTCACCATCATTCATTTTCTTTTTCCACCAAACCCTAGCCATTAGAGAGAGGCAAGTACACCTTGCCGAATGTTGGACGATTTCCATTTTGTTTGTTCCATTCTCTTTATTGTTACATTCTAAGCATGTTTAGAACTTGGAGTTTTCCAATTTGATGGCTAGATTGTTGTAGATCTAACTTTGAAGTAATTTCGGTTTTTATGGGTTTTGATCTGTTAAACTTACATGTTCTTGTTGTTTGATGGTTCCATGTTGTAGAGAATTTTATTTTACCCAAATTTGACCTATGGAAGTTCGGATTTGGACTCTGGATGATGGAATTATGGAGCTTGGAAGTAGGACTCATGGTGTTTTTCTTCTCTGAATTTGAGGAGAAGAACAGTACTTGACCGCATGACTATTTCATGCGGCAAGTGGTTTTTCTAGCCGCATGGCCTTGCAATCATTAATTTCATGCATGCATTAAATATTTGCTTGATAAGTGCTTGCTTGCATGCAACAGTTAGTGGCCGCATAGGCCTATGGGTATTTATTATTATTATAATATGGCTTGCTCTTAAATATTGCTTACTTTTAATATTTTCTTGCCTGCATTCAATCCACAGTAGCTAGCCGCATATGAAACAATGAGCCGCATGGAGACTAAGCATTAGAATTAATGCATTAGTACAAATGTATTTTGCTTGGAACACCAAGCCTTAGCCGCATGTAGTGGTGTAATAATGCATGCACAGAAGCATAGCCGCATGGATGGAGGCACAGCCGCATGGCATGGGATGGAAGCATTGCATGCTTGCTTTATAAGCATTAAATGCCATTCACGCACTTAAAGCCTTTCCTGGAAAAGCATATAATTTTCATGCTTTATACTAAGCATTAAATGCTTGTACTTAAAGCTATTCCATGCCATATTAATAATATTTAATGTTGCATTCAATGCCTAGCCGCATAAGAATGAATAAATTGCAATTTTTGCATTTAAGCCCCTTTAATGCATTTTAGGTGTTTAAGTCCAAAAAGCCTTTAATACATTATTGCATTTAAGTCCAAATGCATATAATGCATGAGCCGCATAAGGTTTTAAAGCATGTTTTCATGCATGCTTGATGCTTGGTTTAAGCATCCTGAGAAGGAATCATTTAATTACATTCTTTCCTTGTGCATTCTCTTTTTATGTATTTTCCATGCCCTTTTCCTAAGGCATCCTAAGCTAGCCGCATAAAGCTTGGTCTTTATTTGCCGTTAATGCATGAACTAAGGTGGAGCTGCATCAGAAAAGTATTTATTATTAGTTGCTTGTTTGTATTTTTATGCAAACAGAACCGCATGGCCAGTATTTAATATTATTTAATTGTTTGTATTTTATACAAGCAAATGTGAGACCGAGCCGCATGGAATTATTTGTTGACCAATCAAATGTTTGTTGGCTGCATGGCCTCTTCCCACTTGCTGGCCGCATGGCCATTGTACTTTTTGGACTTGAATTTAATATTGGAATGCATGGCTTTTATTGAGTTGCCTGTACTTGCAGGATATATTTTATGTCATCATTGCTTAGCCACGTGAACCAATATTTAAATGGTTCACGTGAACCTTTTCTTATTACATTAATTGTGGGGGGGTCCCACATAACTTCTTTTTAGTTGACTTGCTTGCTGAAGTGGAAACTTGCATTCATTGCGGGTCCCACTCTCTTTGTCTTTTCTGATTGAAGGAATATTTCTTGCTGGTATTTAATTTTGGAGCCGCATGGGTGGCCTCCCACTCTCTATGACCGCATATTTGTTCTCCCACTTTTGGACCGCATGGGTCCCACTTTGATTGTTTAAATGTTTTATTTGCCTGAATTGTGGTCAGAATTTTTTCCCACTCCCAACATGAAAATTGTAGAGTTTCTCCTTGGCTTCAAGAATATATATATTATTAATATATTATTATTTAATTGTGCAAGTTTCTTCCTTCTTTGATAAATGACATGACACGACGGTGACCCGTAGTGGTGCACTCTTGAAATAAACTTGACATGATATTCTTGACATGATATTCTTGACTTGATAATTGACAGTGATAACTTGACATGATATGCTTGACCTGATTCTTGATAGTGACCCGCCGTGGTGCACTCTTGACATGATAACTTGAAATGATAAATAAGAATGACTTGATAGTGGCCCGTCGTGGCGCACTCTTGATAAGTAATAATGATAATGATAGTGGCCCGTCGTGGCGCACTCCTGACAAGAATTACTTAGTATCCTGACACCGTGGGTGATTGTGCTTGTACAAATAAACCAGTCCTGTCTTGCATCATGTCTAGGGAGGGACTCCTGAGTACCACGGTCAGGAGTACCTACTAAAATAGACTAAGGCTAATAACTAGATTAATACAGTAGTCATGAAGAGATCTCCCAGCTACAGGCAATCCCGTTACCTAGGCACGCTTGGGATCTGTAGCCTGCCGTCGAGTAGGGCACATTTCCAGCACACTGTCATGTGTTGCACCCTTCAAGCTACCTAAGGGTACATGTGTTTCCTGGACGATGTACCCACCTGAATTCAACCCTAATCTTTCGTCCTGGGTAACCTGGATGGTCTGCAGGGCTTGTGGCTGTGGAAGATTCTCACTGTATCTTGTTAGTAATTAGGCTTGTGACAACCCTAGTTAGTTAATGTAGAAAGCCGTAGGCAATGATTGGCCGTAATTGATTGGATGGAGTCTACTCAGTGCAAGTCTTGTCTTGATCCTGTACCTGATTGTTACATGTTCTGATTTCTTATATTTTATCTTGCCGATAAATGGTGAGGATACCAAGTTCCGTTCAGACGAAGGGTTACAACCCCGGTCCTTGTTTGGTTTACGGGTTGTATCCTGGTTATCTGAATAGTCCCATGGTTATCCCATCGTATATCACCTTTCCAGTCTAAGTCTTGTCCAGATCCAGTTCCTAACTGTTCCAGTTTATTTATTTAACATGTTCTCCAGTTTACTTACTGCTCAATGATGCTTTACTTACTGTCTTCCTATGTTCGGGATGAGTGCATTGGTACTGCACAAATCCCGATCCTCCTTTACTTAATTGCTTGTTGATTGCTAATGATTGCTGGTTTTAAGTTCATAGTTCGGCCTCCTTTGTGGTACTTGCTATTTGGGGTCTGACCCCACTGGTTTTGCATGGCCAGGTTCTGATAGAAGAGCCCGAAGGATCTACCGCATTATCTACTCGACGGTGACCAGCCGGAGCACCAGAGTGCCTCAGTGGGTTCTTCTTCATCCTCCCACTGATATGTAAATTCTTCTCTTGTAACGTTTAGCCCCGAGCACGTGTTTAGCTCGTGTTTTGGTATTTTCCTTGATATTGTAGCCTACGGGCATAAATATGATATGTGTATTCTAGACTATAGCTAGTCCTTATCATGTACGACTAATATTCTAGCTAGTCCTCAGTTCTGTGGTACTGGCTTCATGATCATTCATGTATATATGGTTCGGGACGCCTTACTATTGTATGTATGATGATCGTACTCTTTGCTCTTGTATAATTGCCTGTGATTGAGATACCTAGGATTGTTAAACCATAGGATTGACTGATGGCTTGTAAAGTAACCCCCATGTCTTGACAGCTTATACGTGATTTCAGAGTATTAACGTACTTTGGGATTGCGTAGCTGGCTGTGTCCGCCTCCGTCCAGTATTCTGGTTCTGGGGCGTGACATGGTTTTAGTGGTGGCGCCATGCAGGTCTGAATCTCGATTTTCAGATTTGTGGGGGTTACCATGTTTAGATATCTCAATCACGATTATCCTTATTGATCTCCTTCGGATTATCCTCTATCTCTGATACTTGACTTGATATCTGTTTTGATCATTGATCATTCCTGTTTCCATGATTTGATCTTGTGTCCTTCAACTTTCAAGGGCACTGTTCTTGATCCTTCTGATTATCTTGTTCGTGTTTTGCCGAGGGAAGCTCAGCATTCTTCAGCCAGGCCAGTTATGGAGGATCAGTCTCAGCATGCAGGCAGAGATGTCAGTCCATCTCGATCAGCCGATCGCTTCTATCTTCGTATCTTGAGGCAGGTGATAAAGTTCATGCATCTGTTTCAACTACGATGATACGTCCTGGGTAGAGTCATGTCTTGAACTAAGTCATTGGTACCGACTTACCTTGAGGCTTGACTTTTATCCATTTTGGGAGTCAGCTTTGGCCAGCAAGTACGTTGGTTTCTACACAACTGTCTCAGGAGACATATTGATCCATATGCCTCCAGCCCTTCTGGATCATGATTGTATTTGTTCTTGTGCATTTATTTACTGCTTACGTATTTATTTATATTCCTGATTGCTTTACCTTACTTACTTGCCATGTTTATTTTATTTGAGAATGTTATGTTTCCTGGAGCTTTTGTTTTGTTATCTTGCTCGACTAGCCTCAGAAAATTCTGAGGACAGAATTTTTCTAAGGTGTGGAGAGTTGTGAGACCCGTCTCACTGTATCGGTATTTTATACGGATACATGTTTATTTGAGCCGTATTTCGTATTTATCGATTTGCGTGATATTTTAAAATTTCCTAAGTGTAGAATTTCATGACTTGGTTTAACTTAGATTTGGTTTTATTTGGTTCGGTTCCACTTTGACTTGGTTTGGTTTGGCTTGAACTTGGTTTGGTTAGTTGGTTCTTTATGAGATGAGGTGTATGGCTTAGATTGAGTGGAGAGGAATGAATGGTGGAGATTGCTTGGGCTTGTTATATAAGCCACTTTTTCTCTCTCCCTCCTCATTCACCATCATTCATTTTCTTTTTCCACCAAACCCTAGCCATTAGAGAGAGGCAAGTACACCTTGCCGAATGTTGGACGATTTCCATTTTGTTTGTTCCATTCTCTTTATTGTTACATTCTAAGCATGTTTAGAACTTGGAGTTTTCCAATTTGATGGCTAGATTGTTGTAGATCTAACTTTGAAGTAATTTCGGTTTTCATGTGTTTTGATCTGTTAAACTTATATGTTCTTGTTGTTTGATGGTTCCATGTTGTAGAGAATTTTATTTTACCCAAATTTGACCTATGGAAGTTCGGATTTGGACTCTGGATGATGGAATTATGGAGCTTGGAAGTAGGACTCATGGTGTTTTTCTTCTCTGAATTTGAGGAGAAGAACAGTACTTGACCGCATGACTATTTCATGCGGCAAGTGGTTTTTCTAGCCGCATGGCCTTGCAATCATTAATTTCATGCATGCATTAAATATTTGCTTGATAAGTGCTTGCTTGCATGCAACAGTTAGTGGCCGCATAGGCCTATGGGTATTTATTATTATTATAATATGGCTTGCTCTTAAATATTGCTTACTTTTAATATTTCCTTGCCTGCATTCAATCCACAGTAGCTAGCCGCATATGAAACAATGAGCCGCATGGAGACTAAGCATTAGAATTAATGCATTAGTACAAATGTATTTTGCTTGGAACACCAAGCCTTAGCCGCATGTAGTGGTGTAATAATGCATGCACAGAAGCATAGCCGCATGGATGGAGGCACAGCCGCATGGCATGGGATGGAAGCATTGCATGCTTGCTTTATAAGCATTAAATGCCATTCACGCACTTAAAGCCTTTCCTGGAAAAGCATATAATTTTCATGCTTTATACTAAGCATTAAATGCTTGTACTTAAAGCTATTCCATGCCATATTAATAATATTTAATGTTGCATTCAATGCCTAGCCGCATAAGAATGAATAAATTACAATTTTTGCATTTAAGCCCCTTTAATGCATTTTAGGTGTTTAAGTCCAAAAAGCCTTTAATACATTATTGCATTTAAGTCCAAATGCATATAATGCATGAGCCGCATAAGGTTTTAAAGCATGTTTTCATGCATGCTTGATGCTTGGTTTAAGCATCCTGAGAAGGAATCATTTAATTACATTCTTTCCTTGTGCATTCTCTTTTTATGTATTTTCCATGCCCTTTTCCTAAGGCATCCTAAGCTAGCCGCATAAAGCTTGGTCTTTATTTGCCGTTAATGCATGAACTAAGGTGGAGCTGCATCAGAAAAGTATTTATTATTAGTTGCTTGTTTGTATTTTTATGCAAGCAGAACCGCATGGCCAGTATTTAATATTATTTAATTGTTTGTATTTTATACAAGCAAATGTGAGACCGAGCCGCATGGAATTATTTGTTGACCAATCAAATGTTTGTTGGCCGCATGGCCTATTCCCACTTGCTGGCCGCATGGCCATTGTACTTTTTGGACTTGAATTTAATATTGGAATGCATGGCTTTTATTGAGTTGCCTGTACTTGCAGGATATATTTTATGTCATCATTGCTTAGCCACGTGAACCAATATTTAAATGGTTCACGTGAACCTTTTCTTATTGCATTAATTGTGGGGGGGTCCCACATAACTTCTTTTTAGTTGACTTGCTTGCTGAAGTGGAAGCTTGCATTCATTGCGGGTCCCACTCTCTTTGTCTTTTCTGATTGAAGGAATATTTCTTGCTGGTATTTAATTTTGGAGCCGCATGGGTGGCCTCCCACTCTCTATGACCGCATATTTGTTCTCCCACTTTTGGACCGCATGGGTCCCACTTTGATTGTTTAAATATTTTATTTGCCTGAATTGTGGTCAGAATTTCTTCCCACTCCCAACATGAAAATTGTAGAGTTTCTCCTTGGCTTCAAGAATATATATTATTAATATATTATTATTTAATTGTGCAAGTTTTTTCCTTCTTTGATAAATGACATGACACGACGGTGACCCGTAGTGGTGCACTCTTGAAATGAACTTGACATGATATTCTTGACATGATATTCTTGACTTGATAATTGACAGTGATAACTTGACATGATATGCTTGACCTGATTCTTGATAGTGACCCGCCGTGGTGCACTCTTGACATGATAACTTGAAATGATAAATAAGAATGACTTGATAGTGGCCCGTCGTGGCGCACTCTTGATAAGTAATAATGATAATGATAGTGGCCCGTCGTGGCGCACTCCTGACAAGAATTACTTAGTATCCTGACACCGTGGGTGATTGTGTTTGTACAAATAAACCAATCCTGTCTTGCATCATGTCTAGGGAGGGACTCCTGAGTACCACGGTCAGGAGTACCTACTAAAATGGACTAAGGCTAATAACTAGATTAATACAGTAGTCATGAAGAGATCTCCCAGCTACAGGCAATCCCGTTACCTAGGCGCGCTTGGGATCTGTAGCCTGCCGTCGAGTAGGGCACATTTCCAGCACACTGTTATGTGTTGCACCCTTCAAGCTACCTAAGGGTACATGCGTTTCCTGGACGATGTACCCACCTGAATTCAACCCTAATCTTTCGTCCTGGGTAACCTGGATGGTCTGCAGGGCTTGTGGCTGTGGAAGATTCTCACTGCATCTTGTTAGTAATTAGGCTTGTGACAACCCTAGTTAGTTAATGTAGAAAGCCGTAGGCAATGATTGACCGTAATTGATTGGATGGAGTCTACTCAGTGCAAGTCTTGTCTTGATCATGTACCTGATTGTTACATGTTCTGATTTCTTATATTTTATCTTGCCGATAAATGGTGAGGATACCAAGTTCCGTTCAGACGAAGGGTTACAACCCCGGTCCTTGTTTGGTTTACGGGTTGTATCCTGGTTATCTGAATAGTCCCATGGTTATCCCATCGTATATCACCTTTCCAGTCTAAGTCTTGTCCAGATCCAGTTCCTAACTGTTCCAGTTTATTTATTTAACATGTTCTCCAGTTTACTTACTGCTCAATGATGCTTTACTTACTGTCTTCCTATGTTCGGGATGAGTGCATTGGTACTGCACAAATCCCGATCCTCCTTTACTTAATTGCTTGTTGATTGCTAATGATTGCTGGTTTTAAGTTCATAGTTCGGCCTCCTTTGTGGTACTTGCTATTTGGGGTCTGACCCCACTGGTTTTGCATGGCCAGGTTCTGATAGAAGAGCCCGAATGATCTACCGCATCATCTACTCGACGGTGACCAGCCGGAGCACCAGAGTGCCTCAGTGGGTTCTTCTTCATCCTCCCACTGATATGTAAATTCTTCTCTTGTAACGTTTAGCCCCGAGCACGTGTTTAGCTCGTGTTTTGGTATTTTCCTTGATATTGTAGCCTACGGGCATAAACATGATATGTGTATTCTAGACTATAGCTAGTCCTTATCATGTACGACTAATATTCTAGCTAGTCCTCAGTTCTGTGGTACTGGCTTCATGATCATTCATGTATATATGGTTCGGGACGCCTTACTATTGTATGTATGATGATCGTACTCTTTGCTCTTGTATAATTGCCTGTGATTGAGATACCTAGGATTGTTAAACCATAGGATTGACTGATGGCTTGTAAAGTAACCCCCATGTCTTGACAGCTTATACGTGATTTCAGAGTATTAACGTACTTTGGGATTGCGTAGCTGGCTGTGTCCGCCTCCGTCCAGTATTCTGGTTCTGGGACGTGACAACGTTTTGGGTCGTTTTTTTAATTTTCCTATTTCTTTCCCAAAGGAAAGAAATTCAACATTCCCATACCCATGTTTGATTATGTTGGGAATATTTAGTCCCAAAAATTTAATTATTCCATTCCCATGTTTGGTTCACACATGGATAGAAATCTTGATTTGTTTAAATTTTCATAAATACCCTTTCACTAATTTCATGATGTATATTACCATTCACATGTTTGGGATAGAAGTTGTAATTTTGAAAGTAGAATGATGGTATTAGCGGCCAAACAAAATACCCAAACAATATTCCTAGGAATGCAAAACTATTCCCAAGGGGGACTTGGGAATAGCTTTTCCACATCCATGGAAATATGAAGCCCCTCATATTCCCTCATAATTCTCAATTCTAGACATATCAAACATGGGTAAGGAATTCAAAATCCATTCCTAAGCCTCCAAAACTTGAACCAAACGTCCCCTAAATATAGTTGTCAAGTGGGCCGGGCCGGGCCTCTTGAGCCCATGAACTGTAGCAGGCCGGGCCGGACCAGGCTATGGATGAAAATATTAAGCCCAGCCCGGCACATGACCCACGGCACGGTGGGCTTCGGGTCGGGTCAGGCCGGGCCGGACACGACCCAATATAAGAAACTGGCCGGTCGCTCTGGAGGCCATCATTTTAATTCAATTCATTTCAGTATATACATATATCATTCATGAATGCATGCATGTATGTTGTTGTTGCAGCAACTTGCAACTAATATATATTAAAATGAATTGAATTTCATTTCATTTCAATTCAGTTCAAACATTCATTTCATTTCAATACACTACTACACTATATAATCATAATAATAACAGAGGCCACCACCATTGCACTTGTTGCTTTAGGCAGTGGTACAAGTCATATTTGGAGGGCAGAGTCTTTGTTGTGTACATATTTTTCTTTTCTTTTCTTTTCCTTGTGAAAGTGACAACATTGTTGTTAGTTGCTAGGATTTGGGACAAATCAAAGAGATTGTACATGGGATGTTACAACAGGGTTGAGCTTCGGGACGGGCCGTGTCGGGTTGGGCTTGGACTTCGGATCGGGCCGGGCCGGGTCTATATTATGGGCCAGTATACGTGGTCCAGCACAACCCAATATACGGGACCGGACTGGCCCAGACCCACGATTAATCGGGCCGGACTGACACATGGGCCAATTTTTCAAGCCGGGCTCGTGCCGGACTGGGCCGGCCCGGCCCAATTGACAGGCCTACCCCTAAATACAATGCTCTGTATGTAATTTTTTATGTTTCTTTCCTAAACCCTAAGGGTGTGTTTGGTAGGAGAAAAAAGTGGGAGGAAGGAAAATAAAGGAGGAAAAAGTGAAGAAAAATATTCATTTTCTCTTGTTTGGTATGGAAGAAAAATAGGAAAGAAGGAAAAGTGGAGGATTTATTTTTCCCTCATAACCTAAGAAATCCAATCCCCCAATAGTGGGAGGAAAAGTGGAAAAAAAAAAATGGAGGCTTGTATTGATTAACAGTTATACCCTCATATGAATTTATTATTTAAAAATTATTTATGAAGTCGAATGGTAAATAAGTATTTTTAGTTGAGGGTAGAATTGGTAAACCCTATATTTTTTACTTTCTTTTCTTCCATTTTTTTTCCATACCAAACAAAAGAAAATACATATCTTATCTTTTCCATCCTTACTACCAAACACAAAGAAAAAAAAAAAATCTTTTTTTCCATATGAAAAAAAAATATCTTTATTTTTTTCTTCCTTCCACTTTTTTTATCCTACCTACCAAACATAGCCTAACCCTTGGCAAACGTATATGACAAACAACAATGGTATTATAACATCGAGCAAAGGCGCCGGACTGATGGCGTTGTAGGTCTCTAGAACCATCCTGACCATCCTCCCAAATAGTAGTAGGTCTCTGGAACCATCCTGACCATCCTCCCCAGACTCGATCTCCTCTAAAGAACACTCTAGAACCCCACACCCCCAATAAATCCTGCTCCTCCCCCTTCCTTCTCTCCTCACACTTGTATCAAACCAGATCAAAACCCAAAGCTTTGCTCTCTTCCTCCCTCTAAATTTCATTAAAAAAAAAAACTCTCCTTTTGTCTCTCTCTAGTTTCCGCCAATGGACGATGACTTCGATTTCCCCGCCGGAGGCGAGCCGATGATGAACGAGGAGGACATGATGGACCTCCCCGACGAGAGCCCAACGCTCAAGGCTGGCGAGGAGAGGGAGATCGGGAAGGAGGGTCTCAAGAAGAAGCTCGTCAAGGAAGGAGAAGGATGGGAGACCCCGGAAGTCGGCGACGAAGTCGAAGGTCTCTCTCTCTCGATTATCGTAGGCTCGTTTGATCGATGTTTAATTTCGATTTCTGTCGATTTTGGGATCTGGGTGTTGATTGTTTCTTCGTTTTATTTGGATTCGAGAGGAAGATTCGATGTTGGGATATGGGCATCTCTCGATCCCTTTTTTTTGTCATTTTGGGTTTGTTTAGTTTTACAATTGTAGGTTATTTCAGTGATATTTCATGGCGGTCGTTGTGTGTATGCGATTGATTTGGCGGAAAATGAACAATTTGTTAGGGAAAGCATTGATCTTTGCTCCGTGGGTCTCTTTAATCTCTTTAATGTGGGGCCTTTTTTTTTTTTTTCCTGTACATTTAGATTATACCAGGTTTTTCTTATTTGTGGGGGTTTTGATTGGCTGCAGTGCACTACACTGGAACTTTGCTTGACGGCTCGAAGTTTGATTCCAGCCGCGATCGTGGAGAGCCGTTCAAGTTCAAGCTCGGTCAAGGTACATACAATTATACTCTCAAATCTCAATGATATATTTTTCCTTTTCTTGAAGAAGTCAGAGTTGAATTTGTTAATGACCTATAATTCAATTAGGCGATGTGCATTTATGTATGGTTTTTTCTAAGGGCACCACACTGTTTAATTGGGGCTAGCCCAAAAATGTTCAAAAAAAAATTAGAAGTTTGTCATCCATTTTTTTTACTTGGGGGTTAACTCAATTTTTTTCAGCAAGCAGTCCTAACATTATGTTAGGACTGCCATCAAGTTGGCAGTCCTAGGACTGCCAGCATGTTGGCAGTCCTCGGAGAAGAAGCATGTTGGCATGCCAGCATGTTGGAAAATATTTCCATCACAAATTTTCCATGGAATTATTTTCCAAAAAATATCATTTTTCATATTTTCTTCTAAAATGGTGGAAAATAAAACTTGTCCAACCCATAAGAAAATATCATTTTCCATAAAAAATAACCATTTTCTGAGGAAAATAATGACAATCAAACACCCAAATTAAGTTTTCCATGCAAATTTTTTAAATTTTTATGGAATTTTTTTCCTAGGAAAATAATTCCATGGAATTAATTTCTTTTCCACCTATTTTCCACCTTGCAAACACACCCAATTATCTTTGCCTTCTGACAATTTCAGAGTTGGTCATATGAGCTGATGTTTCAAGGTTAATAACTACATATTCATTGGGCAGCCATATGATTCCACTGAAAGCTGATCTTATAAATTCCTTCTGCTCGGGTTCGACCTTGAGCTAGGACGATCGTCCAAGCCCACAGATCTGGAGAGTCCAAAAAATTTAGTTTAAATATAAATATATTAAAATTTATAATGTAAGTAGACTTAGTATATTTTATTGGTCCTACCTAATATAAAACAATTATGGTGTTATATGTAGTGGTTACTAGTAGGCTTGTATATATAAGGTCCTTAGTTAAATTTTTGGTGGTGACAGTTTTTTTTAATTTACCTTTCTTCTAGTTTATTATTGTTATTTTTATAGTATGTACGGTGCTCTACATGAGCTCAGCACCGCCCCTACTTCTGCTATACATACATAGCCTTTTTGCAGGCCAGTCATCAAGGACCGTCCCTTCTTGGATATTAGCACTAAGGCCCCTAACCTATGTTGTATTAAGCGTGAGGTAAGACAAGACGCCACAAGACGACAAGGCTGTCGCCTCGCTTAATGGCTACTAAGCAGCACTTAAGCGGCGTTTAGTTAGCGCCTCACCTTTTTTTTTGCTCTTAAATGAAAAATATTCTATATAGTATATTTTAATATTTTTTCATATAATCCTATTAGTATATGCATGAATAACAATACCAATTATTAATCAAGCAAAGTAACAATATAAATACTAGAATCAAAATGCAAACTATAAGTCACACAGTGCATACATACTACATAGTCGTCAAAATACCATCAGACATAAAAGTTCTCTAAAGTTCCTACTTAAAGTTTTCCAACTATCCAATTACGTAAATAACAAAATATTCGGTTCAGCTTATTAAAAAAATAAAAAATCAGAAATCCTTAAACGAGACGCCTAAGGCGAGGCGAGGCACTACTAAGCGATGCCTAAGCGTGCTTAAGCGTTGATTGCTTTTCTGGGGCGAAAATTCATTAAGCGAGGTACCCTAATTCTAAATCTCGCTTAAGTGGTGTTTAAGCACACTTTTCACAACATAGTCCCTAACATTCCATATATATATATATATATATAGGCACGTGCGTTGCACGTATTTCGTATTACTTGAAAATAGCAAAGAAGGGTTCCTTAATTGTTTACTACTTGACAAGAGCAAAGACAACAAACAATACTCATTTAATTTTTTACTACTTGGAAAAAGCAAACCACCCGTCTCCTTACTTTTTTCAATACGTAATTACCTAACTACCCATGTTAAATTTAATGAATATTTTTAATTGGTAAACATATACAAGGACATTTTTGGAACAAATTTTTTTACGGTGAAGCCCAACTTATTTTATTTGGTATAAGTGTGTGTGTGTGTGTGTGTATATATATATATAGACTACCTCTTTGGCCGTCTATTTTTGTTGTGAAACATGCAATCATCGTTCGCCTCTTTTGAACCCAAGATTTTGCCTTCCCTAGAAATATTAAGTCTGTGAGTATGAAGACTATCCCCATTGTCGCTTGCTTATGTGGGTTCTAATTATTTATGTAGGATAGGTTTTACATGCTCAGTTCATCTCTTTTGTACTATTACATGCTCAGTTCATCTCTTTTGTACTATTACATGCTCAGTTCATCTCTTTTGTACTATCATATATCATTTCCCTTAAGAAATGACGGGGTTAGTATTCGGGGCTGTGAGGGATGTTTATTGACAGAATGGCAGATGTCAGTTCATTGATATGAATGGTATAATCTTTGGAGGTTGCCATTTCTTATCATTCTTTAAATAATCTGAAGCATTTGACTCTACAACTTGCCTTGGTTTTGTTTCTGTTTATGTAGCCTTCTGAGAGTAAACAGAAACATGTGGCAAATTGGATGTTAAATAAGCAAATGTTTCAGGAAGTAACTTCCATGTCAACTACTAAGCTGACACCAATTGTCATGCTTATTAATTAAGTGTTTTTTGCCACAAACTTTTGCACCATGTTGTCTTCGGACATTATTGCTAGCATTGTGTTTGTCACTGTTATATTCTTTCTACTCATATTTTTGTTCGTATCAGGACAAGTTATAAAGGGATGGGATCAAGGTATCAAGACAATGAAGAAAGGAGAGAATGCGATCTTCACCATCCCCCCTGAGTTGGCATATGGTGAATCAGGTTCTCCCCCCACGATTCCGCCCAATGCCACACTCCAATTTGATGTTGAGCTCCTCTCCTGGTCTAGTGTCAAGGACATCTGTAAAGATGGAGGCATCATTAAGAAGATCCTGAAGGAAGGAGAAAAGTGGGAGAATCCCAAGGACCTTGATGAAGTTCTAGGTAATCGCTCTTGGTTTAATTGTTAGGATGTTCTGTTACATTTCTGCTGCTTTCTGAGTTGGATATGATGTTTGTTTTCTTGGACTTGCAGTGAAATACGAGGCTCGACTAGAGGATGGTACACTCGTATCTAAGTCAGAGGGAACTGAGTTCACAGTGAAAGATGGTTAGTATTTGATTTGGGACTACTATCTTATAGTAATGTTATTGTTTGATGATTACAGTGATGTTTTGCTAACAAAAGCATGCTTATACAGGTTGCTTCTGTCCTGCACTTGCTAAAGCTGTTAAAACTATGAAGAAGAATGAAAAAGTTCTTCTGACAATAAAACCCCAATGTGAGTTGTATAGTGATTTGTACTTGGGCAGATAGTTTTTTTCTGTTGGATGGTTAAGTCATTTGACTAACATTGACATTGCATCTGCGAAACAGATGCATTTGGCGAGAAGGGCAGGCCAGCTTCTGGCGAGGAAGGTGCGGTGCCTCCAAATGCGACCCTTAATGTGGAGCTTGAATTGGCTTCATGGAAGACTGTCACAGAGATTGGTGATGATAAGAAGGTGCTGAAGAAGATCATCAAGGAAGGGGAGGGTTATGAGCGCCCAAACGATGGGGCTGTTGTAAAAGGTTTTGTTACCTGCTTTTTACAGTTTTTAATGAATTTATGCTCCTTTATGTTAGCTTATTACATCCAATATGTTATTTGCAGTGAAGCTGATTGGAAAGCTGCAAGATGGAACTGTTTTCGGGAAGAAGGGTCATGACGGGGAAACACCATTTGAGTGGAAGACTGATGAGGGTAATTGTTGATCTTATAATAATTTGTTTTCCACCCTTTTTAGGTAAACAAGGTTTTTTTTGCTGATCCCAATTTATTAAATGGGGACAGAACAAGTAATTGAAGGATTGGACCGAGCTGTGACGACCATGAAAAAGGGAGAGGTTGCCCTGGTGACGATTCCACCAGAGCATGCTTTTTCATCGACCGAGTCCAAGCAGGAACTTGCTGTTGTACCTGCTAACTCAACTGTAGTATATGAACTTGAGCTTGTATCTTTTGAGAAGGTACGAACTTAGGCCATGTTTGGTTCACGGAATCATGGCATTAGGAAAGGAAAGTAATTTCCTATCTGTGGATGCCAAAGAAAATGTTTGGGAAAGGAAACTCGTTCCTAGGGGAAAGGAAAATTGGGGGGAAAGTGGTTCCCCCCACCCACCTAGGGATTCACTTTCCCACTCTAGGGATTCACTTTACCTCCCAATTTCCTTGGCATTTCCAAACACCGAAGAAGGAATGGATGGGAATTACAATTTCCCAAAGGAAAGGAAATGAACAAGGGGTTTGTTTCCTTTCCTTTCCGTGAACCAAATGAGGCCGTTGTGTTGCTCATCTTTCACGTTGAATGCCCTACCTATGAGATCCCTTGAAACAAAATATACTATTTTCAATTTCAGGAAAAGGAGTCGTGGGACATGAACACAGCTGAGAAAATTGAAGCAGCTGGTAAAAAGAAGGAAGAAGGTAATGTGTTGTTCAAGTTGGGCAAATATGCAAGGGCCTCAAAGAGATACGAGAAGGTAACTACTGGTTGTAACCCTTGATTAGTAACTAAATAAATAGATTTCTCAACTCTATTGTAGATTCTCTTGGCCTTTGATACTATATATGATTGCTGTTGTTATATTTCCAAAACACCAGGCAGCAAAGCTCATAGAGTACGATAGCTCATTCAGCGAAGATGAAAAGAAGCAGTCAAAGGTGCTGAAAGTGACGTGCAATCTCAATAATGCTGCCTGTAAGTTGAAGCTTAAAGACTACAAACAGGCAGAGAAGCTTTGCACTAAGGTAAAACTTTTGTCTACTTTGCCTTTTTCTTATTTCATCAGGTCTTAATTGTCAGTAGTACCCTCGATTGGTGGATGTGTCCTCCCATTACTGCTGAAACTGAAATTTGTAAAATGGCAGGTGCTGGAGAATGATAGTAGAAACGTGAAGGCGTTGTATCGGAGGGCCCAAGCTTACATCCAGCTTGCTGATCTCGATTTGGCCGAGATTGATATCAAGAAAGCCCTCGAGATTGATCCTGATAACAGGTCTGTTGCTTGGTGCTTTCTAATATTTTGCTGTGTTTCATGATCTCTTTTTTTTTCCCTTTCCACTGTGAAAGCTGACGGGCTTGTGGTGGGCCTTGGCTGTGGGTTCTTCAGGGATGTCAAGTTAGAATACAGGACTCTGAAGGAAAAGATGAAGGAATACAACAAGAGGGAAGCCAAGTTCTATGGGAACATGTTTGCCAAAATGAGCAAGCTAGAGCACATGGAATCAGATGTAAGTTTCCATTTGTCTGAATTCTTGATTGGACTTGCTTGGATCATATGTTGGTTATGCTTAGTAGTAGTAAGTAATTTATTTCTTCCTGTGCTTCTACAGAAAGCTGGAGCACCAAATGGAGTTCCGAAACAGGAGGCTGAACCTATGAGCATTGATAGTGCGGCTTGAGACTTCTAGGGCTGGATCTAAGGTTTTCTGTTTTACAAAGTGGGATAGCTAAAACCTTGAGACTTTATGTTTTCTATTGGCGTTACAATGTTGTGGTAATTGTTGTGTTTAAAAATGTGAAGGAATAATGACAATGGATAACCTTGGAGTTGGCCTAATGTGAGTTGACCATCTTTGCATGTGTTATTTCTTGGGCGTGTATCCATGCCAGTATGAGTATGTGCTTGACGTTAAATTGTTGGGGGGCTGTTCTACTTTTGCTGGATTATCTAGACCTGAATTTTGTGGCAGTTAAAATTATGTTTGTTGTGTTCATGTTATTCTTTTGATTAGCTTGTCGTGGCTGTTGAAAAACTGAAGGTTGTGTGCCAAGAGATGGCAGTGTAGGGAATTTGAATTCAACTTGAGAATTACATTTGATGCCAATGTTGTCGTCACAATTGAAAATAAAAGAAAGCAGCACCAGAACAAAGGGTTCACTCTTGGATGCTTTGCACATTTGATGTAGCAGAACCAGAGCAAGTTTACATTGTTAAGGAGACCACACATCTTGGCTGTTCTCTCTGGAAGGTGCAACAGCGCATACTGGTTTTTCCTTGCAACAAGTGGAACTACATACCTGTGACGAGCCTATTTTCAGTTGGTCTGAAATTCTTTGAAGAAAATTAGGAATCTCCAAAAGATGATCAATGTCTCCCTGGTTTTGTTCGTAGATTCACGGTCTTGGAAAATATGATTTCACTTTTCTTGCCTCTTTTGCAAATAATCGCAACCCACACAGCATATATTTTCTCGCTGTTTGGTTTTGTAGATTTCAAGAGTGGGTTTGGAGAAGGTATGGGGCGACGAGTCAAGGAGATCTCTCCCAAGTTCTTCAAGCACCGGACCCCTCAAAACATGGAGTAGTTCTTCGGAAGAGCTACTACCATCTTCAACATCGTTATGGCTATTTTGGACCAGGCTGACGTTCTTGGATTGCCGGATACTGGTGGTTGGGTGTAGAAATCAATCCAGCATTTATGTCTGAATCAATCAATAGAGTAATAGACATTGCTAGGTTACTTGCACATACATACATATATACTCTATTGTTGCTGCTAGATTGTCTACATTCTGGACCGAGTTAAAGCATTTGAGGAGGAATTGCTACTTAGGATTAAGCATCAAGGGCTCCTTCACAACTCAGATTCTTGTGGTATTTTTCGGAAACTTTTGCAAAATCTTCTTATAAGTGGAAAAAAGAGGAGGAAGAAGAATAAAAAAACTCAAAAGAAGGATTGGCAGGTAGGGGTATCTAATAGGGATGTTTAGACTTTGGATCTCGAATAAGTTATGATATTTGTGTTTGGATCTGCATAATAGATATAATTAGCGTTTGAGTCTCCAATAACTGATGATATTTGTGTTTGGGTCTTCGTAATAAACATAATTAGTGTTTGGGTATCCAATAAGTTATCATATTTGTGTTTGAGTTTCCATAATAGACATAATTCAAAAGTCAACTAAAATATGAAAAAACAAATCAAAATAAGAGAGGAAAAAGAGAGAAAGAAACCAAAAAAAAAAAAAAAGAGAAAAAGAGGGGAAAAAAGAATCGAAAAAAGAAAAGGAAAAAAACGAAAAAAAAATGACTTGAATAAATTTATTATGGGATTATTCGGGAATATGAGACCTATATAAATATTCCGGACAAATTTATTATGGAAATCTATTCCCATGTTAAAGTTAAAAAAATAATCCGTAAATTACTAATACTCGGTACGGGAATCATAATAGGTGAATATCTTTTCTCTGACAAAAAAATTTTTTACTATTTTTTTATCCGTTTTCATTGTTTAGATTTTTTTTCCCCTTTTTTCCAGCATTTTTAGTTTTTTCATCCTTTTTACTTTGTTTTCCGTTTTATTTCGTCATTTTTTCTTCTCGTTTTTTCCTTTTTTTATTTTTCATATTTTTCGTTTTTCTCCTTTTTTTTGGGTTATTTATTTTATTTATTAGTTCTATTTATTTATTTATTTATTTATTTTTCATTTTTTAGTTGGATTTAACATTCAACCGTTAGTCTAAGACCCAAACACTAAATATGTCTACTATGAAAATCCGAACACAAATATTCTAACTTACTGGAGATCCAAACACTAACTATGTCTACTATGGAACTCAAACACAAATATCCTAACTTATTTGAGACCTAAGTCTAAATATCCATACTGGTCTGTACTTTTTTCTTCTTTTCTTTTGTCAATTTCATAGAAGGAGAATATGTTATGTTGATCTTTATTTAGGATGCTGCGACCACAATCACACACTTGATCATCGGAAACTACACTGACGGGAACATGGTGGCTTCTCCCATGGCAAGCAAGCATGGAATATAACTGAGGTACAGGAATATATATGCCTCTAGAGAGAGAAAGACCAAGTAATGAAAGATTCAGACACCAAATGGAAGGAACTAGACCCCAAGTACCACCACTTCTCATGCCAATGCCAATGCCAATTTACAGCCGATCGATATATGATCGCTGCTTATTTCATCATCACAAGCACGTACCAATAAACGCAGGAAGGAAGGTTGCGTCACCTGGTGAATCTCGTAGTGGTTGTCGGATTCTTCGATCCGTCAAAAGACTGAGATGGATAGCAGCACAGACTCTGACAAGTACCGCAATAGTGAGATATATAGATGCATCGAGGCGATGAACTGTGGCCTGCCGAACATGAGCAACCAACCAAGGACGGCCTGCAGAGCCTTGTTAGCAATCACCCGAATAAAACGCGTATTATACGCGAATTTTTCCGTATCTTACATAAACGTATAATACTTACGTACTTTTGAAAATTTTGGATTTGTACGCGAATTTTAAGCCTGTGGCGTTTTAAACGCGTACCGTACGAATTTTTAAAAAAATTGGCCAAAAAAAATATGACCAAGAAACCGTCTGAACTTTCTTGATTCTTGCTGCTATTAGATATTAAGACTGGCACAATTCTTAAAAAGTATCAAAAGAAAAGAAGAAAAAGTCTCACAGTAACAAAAAAAAAGAAATCCAAAAGTCTTTGCACACGTTGCTTGCAACAATCAAAGAAAAACTTTTCGGTTTTCCATCATCCAACCTCTTTTTATTCTCACACTGAACCCTTGTTTATGAAGGAGTAGAGGTGGGTGGGCCCTATATATATGCCAAATTTTTAGTGCCGAATTGGTTCATATGAAATGTACTAAACACGAATTAAATCTGATCCGAATGTTTTTTATTAGACGAACTTTTGACCGAATTTTTGACCGTATTTTACTTATATTGTGCCGATTTATACTCGTACTTTTGTCGTTCCGAACTTTTGCCGTTTGCCGAATTGCTAACAAGGCTGCAGAGATCATCATCAACAGGGTTTCTGGCTTCCATATCAATCCCGGTAACTGAGACCAATCTAGCAACAAGATTGCCAATTTCTTCGATAAATGCAGAGAGGATCCGGCAGAACTCCAACTAATGGTAATGGTGACAACAACGACAGACTATTATCATACCAGTTTGCTCTTGATTGACAATAGATAGGTTTTTTGCAGTTAAACATGAAAGATATATCCAAACAGAGTGCTGAACATGGGATCTGTCTAATAGTTTCTGGAGCCAACATAACAAGGAAAGGCAAGCCAAACAGCGTTATATCCAGATGTTCTACAACCGCCAGTTCCTAAACTTGGTGAGCGTCGAGGCTTGATTTCTAGATTCAGGTTCCTTGCTCGACTCTTGTTATTCTCAATAAGTGAGTCGATTCCGTTGCAGACCAAGGCAGTGACCACTACAAGAGGTCCACTGAGCAACCGCAAACTAGGGTCCAGACCTTGGCAATCCAAAGGCAAGTCTGGCCCTTCTTTAGAATTTCAAAAGGATGTTCATGGTAAGGCTAACATCTACAGACGAACGCAATATGGTGATTCAAAGGTGAGAAACCTCGATTTAGCTATCAATGTATCATGTTATTTTCCTTCACTGCGTTCTGTAGATGTTCTTGCTGAATCCAACATGGTCTCACAGGATCGTAGCCAACTGCTTCACACCAAAGGTTCCTTCCTCTAGAGTTACTTGGTGATTGTCAATGGCAAAATGACTGGAGATTTCATCAAAAATAAAACAGGTAGCATAAAAACGAGTCGAAATCTAAGTGAACAATTCCTAGTACCATCAAATGTGCATTAAATTAGAACTCCAATCAAGTAGATCTGCATAAAGGAATTGGTAAATAGCATATATGGGAAGAAGCCTGGCATTGCGAATACTCAGAAAGAGAATTGCACTTTTGATGTTGGACAAGTAAGAAAACCATCTTTCACTCAAAACATATTGCTTGACTAACAGTTTTTACAAGGTGATGTTAAAAATTATCCGTACTAAACATAGACATTTGGTCTCTATGTCTCAATATAAATGTATTAGCTCCAAAACTTTAAGATCAGTATTGCTAATTATAGCTCACTATCACCCCTTGTGGATTTGCCTTCACCAGACGTTTTTCCATTCACAGCAACGAGTTCTGTATCAAATATTAGTGTAGCTCCACCTGACAATTTTAGAAAATAATATCCAATAAGTACATAAGGAGTGTCGAGCAAGAGAGTAACGGCAAACTTCAGATACCACTATGATGTTAATGGGGACTATAAACGAATAATGGGAAGTAACTTAGTGACCTATACCATTCTTTTGGTAAGAGTTCTACTAGTTTTAATAGGCTATGAGATGGCCCGAGTTACCTGGGATTGTTGGAGGGGATCCTTGAGCTCCATAACCAAGCTTTGCAGGTATCTTGAGCTTTCTTTTTTCACCCACACACATACCGAGAAGTCCTTGGTCCCAACCTAGGGAATTGGTAAAATGTCAGTAACAAACTCCATCTACCTAAACAGGACCATTTCAAATAACATAATTCCTAAGACAAACTCCTTTATGTATCATGCATAAAATAATAAATATTTTAGACCCTTCAATTTCAGTCCACAATGATTTTAAGTGCAAATACAAAATAGGCAGTGAAAATCAAAACCATTTAACCCCCATGAGCCATGTTAAGCTTGTGGAGAGAATGAATTGTAGGAGTAACCAACATACTCTCATAGGATAGTTTCTTCAAACTAATAGTAACTCAAGAATACAAATAATAGGAAGATAGTCTTGATCCAATCTATAAATATAGAATGAATCTTTGGCTAAATTTTGATCAGCAAGAAGTGTTGGGATTTTGGCCTTTGCATTGGAAACTTTAGTCCCACATCGGCTACGCCAAAAGAAATGTATTTCTATATATAAGCTATGCTTGTTTAGAGATGCACAAGTGGTGTGGAGGTGCACATGGATGTGCCATGTGGGGGTATTTTTCTAGTGAAAAAAAAGGCCAAATCAACAATGAAGCATTCATGCTTTTTGCTCTTGGGAATTAATTTCCAATGGAGCTAAGCCCCTACGGGGCTTAGCAACTCGGACTCGGGCTCGGGCTCGGGCTCGGGCTCATGAGGTGTAATATGGCATTTTGTTGGCGCACTTTGCACTTAGCACGTCAGCATCGTCGCTAGGCGCATAGTGCGCTTAAGTTGCGCGAGCCACTTGCGCAGCCGATCGCGCTGCCAGATGGCGCGGTCAAGTGACGCGTCCAGTTGCGCGGCCCAGTGGCGCTGCCTGTTGGCGCGCGATTGGCGCAGGTTGCGTAGAGTGCGCAAGTGGCGTTGTGCGCGTTGTGCGTGCGGTGTGCAAGGTGCGCGTGGTGTGTGCTGGTGCGCAAGTTGCGCGGGTGGCACAAGTGGCACGCGCTGTGCACCAGTTGACTCAGATCGTGTCTGTGCATGATCTGAGCGGTTACAGCACGTTCGGAGCGATTTTTTCACGTCCCAAACGTTCTGTTAACTGGGCAGTTGCAGCGCGGGCCTATATAAGGTCTCTTATCTCTCACAGTGTATATAGATAAGAAAAATACAAGTGTTCAGAATTCTTTATGAATTCCCACAGACTTTGAAAGAGAAGAGAAGTGTTATACCAGCGTTACTTTGTACAGGAGTTCGTGCTTCATCCGAGAAGTCAGAAGAACGGAGTGTTCCAAAGTTCTCCGTCGAACTTGCTGGTTCCTGGAAGCTGTTCGTGTGGGACGAATTAAGCTTTGAGCAACGGTGATCATTCACCCCAGCAGGCTGTTCTTCCATCCATCGTCTGTCATTGTTGTTGCTGCTAGCAATTTGATTGGATACTTCTTTTTAGAAGTACTACTCTCATTTGCTGTTATAATGAAATCTTTTTAGATTTTCGTTATACAGAATCCTCCAAGGATCTCTGTCAAGCACCTTCTTTAAAGTGTTGCTAGAAACGTTTTTACAATCGTTTCATTTTTTCAGTTTTCCGTCGAAAATTGTCCCGGAACTAACAATCTCAAAGCTTAATTAACGAGATGGAAAACTTGAATGCTGCACTCATCAATCCTAACTTCACAAAGTTAGAACAGTTTGATGGAGAGCATTATCAAGTCTGGAAGAGGAAGGTTACTCTCATTATTCAACTCAGAGAAGTTGATTACGTGATGTTTGAGGAGGAACCTACAGTTCCAGAGACTGGATCTGCAACCGCAATCTCTGCGGCTACTAAGAACCAGGCCAAATGGAGAAAGGACAATAGCATTTATAGGCTTATGATCCTAAATGCTATGGAAGACTCCCTTGCTGAATCATATTCAAAGAAGACTATTGCCAGAGAGATTTGAGAGTCTCTGGAGAAACTGTACGAGGATGATAAGAACCGTAGCAAGATATTTCTTGTTGAGAAATATCACAAGTGGTTCTTTGAGGACGAAAAGCCAATGCTGCCGCAGGTAAAGGAGTTCCTGAAACTGCGACAGAAGTTGGAAGACGAGGCGATGCCCCTCCCCGACAAGTTTGTTGTTGGAGGGATCGTTTCGAAGCTCCCTGTTGGGTGGAGCAAGTTCTATGCAAACATGCATAGGAAGAAGTTGGAGATCACTCTCGACGATCTCCTGCAGGAAATCTACGTTGAGGACCAGATGAGGGCTCAACTGAAGGCGGACGCATTGTCCAAGCAATTAGCTAACGCCAATCTGGTTCATACCAGGAAACCAAAGGGAAAGCATGCGGCTTCCTACAACAAGAAGAAGGACCCTAACAATCTGAACGTGAATGAGACTTCCTTCAAGCAAAAGAAGGTAAAATCTCAGATACCTTGTTTCAAGTGTGGCAAGAAGGGCCACTTCAAGAATGAATGCAAAGCAAAGACCAAGCAATCAGAGCAAGGAGAGCCTAGCAAGGTATCTATGATCACTGACGTTGTTGCTATGATTGCGCAGGTCAATACGGTAGGGGCTGACTTTGACTGGTGGGTAGACACTGGAGCCACCTGCCATGTCCGCTCCAGCAAGGAGTGGTTCACCACCTATACACCAACTTCTGAAGTGGTTATGGTGGCGAACCAGGCACAAGCTGAAGTGCTAGGGATCGGAACGATGGTTTTGAAGCTGACTCCGGGGAAGTCTCTGACGCTTCAAGGTGTGAAGCATGTACCTGCTATCGCAAAGAACCTGATCTCGGAAGACCTACTCTGCAACGCAGGCCTCAGGATGGACATCAATGCTGGCCAGGTGGTGATGTCTATTAAGGGAACATATTTCGGAAAAGCTTTTTATACTGAAGGAATGTTCAAAATTCAGCTTGTAAATCAGTCCAATGTAATTAATGCAATCACTCCTTCTGCTTATACTCTTGAGTTGTGGCATAATAGGCTAGGACATGTTCATTGTAAACGAATTAACAGAATGTCTAGTCTAGGACTTATCTCCAAGTGTGGGGGTAAGGTAGAAAAATGTGAAGTTTGTGCTCAAACGAAGATTACAAGAAAACCCTTTCCTCGGGTTAATCGAAGTACAGATCTTCTGGAGTTAGTACACTCCGATATATGTGACTTCAAATAGTTCTTTACAAAGACCGGGATGAAGTATTCATAACCTTCATCGACGATTTCTCAAAGTACGCGTTCGTCTACTTGCTGAAGGCGAAAGACGAAACATTCGAGAAGTTCAAGGAGTTCAGGACCGAAGCTGAGCGGCAGACTGGACAACAACTCAAGAGAATAAGAAGTGATCGAGATGGAGAGTACAAGTCTCATGAATTCGCATCGTTCTGCAAAGAACATAGAATTTATCAATGAGACTACGGCTCCGTACTCTCCTCAATCAAACGGAAGTAGCAGAGAGGAAGAACAGAACGTTGACAGAAATGATTAACTCAATGTTGTTGACTGCGGGTCTTCCAAAGTGCTACTGGGGAGAAGCTGCATTGACGGCCATTTTTATTCTAAATAGAGTGCCTCATGCAACTTCAGACATTACTCCTCATGAACTCTGGTTCAAAGTCAGACCTAACTTGAATGTCATTCGAGTGTAGGGATGTCTGACATATGTCAAGCTTCCAGATCTGAAGATTCAGAAGCTTGGAACAAGGACTACAAAGACGATCTTCTTGGGTTATGCCGAGAAGAGTGATGCTCGAAAATTTCTTGATATTGAGTCAAATCATATCATTGAATCTCGCGACGCAGAATATTTTGAAAACAAATTTGTAAGGCACAAGAACATTGTTCTTGCGGATATTCCGGAGAACAATGAGGGTGCGCAAGAAGCTAAAGTTTTCAATGAAGAAGTAGTCCAAGAAGATGTTCTTGAAACAACGGTTGAACCAGAACTCGTTGAGCCGTCAGCGAAGTGTGTAAGAAGACCGAAGGACTTCGAAAATAACTTTGTCACCTATCATGTGGAAGCAGATCCGCTTACCTATGATGAGGCGATAAAAACCAGAGACAGTTTTCTGGAAGGAGACGATTGACAATGAAATTGATTCCATCACCTCAAATAATACTTGGGTGTTGGTTGATCTTCCTGAAGGAGCTAAACCCATCGGATGCAAATGGATCTTCAAGAAGAAGATGAAAGCAGACGGAACTATTGACAAGTTCAAGGCTAGGTTGGTAAGCCAAGGAGTTTTCTCAGAAGCAGGGGATCAACTACTTTGATACGTATGCTCCAGTTGCCCGGATGACCACCATCAGAATGTTGATTGCTCTCGCAGCGATACATAAGATGGTGATACATCAGATGGATGTGAAAACGACTTTCCTAAATGGCGAGCTGACCGAAGAGATTTACATGTAACAGCCAGAAAAATTTGTCGTCAAGGGTCTTGAAGACAAAGTCTGCAAGTTGGTGAAATCCTTGTACGGTCTTAAACAGGCTCCCAAGATGTGGCATGAGAAATTTGACAAGGTTATAAGGTCAAATGGCTATATAGTCAGCGAGACGGACAAGTGTGTTTACACAAAGTTCGTTGATGGAAGATGTGTGATCGTTTGTCTATACGTGGACGACATGCTGATCCTAGGTACGGATATGGGTTGTGTCACGGAGACAAAGAAGTTCATCTCGAGTAAGTTCAATATGAAGGACTTGGGGGAAGTTGATATGATCTTAGGGATCAAGATCATCCGAACAGACACTGGACTAGCACTGTCACAGTCTCATTATATCGAGAATATTATCACACGCTACGGGTATCAGGATCTTCCAGGGATCGATACGCATTACAGGTATGATCTGAAGCTGAAGCCTAATTCAAGAAAAAGCGTCAGGCAGCTGGAGTACGCGAGCGTAATCGAGATTTTGATGTATGCCACTACTGCCACAAGGCCTGACATAGCTTTCGCCGTGAAAATGCTGAGTCGTTTCACGAGCAATCCAGGCATTGAGCACTGAAAAGCTGTGAAACGGATTATGAGATATCTCAAGAAGACTCAGGCATATGCACTGCACTACAGCGGAGATCCACCGGTAGTAGAAGGCTTCAGTGATGCCAGCTGGTGCTCAGAGGTGGAGAGCGAGAGGTCCACAGGTGGATTCATTTTCACAATGGGTGGAGCTGCTATATCGTGGAAGTCGAAGAAGCACTCTCGCGGTCATCCATGGAATCTGAGTTCTTTGTACTTGATACCGCAACGGAGGAAGTAGAATGGCTTCGGAAGCTCATGTATAATCTTCCAGTGGTTGGGACGCAAATACCGACAATACCGATATACTGCGACAACTAGACGACTGCGACGGTGGTATCAAATGACCTCTTTAACAGGAAGAAGAGGACTGTGCGGTTGAAGCACAGGGCAGTACACGATCTTATCAAGAGAGGTATAATTACAGTGATTGATGTTCGGAGTCAGAAAAACCTGGCGGATTCGTTCACCAAGGGCCTCAAGCGCCAGTTGGTCGATGACACAGCAACTAAAATGAGCTTGAAGGCATTCTGATATTGTATTATTGCAATGCTACCATAAAATTTTATGCTATTAGTTCAAAAAGAAATCTACTAGACATCTAGCTTTTGGTTCAAGGAAGGACCATTAATCGGAAGAATATCAGGAACGGTGGGTACATGTCCTATTGGGCATGGAGAGGTTACGTACCTACAACCACTGTTGTCTACTGTTGTTTTCTGCGGAAAACGAATCCTGTGGAAAGGTTGGCTTAAACGCCTTAATGAGTTCTCAGGCAGAGTGAATGCCTGGTGTGCTTTACAGGAAGCACGGTAGAGCAGTACTACAAGGAGTGGAACTCCATGCTACTGTAGGGTGACGCCACCATGAGGTTCCCGAAAGGGGTAATGTCTCGGCTTTGCGAGCCAAGTCACAGCGGCGTAGCACCTCAAATAGACAGGTAGCCTAATGTTGTATGTTGAAATTAAAGGGGTGTAGTTAGCACTACAAAGGGGAGGAGTTCCTCATGTTACAGTGGCACGACACCACGATGAGGTACCCGGATAGGGGTAAAGCCTCGGCCTTGCAAGCCATGTCGTTGCGGCGTAACACCGCAAGGGAGCCTAAGGCTTCATGCTGGGTAGTATGGCACTACAAAGGGACGGTGACCTCATGCTACAGTAGTATGACACTGCGATGAGGTTTCCGGTAGGGATAATGCCTCGGCTTTAGGCCATGTCATAGCGGCGTAGCACCGCAAGGGAAGCGCAAAGCGCTTCATGCATGTCTCTTTAACAAAGAACTCACCTATACTGTATGGAAAGAGATATCAGGCCGTCTCTTGAGGGTAAACTTGTAGACGTCCAAAATTATACACTGAAAAAGGCTGGCACAGGACCTTTAATGTGCAGCCAGAAGCACATGTAACTACATTATGTGAGTGGAAAGAATTTCAGCTATGGTACAGAATTCAAGGCTTAGTCCATTCTTGTATTATAGTCTGTTGTTTGACCCATGCGGGAAGATTCAAATCGTCAGCGATATCTCTCCTAATGCATGATGGACAGTTACTGTGGGGAACACTCAAACCCATATATAAAGATATGTGGGGGATTGTTGGAATTTTGGCCTTTGCATTGAAAACTTTAGTCCCACATCGGCTAGGCCAAAAGAAATGTATCTCTATATATTAACTATGCTTGTTTAGAGATGGACAACTGGTGTGGAGGTGCACATGGGTGTGCCATATGGGAATATTTTTCTAGTGAAAAAAAAGGCCAAATCAACAATGAAGCATTCATGCTTTTTGCTCTTGGAAATTAATTTCCAATGGAGCTATGCCCCGTAGGGGCTTAGCAACTCGGACTCATGAGGTGTAATGTGACATTTTGTTGGCGCACTTTGCACTTAGCACGTCAGCATCGTCGCTAGGCACATAGTGCGCTTAAGTTCCGCGAGCCACTTGCGCAGCCGATCGCGTTGCTAGATGGCGCGGCCAAGTGGCACGCCCAGTTGCGCGGCCTAGAGGCCCGCCCAGTTGCGCGGCCCAGTGGGCGCTGCCTGTTGGCGCGCAGTTGGCGCAGGTTGCGTAGAGTGTGCAAGTGGTGCTGTGCGCGCTGTGCAAGGTGCGCAAGTTGCGCGGGTGGCGCAAGTGGCGCGCGTTATGCGCCAGTTGACTCAGATCGTGTATGTGCATGATCTGAGCGGTTACAGCACGTTCGGAGCGATTTTTTCCACGTCCCGAACGTTCTGCTAACTGGACAGTTGCAGCGCGGGCCTATATAAGGTCTCTTCTCTCTCAGTGTATATAGATAAGAAAAAGACAAGTGTTCAGAATTCCTTACGAATTCCCACAGACTTTGAGAAAGAAGAGAAGCGTTGCACCAGCGTTACTTTGCACAGGAGTCCGTGCGCCATCCGAGGAGTCAGAAGAGCGGAGTGTTCCAAAGTTCTCCATCGAACTTGCTGGTTCCTGGAAGCTGTTCGTGTGGGACGAATTAAGCTTTGAGCAACGGTGATCATTCACCCCAGCAGGCTGTTCTTCCATTCATCGCCTGTCATTGCTGCTGCTGCTAGCAATTCGATTGGATACTTCTTTTTAGAAGTACTACTCTCGTTTGCTGCTATAACGAAATCTTTTTAGATTTTCATTATTCAGAATTCTCCAAGGATCTCTGTCAAGCACCTTCTTTGAAGTGTTGCTAGAAACGTTGTTTTTACAATCGTTTCATTTTCTTAGTTTTCCATCGAAAATTGTACCCCGGGACTAACAAGAAGTATATAGAACCCCTTGAGAATGTGTAACTTTGGGGATTCCAAGGATATGCTTAACTGATATAAATTGTGGCCCAGATCTCGCATATATTTCGGTTCCAGCCAACGATGACACTATTCTTCGACAAGATTCATTCTTAACAAATTAGTATCTGCAATTTGTAAGGGTAGCTCACTAAATCTAATACACCCAAATAACCTAGTAATCCTTAAAAAGACCTGTAGCATACTATATTTTTCTACAAGCCAGAATAGCAAGAAACAAGTTTTTCCTGTTACCAAATTTACGAATCCGAAGCTTACTATTTTCCAGGAATCTAATTGCATACATGACTAAAGAGCACCATTTTGAATAGTTATGTAACTCTCAGTGGCCAAGAATATAACAAATGTTTTGCATAAAAATACATTTTTAGATGTAGGGCACTGAAGAATATTGTAAAAGGATATACTAATCAACTTACAACAATTAAATGTTCTCATCAATATCAGAAGATGTGTCAGGTGATAGTTACTTAACAGGTTTCCCCACTTTTAACGACAAGAAGTCAAGTAAGAAAATCAAGTAGACAAGTAATATAATGATATTCCCATCCATTAGATTCTAAAAGATAACCTGGATGGTGGCCAATACCAGTTAGATTGAAAAAGCTCGACCCCATCATTGTGAGGCTGATCAAACAGTTTTATACAAATATATTTACATATGTGAAACATCCGAAATGAAATCATATATATTGATAAAATGGATAATTATGCCAACATTTCACACTTTATTTGGTGTTTCTTGTCATTGTACATACATCTTATTTTGAGTTTGAGGAGATTTACAAACTGATGTATCAACTGTTCTATTGTGCTCTTCTCAATAGTCATATGACCTATCTAAACTTTCACTCTAAAAATCTGTCAATGCTGTTAGACATGATTATTATCACTCTTCTGTTTAAGCATCCTATCATGAGTCCTAACCTAGAACCAAATTCCATTTAACTAAAGTAGTTTCTGCATTCATTGCGACTCTTAATGTGTTTCCCAAGGTTCAACCACTTCGTGTCATTAGATTATAACATTTTATATAATATGGGCTTACAAAGTTTAGATTGTACATATGTTTCTGGAAAGCAAAACTATTTTGCACCATGCACTGGCATTTTTCATTATTTGTAAGTTACTACATGAATCATATGTGCATCATGTTTACTTGGTTCTGACACCATACAAGGCAAGGATTATGTAGTTTACTTACCTTTGATTACTCGGCCACTGCCAAGCTCAAACTCAATAGGATCACCTCTTTCAAAGCTAGAATCAAATACCTTTCCATCAGTGAGTGTCCCCTGACACACAAAGTACAAAAAAATTAAGGTAATGAAGATACAACGACAACAACAACAAAGCCTTTATCCCATATATTTCTGGGGCCGGCTGTTTGAATACTTTTGGTAATGAAGATATGGAAACCAGAGAGATAAGAAATTTGCCGTAACAATCAATGAATATAATCCTAGAGTGTTGCTTAAAAGTTTAACCAATTAGTTCAAAGGTGGACGTATAACCTGAAAACAAAGAAAACAAAACGAGGAAATGACATGAAAGGCATGACAGCATCTGGATAAGGAATTCTGTTTGTTGAATTATCGGTAATCATGGCAATGTTACTCACCCAACTAAAAAGGATTAACCTTATGATTCCTTCGACACATTTTTATAATAGGTACTACTAATTAAGAGCAATGTTACTTGCATCATAGGTCACTCCAATTCTTCAGGAAAGATCAAAGTTGAGCCTTTTTTACTTACATGATAGTGCACTTTAATTTTATCACCTTTGTGAGCTTGTATGCTGCAAGATTCTGGCTTGTACTGCAGCCACAAAGAAAAACCATATAGAAAGATGAGTGGCATTATAAACAACAAAAACAAGAACCCACCATACAGAGGACCATCTACACAAAAAACTAAGCTAATGAATATGTGTTTGAAAGATGACTGACAGTAATAACAACCAGAGTAGGGGCCTCAAGAAATACAATTATTTAGACTTTAGAGTGTCCATGTGCGTTATTATATTCTCTTTATGGCTGTGAGTGCCAACATGTTCTATCTGGTACAATAATACAGGGACCTAAACATGAGATATTTACATGTGTGTTATTATTTGTTTTAGTGTAATTATTTTTATTTCCTTTCTATTTTAGGTTCTTTGTATGCTTTTGGATCGAACTGTTCATCCCGATCTACTTAATTGTCACAAACAGGTACAATTCTTTTGGGGGGGAAATCACCTTTTTTAGTTCAACTTTTTGTAATTTACAAGGTAAAGCTTCTTTTGAAGTGTTAAAGATTCAATCTTTTTTTTATACAAAAATTCAAAGTTTACAGTAAATTCATTGGACTAGTGTGAAAAAAGATCGAAAATTTACTTGCACTTTGAAATATTCTAGTCGTAATTGTAGTAACCATACTTTGCAAATGGTATGGATTCATTTTCTTTCGGACTACTTGTTCATTTTACTCATACTTTTTAGTGCACTAATGCAAAAAAGATCCAAACTTTAAATGACCATTTTGATCACTACCACGATCTGGAATATGCTAGTGGTAATTATAGTAATTAGAATTTAACTATAGGTCTTTAAGTAAATCACTTTTTTTGTTTCTTCTATTTTTTGGGTAGATTCAATTAACATAAAATTGTATACATAATATTTTTTTTAAAGAAAATTACCTAAAAAGATAGAAGTTTGGTAAAATTGTTTACGGACAAACATTCCGCTAGTAGTACTAGGCAGAATTTTGGTCGACGTTAGCTAACGGTCGACTCAACGGCTGTTTCCAACGGCTATATTATTGGCTATAAATTGAAGGGACAATAGATTTCTCCTACACATTTTTCTACATACTCCTCTACTATCTCTTAGAAGCTCTCCATTCGGAAACTTTACATTCACAAGTCCTCCATTCCGAAGCTCTACGTTTAGAAGCTCTCTATCATCTACTCTTCTATAATCTTTTTCAAAAGCTCTTCATTTAGAAGCTCTATAACCTCTACACCATGGATCAAAGCCTATGAATATTATACTTGCACGAAGGTACACTAAATGAGCTATCTTACGAAGGAGGTTTTACCGAACTTCTTTTAACTTATCGGAATATTACGTTAGATAATTTACACAATCTTATTATCGAACATTTTTCTATCCAATTCAAATTTATACTAAAGCACATTTTTGTTTCTACTTGTTTATTATTACATGGTGAAGAAGCATATAATTTTGTTCTTGAAGCTAATTTACAATCACCGCATATAAATATTAATGTTACTCCACCATCACCAAGAATTGATAATACAAGTAGTCAACATGCTTCTAATAACCAAATTGTTAATATTGGCACTAGTTCTTATCAAGTTATTCCATTTATTGAAAAAAGAACGTATATTAGAAGGTAATGATGATGATGAGAATGATGATTATTTAATTAAAAATTTAGATGATGAGTTAGATAAAAATGTCAATAATGTTAGCACTTTTGAATTATTTGTCGAAAAATCATTTGAAACTCATTCTAAATTTAGAAGTTTTGTAAGTGATATCAATTGAACATAATTTTACTTGTTCAGCTACTTTCAACAATGCCCTGGAAATTGTATATAATGTGATGAACAAAGTTGTAATTGAAGCGTATACGACTAAAGCCATTAATGAAGGAAAAATATTTATTATTCGTATATTAGAAAGTCGACATTCTTGTTTAGAAGGACTTACAGTAGGATGTTATTCATTAGCTACTATTACATAGGTTAAAAACAAGATAATTGATAAAATTAGAGATAATCAGTCATATAGTCCATCACAAATTGTAAACGATATATATAGAAAACAATGAATACGTATTAAATATTCTAAAGTTTGGAAAGTCAAAAAAATTGCTTTAGCTGAAATAAATGGTAGTTATATTGATGCATATAATAGTCTTGAAGAGTATGCCTTACAATCACCAAGACAAATTCTGGGAGCAAATGTTTGTTAAAATCTACAGAAAATAATAGCTTTTAAAGAATTTTTATTTGTTTCAAGATATTCATTGATAATTTTTAGGAGTTGTTTACATGTGATTAGTATTGATGCTACTTTTCTTTCATCGAGATATCAAGGTATCTTATTTGTGCTCCCGACCCTAACTTGTTAGTGAAAGTGAAAATACTGATACTTGAACATGATTTTTCAACAATTTTAGAATGTCTTTTGAAAACTTTTTTAATGAATGGGATAATATTTATATCATATAAATAAAAAAAGGATTAATAAACGGTATGTGTGTAACTTTTCTAGAATCGTCATATTTTTTTGTAGTCAACATTTTAAACAAAATTTGAAAACTCAAGTAATCGGAGTAAGACAAAATCATGTAAGGTAGATCTTACAATAACACAGAAGCACAAGTTCGGTTAGAAAAAAAAATTTAAATCTGACAATATGATTGCTTTCAATTTGTTTGTTGGAGTAGAGGATGAAACTCATGTGTTTGGGTGCTGGGTAACATGTTACACGTTCGTGTGGTTTGGCACGTCTTAGTGTACTTGGGAGTGTCGTCGTTGTGTATGACAATAAGCACAAATACACCAATTCCTCAGCATGTCCATGCTTCCTAGGTCATGAGTATTTTCTGTGTTTACTCCTACCCGAAGAACTAACTTGAGTAAAGAAAGAAAAAGAAGAGAAAAAGTTTATTTGGCATTCCTAGAACACCTACACATCACAATGCATAAGATTCAAGATCACCAAACATATCGAACTGAATCTAAACTTCTTCCAAATATTGCAACGCGATCGTACGTTCTACTCATTCCAATACTCATTCCAATTCAAAAGTGCAGAAATTAATCCACAAAGATGGGAGATTTGTGAGAATGATGATACCTTCACTCCGATCTGGAGCTCCGTCACGTCGCCGGATTTCTTGGCGTAAGCTTCAGTGGAGAAAGAAAAAAAAAAGGAAAAGAGGAGTCAGTTGGTGGAACGTGTGGTGGAAGCTGGGAGTATTGAGTAAAAAAAAAATTAGGGTTTTGCTTACCGAATGATAGAGAAATAGCGACGAATGCGATGAGAATTTGGAACTTCGCCATTATCTTTTCCTCCTCTTTTCCAAATGCTGAGAGGTAAGAGGAATTTGATTTATCGATCCAAAGGCTCGTTATGCTGTTCCCGCGGAGCACTGTTTGCTGATGACATTTTTTTTGATACTCACATATTTGTAATGTTGTCCAATGAAAAGGCCTATCGATTAAGAGACGACCTATTTTGTTAAGTAGGGATTATCACAAAAATTCGCAATATTCCAATATCCAAAATATTCTTTAAAAATATTAGGAACCATCACAACTTTTAATTATAGAAAAATGGTTTTTCTTTCTTTCTTTTGAAATCCCTAAACTTTAATCTATGTTTTTGCATAATTTGCAGTAATAGTCATGTTTGAAATTATTTCTGAAATTTCGAACTCCAATAGTAGAATTTAAAAGCTTCAGAATGAAACAATTTCGTTTGGGACGACGAAAGATTGCAATTGCAGTCCTAGAAATGAAACAGTCTGGCTTGGAACTACGAAAGACCGCCAAAATTTTAGCAGTCCTAGCACAGAGAAGTAGAGGTGACCATTCGGTTAATTCGGTTCAAATCGAACCGAATAAGCGAAAATCGAATTTGACCGAAAACCAAATAAGCAAAACCGAAACTGAACCGAATTGGCCCATAACCGAATCAAAACGAACTGAAATAAATCGGTTCCGTTTTCGGTTTATTCAGTCGGTTTATTTGCGCTTTTTGTGTTAATATATATAGTAACTAGATATACCTAAATTTATTTAGTATATACCTATAGTGTATATATATATATTTTTTTTTGTATATATATATATATATATATATATATATATATATATATATATATATATATATATATATATATATATATAAAATATATATATATATATATATATATATATATATATATATATTGAAAAGGAATTTTATTAGAAAACCAAACAGCCAACACCACAGAACAAACAGGCGGTCCCACGCCACCAGCCAAAAACAAAATTTAGGTATATATATATATATATATATATATATATATATATATATATATATATATATATATATATATATATATATATGGAAAAGGACATTTTATTGAAATCTAGAAGGAGCTCTAAAAGAGCATTACAGGCAGGTACAGGCCAAAAAGACAAAAGGGCCCTGGGGAGCAGGAAAATAAAAGCAAAAAGTAGAAATGCGGATTTTCGAAATTTCGGAGAAACCAAATTTCGAAAAACTGCAGTGATTCAAAACATTTCGAAATTTCAAAGATCGAAATTTCGAACTGTTTCGAAATTCAAAAAATTCAACACAGGAGAGCCGTTGGGCCAGTCCGAAAAAAGGGGGTGTGGGCACGCAGCCCTAGGGGCTCTCGTCCCAAAGTGGCGCACTGTCCGATGGGGGCGCACTGCCCGATGGGGGCGCGCGGCTCGAGAGTCTCCCCCCCCCCCCCCCCCCCGCGTGTAGGGGCACCGGCGGGGGAGGCCGAGAGGGACGGGGGCTCCGGCGGGGGAGCCAGCCCGGTGGGTAGGGGGGCTGAACCGAAGATGGAGCCGGGGGGGCTCCGGCGGGGGAGTCCGTGGAACACCCACTTTTCTAAATTGAGGGTAATTTTAAACTTTTGTAAAAGTTTATTATTGTTTGAAGGGAAACTAGAATTGTAGAATAGTATATTTCTTCTTCTCATTTCATCATATGGCAAGGGCCATATATATAGGTATAAGGGGCAACCCAAGGGTCATGAGTTACATAACCCAAGGGTCATGAGTTACATGATCCCAAGGGTCATGTGTAACTCATGACATAATGGTGAATAGATAAGGGTTTCATAACACTCTCCCTTATTCATCCATTTCCTTGGATCCACTTATGAAATACTTCAGGATTCAATAAGCTAATGGGGTGGATACTGCTGGATCCAGAGTAAACTTAGTTTGCCTCATTAAAACCTTGGCTGTGGAAAACCCAGTGGAAAAAAACCATCAGTCCTAAGGAAAAAGAGTACAATCCTATAGTTTTACTCCCCCTGATCTATACAAGCTTCAGGCTTGCAGGTCTTTTAGTTGTCTCATCCCTATTCCTCTTACAAGCTTTACAAAAGTACATCGTGGCAGTGTTTTGGTAAACAAATCTGCTAAGTTATTACAAGATTGAATTTGTTGTATTTTGACTTGTTCCTTTTTTTGAAGGTCGTGCGTCTAGAAGAATTTGGGGGATATGTGCTTCGTCTTGTCATTCTTTATGTATCCTTTCTGAAGTTGAGCTACGCATGCTGCATTATCTTCAAAAAGGGTAGTAGGCTCAAGTTCACCAGTCTTCCGGCCAGTAGATGACAAAATGTGCTGAATGATGGAGCGAAGCCAAACACACTCCTTGCTTGTTTCATGGATTGCCAGGAGTTCAGAATGGTTGGATGAGATAGCCACACTGGTCTGTTTGACGGACCTCCAAGAGATAGCCGTACCATCGAAAGTAAACACAAATCTAGTTTGTGATTTCTCTGTGTGGGGATCTGATCTATAACCTGCATCTGAATAACCAAGTAAAGTGGAAGACCCACTATTCGGGTAATATAGTCCTAGGTCTATAAACCCTTGGAGGTAGCGCAAAAGATGCTTCACTCCATTCCAGTGGCGCTTTGTGGGCGCTGCACTGTATCTGGCTAATAAGTTAACTGAAAACGCTATATCAGGACGCGTACAGTTAGCCAGATAGAGTAGTGCCCCAATGGCACTTAGGTAAGGTACTTCAGGACCTAATGATTCCTCCCCCTCTTCCAGTGGACGAAAAGGGTCCTTCTTTACGTCCAATGATCGAACGACTATTGGTGTACTAAGGGGATGGCATTTATCCATGTGGAATTGTTTAAGTAATCTTCGTGTATATGTAGATTGGTGTAACAGGATACCACCCTTTAGGTGTTCGATCTGTAAGCCAAGACAATACTTTGTTTTGCCTAGGTCTTTCATTTCAAAAGTTGTCTTAAGGCTTTCAGATATCTCAGTGATCTCTGCAGGAGATCCGATAAGATTTAAGTCGTCGACATAAACGGCGACTATAACAAATTATGTTCCCGATCTTTTTATAAAGATACACGGGCAGACTTTATCATTAGTAAATCCTTGCGTAGCAAGAAACTCACTTAGTCTGTTATACCACATTTTTCCTGATTGTTTAAGACCGTACAATGATCTTTGTAACCTTACAGAATAGGTGTCCCGAGGTCTATCTGTTTTCTCTGGTAAAATTTTATATCCTTCAGGGAGTTTCATATAGATATCTTTATCTATATTGCCATAAAGATATGCAGTCACAACATCCATGAGCTGCATTTCTAGGCTTTTCAGAGAAGAGAGGTTGATCAAGAATCTGAAGGTATTCCCATCCATGACCGGAGAATATGTTTCTTCATAATCTATTCCCGGTTTCTGGGTGAAACCTTGTGCTACAAGGCATGCTTTGTAGCGCACAACTATGTTGTGTTCATTTTTTTTCTTGTGAAGATCCATTTATATCCCACAGGTTTTACACCTTCAGGTGTTTGGACTACTGATCCAAAGACTTCGTGTTTCAAGAGTGAGTCCAGCTCTACTCCTATTGCCTCGTTCTACTTTGGCCAATCGCCTCTGCGTTTACATTCTGCTAGAGACCGTGGATCGATGTCATCGTCATTTTCAGTGACGTGAACGACAATATTGAACGTAAAATCATCGTCGATGACTGTGCTTTTTCTGTTCAGTACCTCTCCAGTACGTACATAATTTAATAATATTTCTTCTGTTTGTTCCTCTTCAGGGGAAACTAGGAGGGGAGAGGAAGCTGATCTGAGCTCAGCATCCTGTGTTGGGATCTTCTTAATTTCTCCAGGATTTTTTCTTTTACGAGGGACTTTGTCTCTCAAACCTGGTGGGCGTCCTCTTTTTAATTAAGGTATTGCCATTTCTGCTACCGGCGGATTGCATCCATCTTTGGGAATGTCAATCCTAGCTGGCGTGTTGGCAGCAGGGACGTGTGATCTGACAATCTTCTGGTTGTCAGTAAATGTATCCGGAAGTAGATGTACAGTGTTCTGAAGATGTAATATCTTCAGGATCTCATCTTCACATTGACTTGTACGTGGATCAAAATGAGACAAAGTTTTTGTGTCCCAAGAAATTGTCTTAGAAGCTTCTGGCTTCTTAGACTGTGTGCCCAGTTTAGGAAATAATCCTTCATCAAACTCACAGTCATCAAGACGTGCCTTAAATACGTCACCCGTCAGGGGTTCTAGGTATCTAATTATAGAGGGTGAGTCAAACCCAACATAGATACCTAATCGACGTTGTGGACCCATTTTGGTCCTCTGTGGGGGAGCAATGGGGACGTAAACAGCACAACCAAAAACTCTCAAATGTGAGATATTTGGAGGTGAACCATAAGCGAGCTGCATCGGAGATAGAATATGACCTCCAGAAGGCCGTATTCTAATAAGTGATGCGGCATGCAATATAGCATGACCCCAAGCTTCCACAGTCAACTGTGACTGCATCAACAATGGACGAGCAATCCATTGTAATCTCTTAATAAGAGATTCTGCTAACCCATTCTGGGTGTGAACATGAGCTACATGATGTTCAACTTTGATGCCAGTTGCTTGGCAATAGTCTTGAAAAACCTGTGAAGTAAATTCACCCGCATTATCAAGTCTTAATTTTTTGATATGGTTATCGGGGAAATGAGCCCGCAACTTAATTATTTGTGCCAATAGCTTAGAAAAAGCTAAGTTGCGGGTGGACAAAAGGCACACATAAGACCATTTAGTAGATGCATCGATAAGTACCATAAAGTACCTAAATGGACCACTTACGGGGTGAATAGGTCCGCAAATGTCTCCATGAATTCTCTCTTAGAAGCTAGGAGACTCTAGTCCTACTTTCAAAAGGGATGGTCTCGTTATAATTTTGTCTTGAAAACAAGGTAGACATGAGTAATCATACTTCTGAAGAATCTTCAGGTTCTGCAGGTTGTGTCCACTGGATTGACTTATGATTCGTTTCATCATAGCTGATCCTGGGTGACCCAGTCTATTATGCCAAAGTTTAAATTTTGACGATGAATGACACTTCTGGTGCACAATCATGTTAGCTTCTGTTGATTGAATATGAGTATGATAGAGACCCGACGGGAGTCCCTTGAATCGTTCTAAGATAGTTTTTGAACCATCTTTTAGACGAGTAACATACAGATATTCTGCCTCATTTATTTATTTGTTTCTAAGTGATATCCATTTAAACGAATGTCCTTGAAACTTATGAGGTTCCTACTTGATTTAGGAGAGAATAGTGCATCTTTTATTACTAGTCTTATTTTATTTGGGAGCAATATAATTGCTTCACCAGATCCTTCTATTATGTTTGATAGTCCTGATATCGTAATACAGGACCGTCATAATCATTTAAGCTATAAAAATAGCTTTTTTCTCGAAGGATTGTGTGCGTCGAGGCGCTGTCCACAAGGCATTCACACTTCATCTATAGATCTATGAAAAAACAACAACAAACAATCGTAATTAAAATAACGGTTTTGAAATACAATTTTTGTTTAAAATTTTTTTTCTCTTATATCGATAGACGGGCCGATATAGAGAGGTCAATAATTTGCTTGCAAAAATGCATAATTATAAATACAATTTGAGCAAAAAAAAATATTCGGTCAACCCCTTTCAGTAGCTCTACGTGAATATGATCAGGCGAGAAAATGAGGGAGGAGGGTCACCGGGGACCTCTTAAGAACCAAGCCTCAAGTTCTTTCTGACATCATACCCAAATAGGTGGGCCTATTCGGAGAGACTTCGTAAAATTTTCTTTGTCAAATGTAAGAATAAATATCATTTTTCAAGAAATTTAAAAGAGAAACATAATATGAAAATGCGGCAACAAGTTTTTAAAAGCATAAAATAAGATAGTGGCTCTAGTCGAGTAGGTCGTCGTTCTCGAAGTCTTCCGCCGAGAACTGAGTAGACGGCTGCTTTTCTACCAGATTTGTTTTAACTTGAGACTTCTGGCTCGCTTGATACAGATTTTGTAGATGGGGTGCGACAGTTTCTGGACCAGTGTCCAGTCATGCCACATTTGTGGCATTTGTCCTCCCAATTATTCTTGGGAATGGACATCAGTTCTGTGGTCTTCTTCCACTTTTTCTTTGCCCCACTTTTGCTGCTCTGGGGATGAAAGTTGTTCTGGGGTGGACTTCTGGCCGGCCTCTTATGGGCATTCCCCATGTTAGATATGTCCTTATTTTTCTTCTGCTTCTTGGAAGAAAAATGAGCTTCTGGGAGAGGAGCTGAGCCTGCAGGGCGTAGGTTATGAGTGGCCAAGAGAAGTTCTCTGTTTTGCTCTGCCATCATCAGGGTGGAGTGCAATTCAAAGTACTTTGTGAACTTTCGTTCACGGTACTGTTGCATGAGGATTGCGTCCTTCTCGTGGAAGGATGTATAAGTTTTTTCCAACATGCGATACTCCGAGACTTCTTCACAACACAACTTCAGGCGTGAGGTGATATTATGGAGAGCTGAGTTGTACTCAGCTACAGACTTAAAGTCCTGAAGTTGAAGGTTTTCCCACTCATACCTTGCACGTGGGAGGATTACATCTTTTTGATGTTTATAGCGGTCCTCCAGTGCAGTCCACAATTCCTTTGGGTCTTCTACAGTGAGGTATTCGGCCTTCAGGGTCCGATCAATGTGTCTCCTGATGTAGATAATGGCTTTCGCCTTATCTATATCAGAGACTTTCGCTGTAGAAACAACCACAGCAGTGTCTGCTGTATTTTTCGTACCAGTGGCCGGAGCCGATGGAAGAGGAGTTGAAATTGTGGCTAATAAGCCCTGGGCACGTAAGTGGAACTTCAGGTCCACGTGCCAGCTCAAATAATTTTTTCCAGCAGCATCTAGTACTTCGAAATCGACACTCGCTATTTTGGCCATTTTATCTATCATGTGAAAAACATGCATAAATTAAAATTAAATATTTATGCATAATCATAAATGTTACAGAGCTCATAAAAAATACCACGATGCTTAATAAAACAGTCCAGTCCATAAGCTAATATGCAATCTGTCAATATTATAGTAATTTTTTTTTGGCAAAAGGTGCAACTTGACTAAATTAAGATCAAGCACAATTTATTTTGTCAAACCAGCATGTACCAATACATTTAGTTAGATGCGGCAGTTTGTAGTCCTTGAAACCAAAAAAAAAAATTTGATGTTTACAAAAGTAATAAGCATTCCATTAAAAATAGGAGAGACCAATTGCATTAGTACGTATCTCTCGTTTGACTGAGGAAGATAAAATATATGTGCACTTAATCCTTGTATAATCTTAGCCAGGAAATTTGTGTATTTCTAAATGTTACAATTGATTTCCTTTAGGAAAGCAAACCGAAACACTATAAGACATACAATATGGGAAGAGTTTCATTACTTTCCATTATGCATATTAAAGTAAAGAATATTGATTTTGAAAAAAAAAAGGAATTCACACCATTTCGGAACTGAGGTTCTGTAAAATACAGATTAGCATCAAACATTTCCATCTAAAATAAAACTTATGTACTAAAGTAATATTTTCATCTACGAACAAATGAAAAACTGGTAGTCCATGAGTTGATGCCACTCAACAAGTATGATCCATATTGAATGTACAGAATACATGATGCATATATAGCTCTTTGGATCTATGTAAGATTTGCCTATCTGTTTGAAGGCAAATTAGATACTAACAGAAGCAACTATTTTGTTTCTAAGAAGCAAATTCGTTAACAGAATAAAACCAATAATTTGTTTTAAGAAGTGTTACCAGCCTCTGGTCGGATCGACTAGGTGAAAAGGAAGGATAACGTCGAGATCTGGACGTCGATTCTCCTTGCTTCAGCAATCGTGCTGATAACTTGTTTGAAGGGAAACTAGAATTGTAGAATAGTATATTTCTTCTTCTCATTTCATCATATGGCAAGGGCCATATATATAGGTATAAGGGGCAACCCAAGGGTCATGAGTTACATAACCCAAGGGTCATGAGTTACATGATCCCAAGGGTCATGTGTAACTCATGACATAATGGTGAATAGATAAGGGTTTCATAACAATTATTTAATAATAGGATTTATGATTTATAGGAATTTTTAATTAATTTAATACTATTTAAAATTGGTAAATTATAATTTTGATGTGTTAGCTAGTGAACTCTAGAACTGTTGAGCCTAGAGACTAACCATGACCATGGGAACCTAACCATGTGATTAGAATGACTATTTACAACTTTTTAGGCTAAAGGTATTTTGGTCATTTTGTGACTTTTGAATTATTTAGGATTTTGATTAATTGGTAAATTTTAGATTATTTTAATAATATTTAAATTGATGTATTATGATTTTGGTCATTTTTTATATTTTAATATTTTAGGAAAATTTTATATTTTTAATATTATTTTTATTGGATTTGTTTAGTCTGGTTTGAGTTTCGTCTCGTTCCGACTTGTATTGTGACCCGGGTAGCTTAAACTCTAGATGGGACCCAATATTAAGTTAAGCATGGCTCACAGAACCCAACATTTAAGTTAGTTAATTAAACTAATTTTTATCATGTTAGAATGGTTAAGTTAGAGACTCAAAACTAGATCATTTTGACCCCAAACTTGAACCTAGTCTAAACTTAACCATATGAGACTAGAGAGGGACAATTAGGACATTTCCCATTAGCCCTAATGGACACTTTATGGCAGCCACCTTTAGGAGAGAATGATTCATTTCATTCATTACAATCTTGCTTCTTTTATTTTCCTTTTGTTCTTCCCCAATTTTAGAGAGCCTTCCCATTGATTTGATCTCCAAATCAAATCATTCCTTCACCAAACCTTCCCTCAATCATTCCCATTCTCCAAGGGAAGGGTGCTACCAAGGATTGGAAGAGGAGTGCAAGGAGGAGTATCCACTTTGAGAGATCTTTATATCGGAGCCGTGTCCTAAAGGATTTCATTGGGATTCCACTCCCAATAGGTAAAATCCATCATCTAAATCGATTTCCTTTGCATATAAATTAGTTTTAAATCCGTAGGATCCATCCTCATGTATGTGTCCCATTTAGATTCAAATTTGAGGCCATTTGGAGCTCTCTTGAGGATTTTAGATATGTGTCTTGTGTCCTACTTGATAGATCCCAAATTAGGACACCCATATGTATGTATGTATGATAATAGTTTAAATAGATATTTAAATTCAGTTTTATAATGGTTAGAGAGTGGATTGATCTTAGTTAGGATGGTTAGAATGAGTTTCATTTGGATACCTATGTTTGTATCCAAGTATCTTGGCCTATATGTCTTCTTTTGTCAAATTCGTCATAATATTCATCCACGTTTTTATTAACCAAAGCAACTTAGAAATGTCATAACTTTTAGCTTAGAACTCCGATTTATCTCTCGTTTTTTTAAAAGAACCGTATCGAAGTTAGATTTCCAAATATATATTTTAATAAGCCAAATTCTTTCTGTAACTTTCTGTAGAATTATTTGAGTGTCAGCTGTACGAAAGACGAACGTGTTTCGGTATTTTCGCGATTTCGGGAGCTTCTGGACACGAAAATGTGATCCGTTTAAAGTTTCGGAAAGCTAACACAAAGGGCTACGACATACTTTAATCTTAGAATTTAGTGAATGCCCAATTGGTACAGTGTTGATTTTAAGTAGAAGAGTGACTATACGATATATGCATTTTGTGTAACCTATGAGCCTATGTAGTATGGGTATTAAATGAATATAGAATATGTAATACATGATATGTTAGATGAATGAAATGATATATATGATATATATCCTCTTTACATTAATGTATATATATGGTTGAATGCAAGCATATAGAAATGCAATTAATATAATGTATGTAAGCAATGCATAAATACATGAATGAAAGAATGATATACAATGTATGCATGAAACTATATAGTGAATGCTAGATATGAATGCAAGGTATACATGTAATGATAGATATGAATGCATAATATATAAATAATATAATGCAATATATAATGATAGTATGTATGGTAATGTAGAATATATGATGCAAGCATGTATATGTCCACTATTTTCCCTTTTCTTTACATTTTTCTTCCCTTCCCTTTCCATTTCAGTTTTTTCCTTTTTTTTCTTCTATTTTTACATGTTATATACAATGTATATAATGTATAGATGCATGTAAGTATGTAATATACATGAATGAATGTCATATATGAATGAATCAATCAATCAAAGGCATAAGTAAAATATAATGCATTGTAATGAATGTTAACATATATAATGTATAAAAGTATGTATATAAATGTGCATGAATGTATATATCTATGTAACTATGTAAATATGCATGATGTAACATATGCCTATATATATAAATATGTATGTAATGTGGATATACATGTATGTATAAAGGTATATATTTATATATATTATCTATTTTATATTATGCATTGTTGTGGTTCACATTATCTTGTGATTGTGTGAGTGCTAGCCTAGGCTTGGTTAGGCCTAGTGAGACTTGTTAGACTTGTTTGACTTAGGTTTGACCTAGTTTGACTTTTAGGGTTGACTAGAGTTGACCAAACGTTGACCTTAGTCTAGATTGACCTAGATTCATATAGAATGCATTGAATTGCATCTTATTATCATTTTAGACATATTGTGACTTGTGTTGTTCTATAGGAGACAGACACCACTCCTCGGACAGTAGATATTCTTCAGATACTCAGGATACAGGCGAGTACATTCTCTGATAGTTCTCTCATTTAATTATCAATTACTGTACTTCAGTTATAGTTAGTTTTATGTGATTCTCTGTTACAACACGTATGGATATTTCTGGATTCATGTATGCGACACACATACCATACTTATCTGGCCTTTATTGCTGGAATCACTGGAATCATTCCGGAATCTATTTCTGGAATCATCATATTTTGGCTGGACTCATCTCGATTCTCGTGTCGCATCCTGGATTCACTTGTACTTGCTGGGAGGGGAAATACTTGAGTAAGACATGTAGACATACCCCAATCTGGAATCTCTCAACTGGAATCTACTAGAATGATAGCCATCTCACATCCGGCCAGGTGTGTGATGTGCCGTATTACCTACAGTCGTTTACATGTCAATCTCGGTATTTTAAAATACACTGTTAGAGTATAGGCTGGACTCACCCTGGAATCATTGATCACTATGACTGAAATTATCTTATACTGGACTCATCTTGTACTGGAATCACCTGGTATCAGATTCATGTTGTCTGGATTTACTTAGGTTTTGCACTTGTTTACATTTACTATCTGTACTTATTATGTTACCTTAGTTCAGCTAGATTTATTTTACAGTCTTCATTGCCATCATTCTTCTCTTGTTTTAGTTACTTTACTTTCCTTGTATCTTACCGCTTCTCTATACTATCACCTAAATATAAACTGCCATATTCATCAATAAAACTGCTTATAACTGCTTTATAGTTCTCTGTCATTACTTGGGTTTTCTTGATGAGTTGTACTCGTTCCTGTCCTGACTGGACCTGTTGATAAATTTTACAGATAGCTTGAAGGTTGCCTGCTAGCCTAGAGGAGACACAGTAGAGATTGTATAGATAGTTATTTTAGTTGTCTTGAGTTGTATTTACTTTATAGATTACTGTATTTGAGATTTGAGATGTTTTCTGGGTTTGTGTATCTTAGACACTTAGACTTCTATCTGCGGTATCTCTTTGTGGATTTCATATTTTATCTATCTTTTATCATGCTCTACCTTAGATGTGATTGAGACTGTATTTGCTATGTCACCTCCATTCGGAGTGTATATACTGTACATGTACCTTTATATTGTTAGATGTTTGACCTAGGACAGCGTTCTACCGCCGACATTGCGGCGTAGGCTGGGCGTCGTTACGTACTCGTACCCTCACAGTGGGTACGGGTCGTGACACGTTTTTAGTGGTGGCCCATGCAGGTCGAGTTTGTGTAGTGGTATTCGAACTAGAGTACCACTACAGCCTGCAGTAGGATTAGGATATATTTTTGAAGGTACTCAATCACAGTTAGGATCCCTTGAGAGATTCCTGGAATAACCCTTGAGAATCTCATTATAAAATATCTTGAAATTTGATTCTAATAGTTTATATTTATCTTTCTTGGTTAGTTAATGAATTTGATTTTTGGGTATCCATTGTTGATTTAATTTAATTTTTGCCAAGATGAAATTATATGGGCTAGGTCATCTAAGTTATGAAATCTAGTCTTCTACTGTCATATTAGCCAGCATGGTGAGGATATATAGTCTGACTTTGGATATATTTCTCGGGTGTGAGAATTTAAGGTTTTCGCAGCCAAGCTAGCGGCATCGCAAAAATTTTAAATACCATGATTCTAGAGGTATGTGCCTAAGTCGTGGACTTTGTGATTTTCGTAGCCTTGCTTACTAGTATGACGAGGATTTAGAGTACCATGATTTTGGATAGACGCATATGATTATCAGATTGTACCTTAAATGTTCTTGAACATGTTTTCTCTACTTTTGTTTCAATCATTCTCAAAAAAAAAAGAATTATTGTTTGTTTTGTTTGTTTTGCTTCTCATTATTTAACTTAGGAGTAGCTTTAGCTGTATTATAAACCTTGTGTAACTTCTTACTATGAATTTCTTCTTAATACAATGAATCGATGATTTTGCTACCTTATCTGGATTTGATATTATAGCTCTGGTTTCAAAATGGTTCTTCTTTTAAACAAATAAGCAGAACAGATTTTATCGTTATTTTTTTCTTGCTATTATTCGTGTATTAAATAATAATAATAATAATAAAACTGTCTTGATTACATCAATCACCTACTTGCAATCTTGGTAGGAATCTAAATGTTGGTCTTGATATGGAATTTGATTTTTTATATTAGGACATGAGAATATATATAGCGGACACAGACACTTTGCCTGACACGTATGCATGTTACACTTTGATTACCAACCCATCTAAATACATATTAATATGTTGTTGATGTTAAATTCTCAAAATCCCAATATCTCTGACATAATACAGTATCAGAGAATAGTTCTCTATTTTTTTCCAGTTTAAATTCGTAAGTTAAATATAAATTTCATATTATTAGTTATTTTTTTACATCACTGCACATGTATGTTATATACATGGTTTCAATTCTTAAAGATATTGGTTAGGTTTTGTGTTTGAATTTGTCAAATCTGAGACCGTGTGCATATTAACCCTTAATACTGGATTCCAAATGTTTAGTTCAATTTGCCTTTTTTTAATGTAATATTTTGAGGTATATACATTGTTGAATGTATGGATAGTATGTTAGGGTTTTATCTCTATCATGTTAGGATGTGTTGGGAGCATTGAGTTGGTTGTGATGTTTCAAACCCCTAAAATCTGAAACTGCATTATGTTAATATTACACTGGTTTAAATGTTAGCTTATTTTCAGATTTTGTATGTAAATGCTGAACTAAAACTGGGTTTATCCTTTCAATACTAAAGCTATAATCCTGTACAAGGACACACACACCCTAACTTAGTATACACTGCCATGTAAACCTAATCCTTCCTCTCTATGTTATGTTCATATATCTATATAGACATATATATAGAGTTTATGCATACATGTTATAATGTATATAGATACATAACTAAATTTCTATCTCTTTATATATATATATATATATATTTATATATATATATATATATATATATATATATATATATATATATGCCTACTATCTAACCATATGAACATGTCTACATACACCCATACACACACGAACTACATAACTTTTAGAACTTACAATTTAGTCTTAACAGGATTAAGAGAATCCTATATTATGATTGGATTTCAATGCAATTGACTTTCATTCTTTAACTTTTGATTTTGATTTTTTTTTCTGTACCCCTTTATAGATAATTGGTAGTTATCTTTATTTTATTTTTTTGATAAGTACCATTTTTCATATAAGATGGTAGACTGCCTTACAGTTTTGATGATTTGTTATTTCTGTATCTTTTTCAGTTTAACACCCCTGATTGCTTGTATGTTTGATACCCTATGGCCGTTTTGGTCTAGCATGACTAGTATACCTAGATGAGACTTTCACTACCACCGTATGCCATGACCCTATATGTCGTCCTTTTAAATCGTATGATTTGTTTAAGTTCTGAGACTTTGATTGTGGGGGTTTGACCTAGAAGGAGTATGAACATTTTAATTTCGAGGACAAAATTTTTCTAAGGGGGGTAGGATTGTAACACCCACTTTTCTAAATTGAGGATAATTTTAAACTTTTGTAAAGTTTATTATTTAATAATAGGATTTATGATTTATGGGAATTTTTAATTAATTTAATACTATTTAAAATTGGTAAATTATAGTTTTGATGTGTTAGCTAGTGAACTCTAGAACTGTTGAGCCTAGAGACTAACCATGACCATGGGGACCTAACCATGTGATTAGAATGACTATTTACAACTTTTTAGGCTAAGGGTATTTTGGTCATTTTGTGACTTTTGAATTATTTAGGATTTTGATTAATTGGTAAATTTTAGATTATTTTAATAATATTTAAATTGATGTATTATGATTTTGGTCATTTTTCATATTTTAATATTTTAGGAAAATTTTATATTTTTAATATTATTTTTATTGGATTTGTTTAGTCGGGTTTGAGTTTCGTCTCGTTCCGACTTGTATTGTGACCCGGGTAGCTTAAACTCTAGATGGGACCCAATATTAAGTTAAGCATGGCTCACAAGACCCAACATTTAAGTTAGTTAATTAAACTAATTTTTATCATGTTAGAATGGTTAAGTTAGAGACTCAAAACTAGATCATTTTGACCCCAAACTTGAACCAAGTCTAGACTTAACCATATGAGACTAGAGAGGGGCAATTAGAACATTTCCCATTAGCCCTAATGGACACTTTATGGCAGCCACCTTTAGGAGAAAATGATTCATTTTATTCTTTACAATCTTGCCTCTTTTATTTTCCTTTTGTTCTTCTCCAATTTTAGAGGGCCTTCCCATTGATTTGATCTCCAAATCAAATCATTGCTTCACCAAACCTTCCCTCAATCATTCCCATTCTCCAAGGGAAGGGTGCTACCAAGGATTGGAAGAGGAGTGCAAGGAGGAGTGTCCACTTTGAGAGATCTTCATATCGGAGCCGTGTCCTAAAGGATTTCATTGGGATTCCACTCCCAATAGGTAAAATCCATCATCTAAATCAATTTTCTTTGCATATAAATTAGTTTTGAATCCGTAGGATCCATCCTCATGCATGTGTCCCATTTAGATTCAAATTTGAGGCAATTTGGAGCTCTCTGAGGATTTTAGATATGTGTCTTGTGTCCTACTTGATAGATCCCAAATTAGGACACCCCATATGTATGTATGTATGATAATAGTTTAAATAGATATTTAAATTCAGTTTTATAATGGTTAGAGAGTGGATTGATCTTAGTTAGGATGGTTAGAATGAGTTTCATTTGGATACCTATGTTTGTATCCAAGTATCTTGGCCTATATGTGTTCTTTTGTCAAATTCGTCATAATATTCATCCACGTTTTTATTAACCAAAGCAACTTAGAAATGTCATAACTTTTAGCTTAGAACTCCGATTTATCTTCCGTTTTTTTTAAAAGAACCGTATCAAAGTTAGATTTCCAAATATATATTTTAGTAAGCCAAATTCTTTCTGTAACTTTCTATAAAATTATTTGAGTATCAGCTGTACGAAAGACGAACGTGTTTCGGTATTTTCGCGATTCCGGGAGCTTCTGGACACGAAAATGCGATCCGTTTAAAGTTTCAGAAAGCTAACACAAAGGGCTACGACATACTTTAATCTTAGAATTTAGTGAGTGCCCAATTGGTACATTATTGGTTTTAAGTAGAAGAGTGACTATACGATATATGCATTTTGTGTAACCTATGAGCCTATGTAGTATGGGTATTAAATGAATATAGAATATGTAATACATGATATGTTAGATGAATAAAATGATATATATATGATATATATCCTCTTTACATTAATGTATATATATGGTTGAATGCAAACATGTAGGAATGCAATTAATATAATGTATGTAAGCAATGCATAAATACATGAATGAAAGAATGATATACAATGTATGCATGAAACTATATAGTGAATGCTAGATATGAATGCAAGGTATACATGTAATGATAGATATGAATGCATAATATATAAATAATATAATGCAATATATAATGATAGTATGTATGGTAATGTAGAATATATGATGCAAGCATGTATATGTCAATTATTTTCCCTTTTCTTTACATTTTTCTTCCCTTCCCTTTCCATTTTAGTTTTTCCCTTTTTTTCCTTCTATTTTTACATGTTATATACAATGTATATAATGTATAGATGCATGTAAGTATGTAATATGCATGAATGAATGTCATATATGAATGAATCAATCAATCAAAGGCATAAGTAAAATATAATGCATTGTAATGAATGTTAACATATATAATGTATAAAAGTATGTATGTAAACGTGTATGAATGTATATATCTATGTAACTATGTAAATATGCATGATGTAACATATGCCTATATATATAAAAATGTATGTAATGTGGATATGCATGTATGTATGAAGGTATGTAGTTATATATATTATCTATTTTATATTATGCATTGTTGTGGTTCACATTGTCTTATGATTGTGTGAGTGCTAGCCTAGGCTTGGTTAGGCCTAGTAAGACTTGTTAGACTTGTTAGACTTAGGTTTGACCTAGTTTGACTTTTAGGGTTGACTAGAGTTGACCAAACGTTGACCTTAGTCTAGATTGACCTAGATTCATATAGAATGCATTGAATTGCATCTTATTATTATTTTAAACATATTGTGACTTGTGCTGTTCTATAGGAGACAGACACCACTCCTCGGACAGTAGATATTCTTCAGATACTCAGGATACAGGCGAGTACATTCTCTGATAGTTCTCTCATTTAATTGTCAATTACTGTACTTCAGTTATAGTTAGTTTTATGTGATTCTCTGTTACAACACGTATGGATATTTCTAGATTCATGTATGCGACACACATACCATACTTATCTGGCCTTTATTACTGGAATCACTGGAATCATTCCGGAATCTATTTCTGGAATCATCATATTTTGGCTGGACTCATCTCGATTCTCGTGTCGTATCCTGGATTCACTTGTACTTGCTGGGAGGGAAAATACTTGAGTAAGACATGTAGACATACCCCAATCTGAAATCTCCCAACTGGAATCTACTGGAATCTACTGGAATGATAGCCATCTCACACCCGGCCAGGTGTGTGATGTGCCATATTACCTACAGCCATTTACATGTCAATATCGATATTTTAAAACACACTGTTAGAGTATAGGCTGGACTCACCCTGGAATCATTGATCACTATGACTGAAATTATCTTATACTGGACTCATCTTGTACTGGAATCACCTGGTATCAGATTCATGTTGTCTGGATTTACTTAGGTTTTGCACTTGTTTATATTTACTATCTGGACTTATTATGTTACCTTAGTTCAGCTAGATTTATTTTACAGTCTTCATTGCCATCATTCTTCTCTTGTTTTAGTTACTTTACTTTCCTTGTATCTTACTGCTTCTCTATACTATCACCTAAATATAAACTGCCATATTCATCAATAAAACTGCTTATAACTGCTTTATAGTTCTCTGTCATTACTTGGGTTTTCTTGATGAGTTGTACTCGTTCCTGTCCTGACTGGACCTGTTGATAAATTTTACAGATAGCTTGGAGGTTACCTGCTAGCCTAGAGGAGACACAGTAGAGATTGTATAGATAGTTATTTTAGTTGTCTTGAGTTGTATTTACTTTATCGATTACTGTATTTGAGATTTGAGATATTTTCTGGGTTTGTTTATCTTAGACACTTAGACTTCTATCTGCGGTATCTCTTTGTGGATTTCATATTTTATCTATCTTTTATCATGCTCTACCTTAGATGTGATTGAGACTGTATTTGCTATGTCACCTCCATTCGGAGTGTATATACTGTACATGTACCTTTATATTGTTAGATGTTTGACCTAGGACAGCGTTCTACCGTCGACACTGCGGCGTAGGCTGGACGTCGTTACGTACTCGTACCCTCACAGTGGGTGCGGGTCGTGACAGTCCGAGAGGGCCTATGGCTCCGGCGGGGGATCCAGCCCGGGGAGAGGGGGATGGGCTCGAAGCCAAGGGGGACGGCGACTGGACTCCTGCGGCAGCCGGCGGGATGACGGCTAAGTCCGGGGAAGACAGCGTTCAGGGGCAGGGGGCGCGACAGAGCTGGCCGACCAACACACGGCGGCTACCACCTGGGAGGGGGAGGGCCCTCCGGCCTGAGCCGGAGAGAGCGCCGGAGGCCAATGCTGCCAGGGGAGGAAAGGGAGGAGGCATCGCGGGGGGGGGGGGGAGGGGACGACGGGGAGGGGCGGCCGACCAGCACCGTGGAGGCCGGGAGCACCGAGGGCCGCGGTACGGCCACGTGAGCCCACAATGGGGGCATACAACACTCGGTAGGGGGAAGAGGGGGCCGTCAACGACGAGGTCGACGAAAAGAGAAGTGCCAGAGGTGTAGGGGGAAGTCGGCGCTGGAGGGAAATCGAAGGGGGGGCCAGCCCAGGGCCGCCGGGGGGTTCGGCCGGGGGGCTGAGGGAGGACGTAGCCGAGTTAGGCCACCGCAGGGAGGAGCGGGAGGCCTCAGCCGAGGGGAGGGACGTCTCCGCGGGGGAGGGGGGTGTAGTGCCCCGTCCCTACATCGTACCCCATTTTTCATCCACGGGATGCGCGAGAAAGGAAAACTGTCGCTATCGATTAGGTCGGGACCGATAGGTCAGAATCGGCCTAGTCGATCGAACGGGAACGGTTGAATTAAGATCCATTCCACGTTATGAAATGGCTTCTTCGGAACCAAGTCCCACTACAACAAATAGGACTTATTATAGCTCATTTTTAATAGCGTTCAGGTCTAAATGCTATAAAAGACTATTAGTAATAGCGTTTTTATGGAATGCTATTATAAATGTGTAACAAAAATTACAGATTCAGTGCTATAGCATTTTATGAATGCCGTAGCTTGTATAGCGTTACCATATTGCTATTTATTTGAAAAAAGTTCGTCAAAACGGATTCCATGTTCAAATCCTCGTACTTTAGCAATTTTTTAGAAAATAAAAAAGCATACATATTCACAAAACGGGTCCCATGCACGAACCAAAAGTAGCAGATCCTTTTGGTCCTTGGTATGTTAAGATACAAGAAAAAAAAACCATATAAGAAAACCATATAAGAAAAAAAACCATATAAGAAAACCATATAAAAAAAAACCATATTAGTAATAGTGGTGGTGTCATACATATTCACAGTCTTATAATATAAGAAAAAAAAAACCATGAATTGAAAAGCACAGCCGGCCTGGCCTCTCTCCACACAAACACAAACCTAATTAGTTGGGCACAACCTCTCTCCACACGAACACAAACCTAGATGGGGGTTTTAGGCGGGTAAAAGGGTTTTTTTTGGTGCACAAAAACCCTAGATAGCAGAGGCAGCGTTCCCTCTTCCCCCCTATCTCTCTCTCTCTCTCTCTCTCTCTCTCTCTCTCTCTCAAACACGTACAAAGCACAGCCTCTCTCGGTCTCATACAAACACGAAATCTGGCCTTTGAAGGCATTAGGTACCCCTCTCTCTCTCAATGGTTATCTCTTTCTCTCTCAATCGTTATCTCTCTTCGGTCTCAACATTAGGTTTTAGATTTGATTGGGTTTTTAATTTGTGTTTCAGGGTTCTCGATTTGTGTTTCAGGGTTCTCGATTTGGGTTTTGTTTAATTGATTTTGGGTTGTTCATATTCCTGAAGATTAAGGCTTAATTTCAAGGTAAATAATCTTTTTATTTCTTTATTACTTATTTTCATCAAAGCAATTCAATTTGTGCATCTATCTATCTCTATTATTTGTTTTCTTTTTTCAGGCTATTAATACAAGGGATTCACCATTTTCAGTTTGGAAAGAAAGGTATAGCAGAAACAAAACCCTAACCTTCTAGTATCGAACAATACTTTTTTAGTCCATGCAGTTTCAGTCTATTTTCCTTAAAATCCTTCATTGTTTTAATATATTTGTTTGTTTGGTGTTATGAAGTTTGCTATAGGCAAGTGGTGGTGTCATTATGATGAATAAAGAATGGGTTCATCTTAACAAGTATTGAAATCTATCCCTATATTAATTTGTTCACGTAAATTAAATCCATTTGTATCACTTGTTTAATTAATAATTTCTTTTTAAATTTTTATAGAAACACAACATTGTATAAGCAATATGTTCGTCAGTTTGTGGAAATTGCCAAGTCAAATGCAAAGAATCCAGACATGATCTTATGTCCTTGCGTAGATTGTAAGAATTTTTGTCGTGGAAATGAGGATATGATTTTACTTTATTTGCTAAGACGTGGGATGGATCTGTCTTACACAACTTGGATTTGGCACGGGGAAGGGTTGAAAAAAGAAATTTCAAATATGGAAGAGATAGAGACACCTAAAATAATTGAAGAAATGGAATTTCAAGACGAAGCTAGTTATGAACCCATTGAAGAGGAAATGGAGGATGGATTCACAACCTTATTGAAGGATGCCAATACTCCATTATACCCAAGTTGCAAAAAATATACTAAGTTATCAGCAACCGTTGTTCTATACAAGCACAAGTCTATGTATGGCATTTCTGATAAATGTTTAGTCATCTTTTAGAAATATTGCATGATATGTTTCCTGATGAAAATAAAATTCCAGAATCCTCACGTGCCGTTGAATCATTGCTTAAGACGTTTGAGCTTGATTGTGAGAAGATAGATGCATGTCCTAATGATTGTTGTCTATATAGACAAGAATTGAAAAATGAGGAAAAATGTAAAAAATGTGGATTGGATCGGTGGAAGAAAGATAAGACCGGTAAAATTCAAAAAGGAGTTTTGGCAAAAGTATTAAGATACTTTCCGATAATTCCAAGGTTCAGAAGGATGTTTCAGTCAGTTGAAATGGCTGAAAACTTAAGGTGGCATCACAAACACAAAAGTGATGATGACATCATGAGCCATCCTGTGGATTCCTTGGCATGGAAGACAATTGATATGAAGTGGCCGTCTTTTTCAGAAGATCCACGCAATCTTAGACTTGGTCTTGCTGTAGACGGGTTCAATCCGTTCGGCAATCTTAGCTCGTCCTATAGTTGTTGGCCAGTGATGCTCACTACATACAATCTCCCACCGTGGCTATGCATGAGAAAAGAACATATAATGTTGGCATTATTAATTCCTGGACCGAAGCAACCTGGCAATGATATAGATATTTATTTACAGCCACTCATAGATGATTTGCTAGAGCTATGGAATAATGGAGTGCATGCTTATGATGCATTCAACAAATCATTTTTCAACTTGAAAGCAATTTTGATGTGGACAATAAATGATTTTCCGGCTTATGGCAACCTAGCTGGATGTACTACCAAAGTAAAAACTGGATGTCCCATATGTGGAGTGAATACATGTTCAAAATGGTTAAAATCTAGTAGGAAAACCATTTACATGGGACACATGCGTTTTCTTCCATCCAACCATCCATTCCGGTTGAAAAAAAGTTGGTTTGATGGTAACCAAGAACATAGGGAGCCACCTAGATTAATGACTGGATCAAAAATTTTGAAAGGGCTGAAAAATATGAGAAATGATTTTGGGAAGGGAAAAGAGAAGGGCAAAAGAAACAGGCAAACTTCAGAGATGTGGAAGAAGAAGTCAATATTTTTTCTGCTGTCGTATTGGGAGGTAATATCATATTATGTTTGTATGTTTTTGTAAAATATTTTTCAATTAAGATTTTCATTGCTTTAACAAGATTTCTAATATATTTTTGATTTTCCAGCATCTAATTTTGCGCCATAATTTGGATTTAATGCACATAGAAAAGAATTGGTGTGATAGCACGGTTGGTACGCTGCTAAATATGAAGGAAAAATCAAAGGATGGCATTGAATCGCGTAGGGATTTGAAAGAAATAGGAATCAGACATGCCTTGCATCCAGAATTACAAAATAAGAGAATTTTTCTTCCACCAGGACCGTACACACTTTCAAAGAAAGAAAAGGAAACTTTTTGCAAGAGATTATATAACTTGAAGTTGCCCGATGGTTACTGTTCAAATATCGAGAACTGCATATCAGTGGAAGAATGCAAAATAACAGGCCTCAAGTCTCATGATTGTCACGTGTTAATGCAACAGTTGTTGCCTGTGGCATTGAGAGGTTTTCTTCCAAAAGGGCCACGGAATGCAATATTTCGCATATGTGCATTTTTAATGTCTTGTGCCAAAGAGTCATTGATAGAGAACAAATGGAGAAATTAGAGGAAGAGGTTGTTGAGATATTATGCTTGTTTGAACGATATTTCCCCCCTTCATTTTTCGATATCATGATTCATTTACCAATCCACTTGGGACGTGAAGCAAAATTAGGTGGCCCTGTCCATTATCGTTGGATGTATCCATTTGAAAGGTGATTGTTATAATTTCTTTTTATTGATTTCCATTCATACATTTGCTTACTCTAAATAATTATTATATTTTTTCGTCTCTTAGAAATATAAAGGTGTTGAAAGGTTACGTTAGGAATCGTGCACGTCCTGAAGGTTGTATCGCAAAATGTTATCTTGTTGATGAGAGCATGAGATTTGTTAGTGGATACATGAAACAAGTGGCTGAGATGGATAATCGTCCAAATAGAAATGAAGGTATTCAGAATGATGCAATACTTGAAGGCCGACCAATTTCGAAGGGAACAATAGTGACATTGGATGAACAGAAGCTAGAAAGTGCTCACCGTTATGTATTGTTTAATATGGCTGAAGTTGAACCTTATCTTGAGTAAGTTATTAGAAAACATATTAACTTCAAAGTAACTTGTCTATATAATATCGTGTAACAATTGTTTTCCCTCTTAGGATGCACTTGAAGGAGTTGAAACTTTTGGATAGACGCCTTGCTAAAAATGAGAATTTACTTCAAGATCGTCATTCCAAGGAATTCTCAGCTTGGTTAAAACAAAAGGTTACAACTTTTGTTTTTTCAGTACCTTAGCACAAAATTTTAAAAAGATGTCTTTACATTTTATTTTGATTTTGAACAGATTGAGGGGCAACCCAGTGATAACATATCCAACATGTTAAGAGGGCTTGCACATGGCCCTTTAAAACATGGCGTGTCTTATTCAGGATATATTATCAATGGTCACCGCTACCATAAAAAGGATGCTGAGAAGTCTCGGCAGAACAGCGGTGTTTCACTTGAGGCATCAACTATTTGTAGATCTAGCTCGAAGGATAGAAATCAAGTCACTGATACAGTTTCCTACTATGGAGTGATTAAAAACATAGTTTGCTTGGATTATCATACTTTTCACATTCCTATTTTTGATTGTGATTGGGCTAGCACAACAAATGGTGTCAAAGTAGAAGACGGGTTTACCTTGGTTAACCTACACCAAGGAAAACACCACTTTGAAAGAGACTCATTTATTCTAGCATCACAGGCAACACAAGTGTTTTATTCTAAGGACACTACTTCATCTAATTGGTACGTTGTGTTAAAGGCACCACCAAGAGGTTTTCAAGAGATGGATATGGATGATGATCAGAATGTCTATACACCATCATCGGCACCTGTGGATGTATCAAAACTAGATAAGAATATTGAGGATGGTAGTGATAGCTACCTTAGAATGGATTGTGAGGGCATTTATGTATAAGTAGGCTCTCTTTTTTCTATCTTTAATCTTATAAAACCAATTTGATATTCCCAAATGCTCATCATATGGCATTAGGTAACAAAGGATTTGTTCACGTTATTTACAATTCAGAGTTTGATTTGGTTTAATTTGAATTTTGTTGTTTGCATAATATATTTGGTGTCTGCTCTTAACTGAGATTGTGTTCCATGGATTTCTTCATGATTTGCACATTTACTGGAATATATTGTTTGGATGTAGTTTCTTAAAATATAAAGTTGTGATTTGTTGTTGTTTAGGATCCATTTGTTAATTTTCTTTTAGAGATAATGTTGCTTCTTGTTTCGAGATTGTGTTCCTTGGTTTTCCCCTTTTACAAAGTGCTGGCATATCCTTTTTCGAGGGCCTCAAGGCAAGTGGTGATGCAAAGGATAGACTGCTCATTGATCAAACACTTAGCTTTCAATAAGGGTTCCATGTAGGACTGTTGTTTGCTAGAGCAACTCATTCTGTTGGTGGGTATGTGTAGGTAAACATACTCTTTAACTCGTACAGATGCTTGCTTGTTAATGTAAAGTGCTGCTTACTTTAGAATTTTAAAATGACAAAGGTCTTGTTAATTTTCTTGAACATACTACTATTCTATTACTGCAACTGGATGATAGAACAGGTAACAAGTATTTTGATACTTGCCCAATTGACAACATGTAGTCTGTCATGAAAATTTCTCATGATAGAAGCACATCTGTTTGTCTGCAATATATATGAGTTATTTTGTCATATTGATTGCTATAAAGAAGAAGGTAACAAGTATAGTTTTTGGATGTGAGTTTTCCCATTACTGGAATATAGTGTTTGAAATATAGTATTTGGATGTGAGTTTGCCCATTTATATTAGATGATAGACATACTCATGAGACCAACATACTCCTAACTGTGGTAAGGCCAATAAGCTTCATTTTTGAATCTCCTAGCTCCAAAATTCCCTCCATACAGAGATAAAATTAAGGACCAACTTGCATGGAGGGGCTTTATGTGATCATATCTTAACTATCTTTCTCAATAAGGACTGATCATATATACCATCATCTCTTTTAGAGATAATGTTGCTTCTTGTTGGTACTTGGTTTTCCCCTTTTACAAAGTGCTGGCATATCCTTTTTCGAGGGCCTCAAGGCAAGTGGTGAATTGTAGGATAGACTGCTCATTGATCAAACACTTAGCTTTCAATAAGGGTTCCATGTAGGACTGTTGTTTGCTAGAGCAACTCATTGTGTTGGTGGGTATGTGTAGGTAAACGTACTCTTTAACTCGTACAGATGCTTGCTTGTTAATGTAAAGTGATGCTTACTTTAGAATTTTAAAATGACAAAGGTCTTGTTAATTTTCTTGAACATACTACTATTCCATTACTGCAACTGGATGATAGAACAGGTAACAAGTATTTTGATACTTGCCCAATTGACAACATGTAGTCTGTCATGAAAATTTCTCATGATAGAAGCACATCTGTTTGTCTGCAATATATATGAGTTATTTTGCCATATTGATTGCTATGAAGAAGAAGGTAACAAGTATAGTTTTTGGATGTGAGTTTGCCCATTACTGGAATATAGTGTTTGAAATATAGTATTTGGATGTGAGTTTGCCCATTTATATTAGATGATAGACATACTCATGAGACCAACATACTCATAACTGTGGTAAGGCCAATAAGCTTCATTTTTGAATCTCCTAGCTTCAAAATTCCCTCCATACAGAGATAAAATTAAGGACCAACTTGCATAGAGGGGCTTTATGTGATCATATCTTAACTATCTTTCTCAATAAGGAGTGATGAGGAGAACACAGATGAGGAGGAGAAAACTGATGAGGAGAACACTGATGAAGAGGAAAACGTTGATGAGGGGAATCTACATTCAAAAGAAAACAATGTAAAATCAAATGAGCAAAACAACGTTTCAATAACTCCATCTACTACTCCACAGGTAAGATATACGATATTTTATCTTGAAGAATCCATTACTTACGAGTATTAAATATAACATTTCTTTATTTTTGTTTTAGTCACATAATGGAAGTATTAGCCGTTTGTCGAAAGACAAAAAATGCAAGTTGCTAAATTGGAAGAAACGAAGGAAATTGTTGCAATTGGACGTTGGGTTACGAATGACCCAAAAACGGTGGTTCATGGTAAAGCTCTTGGAAAAGATGTCTCTCGAGTTTGGGTAGATCTGATTTTACAACCCAAAGCACCATTATATAGACCATGTTTCGGTAATGAAACAATAGAAGAAATACAAGGAAGTGCTACTGCATGGCCGACCAAACACATTGTGATGTTGGATGAATAGGTATATATATGCATGATAAATATTGTTGTTTATATTTTTTTTCATTGTAGGTACAAATTTATCTTTTCAAATTTGTTAGGTTGGCGATGAAGTAGATACTTTTTGGATGTGGATAGAAGCTACAAGTAAATTTGGGATGGAAACTAGACTTGTTGGGTTTTATTTTTGATAATTAGAGTTGGATACACATTGATACATTTTTAAGTTTTCTATCATTTACAAACTTAGTTTTCTTTTGATGCCCCTTCACGATTAATGGTACAATTTGAATGTTGATAACATTTCTTCAACTCTTTGCTTTCATATGATAACGTTTATTTTATATGATCGACCCATGACCATATGGTATATATGGCTTATTATCTGGAGTATATTTTAGAGCTGCTTTTGGTTATCTGGCTTATTATCTAGGGAATTGTACAGCTGTATTGGAATAGTATATTGGAAAGATGCTTGGTTATGAATGACCATATACATGAGTTTGTTCTCAAGGTAAGATTCTAACTACACAACTTATCTGATGTAGTTTTCGGTTAATGGTGACTTCCTTGACTGTTATGTTTCAGAAGTTACATCTCAAGTTGGTATTTCACATATTATCGATTATTCTTCTAAATTTTTTGCAGTAAAGAACACCTAAAGTACAAACATTCAAGTATTTTCTTTGCCAAGTCTGTCAGGGGAGTTGTATACAAGAGGAACATGTACAAGCTAACAGACACAATGGAGGGTCCAGATCACACCATCATTTCCTCACATGGAAGGTAGTTATGTATCAAATTATTGTTTAAAATTGAGTAATTTGCAGGCCAAAGACTTCTACATGGATATCTTGAAATTTTATTATAACTCCTATGCCTCTTACTATGTCCTTACTGCAAATCAGCTTGCCTTTTACTTTTGCCTCATTCATCCAAACTTTCTCATTTCTACCACCAACTCTTCATCTTCGGACTCCTATTGGCGCAACATTAAATACCTGTATATTATAGGGTGTTGGATATATGCCACTTATTCTCTGCCATAAGTTTATACTGTGGGTTTTTGTTAGGAGATAATTTAATGTGGATCTGATGTCTTTCTCTTGGTGTGATTCTAAGTTCTTGGTGCATTTTCAGGATATTTATTTAGTTCAATGTGATAGTATGATTTTGTTGTTATATGCGGTGTGAAATCATTTGTTTATTTCCTCTGAGTTATCTTGTTTCTACCTGTTGGTGTTAGATAGCCCTATTTTCATCCGATGATTCGGTGAAAATTCTATCCAGGGTGAGCCTAAAGACCGTCCCTTATCTTGTGGGTATAATAAATTTGGAAAACTAGAGATGAGAAAAATAGTTAGTGTTTCTATAGAAAATGACGCTGCCAGCACACACAAAATGTTTGCCAAGAATGTTATATTAAGTGGTTTTCACTGTGCTCATGGTCCATGGCTCTGGTTACACGATAATTGGGCTACTCTGCCAATTAATCACATTTGTGTGGTTGCTTGAATTTTTTTTATTAATCGGCCACTAATTAGTTAGATTAACTGATTTCTTGGTCAAGTAATGACTGATTGATCATTTCTTTATAACATCCTTGTCTAAAAAAACCCTTTATAAATTAAACTAGGATATATGAATATTTTATGTAATAATGGTAGAGAAGTTGTAATATGAGTAGTCTGATTCATTTCATATTCTTAAAAAAAAGTTTATTTAGAGAGTCAAAGACCAGTTCGTGAAAGAAGTCTTCTGCCTTATATACCACGAGACCCGGAAGCGGTCGAATAAAGAACTATACAGTAATGGAAGAATAAATCTTGTTAAAATCGGGTTCAGGTCTTAAGGGGAGAAGGTTATGGGGGCACAATTTTGGGTGACATACTCGACCATTTAGTGCATCAAATTGGAAATTTTGATTCCAGATAAGTTGCTACCTTTTATCCAATAGGCATATACGTGAAGACGATGCATTGTAAAATCTTGAAGAAAAAAAGAGTAGAATTACCAGCAATTAACTACTTATGTTACCCTATATTATTGTCTGTAACCAAGATGCCTTCTTCAATTCTTACACAAATCAAATTATAATAATATACCATGGTTCTAATAGTTGTCAAATGTATGGTTATCAAATTTCCTACAATCATGACACAACAGCTATGTACAAGTATTACTGAAACTGAACTCAGCCCCCAAATAACCTGCATAAAATTCAACAAAGAGATGTCTTTTCCCTCTCATGTTTATTGTAATCTGTTTATTGCATTTGTCACTAGTTGCATTTCAAAATTTTCTAATCATGTATCTTGAACACAAATGCCTTGTCCCTTGCTGTATAAGCTTTTGAGGTATTCAAGGTTTGTAACTTTGATAACAACGTTAACAGGTAGAGAGTTGACAGACTCGTGTATAACCTTTTGTTGCCTTTTCAGACTTCCAGTTATCTGCATGATATATTTTAGTCCTGGATATACTTAAAAGTGGGAAGTTATCTACATGAGATATTTTAGTCTTTAATAAGTTATCTACATTCTTGGAGAATTTTGTGCATACATTAGGAACCTTCCCAAACCCGTAACATAAAAAGTTAAAAAAATCAAATGAAACATAAAAATCAAATGAAACATAAAAGTGAGGGTATCTTCCTTCCCAGGTGGAACACCCACTAGCTTGGTATCATCCTAATTTGATGTGGGTTCTACAGGTTGTGTTGCATGTTTAAGTCCCTATTAATCAATCCTAACTACTATGAAAGATATACATTCCCCTAAATAGACAAATATTAGAATTATGCATTACTGGATTATTTTTAGTATGGTTGGAATAGGTCTTCATCAGCTTTCTCACAAACTTCGGTAAGTTGTGTAACACCCAGTTTTCCAGATGAGGGTAATTTTGAAATTTTGTAATTATAATTATTATTTATTGATAATTATTTCATATTATGATTTTTGGTGATTTTTAATCATTTTTAAACTATTTAAAATTATGACTTGTGATTTTGACATTTTACTATTGTTTGGTTTTAATTTCGAGGAATTTGTCACCCCCAGTTTTCAGGAACAGAAGTATTTTTGTCATTTTGTATTTTTAAAATTTATTTTATTATTTATGATATTGTTTTGGGGTTATTTGAGTCGGGTTCGAATTTCAGCTCAATCCGACTTGAAACGGGGACCCGGGGGTAGTGTTGACTCTAGTGGGACCCACACACTAGTTAGGCATGGCCCACATGATATTAATTTTAGTCCACATGATATTAATTTTAGTTAGAGGTTAGACTAATTATTATGGATAAGGTTAGTATGATTAGAGACTTTAGAATGACTAATTTAGCCCCAACCAATTAGCCCTTTCCTAATACTAATAGAATAGGTTAGCAGGGGCATTTTGGACCTTACCATAATAGGACAAATAGCCCTATATGGCCAGCCACTTTGGGAGAGGATAGGCTCAAGTTCATTTCATTATTCTCATCCACACTCTCTCTCTTGTTCTTCCCCAAATTTTTAGAGAGCAATCCCTAGCAATTTCTCCACCAAATCCTTCTATTTCGCCACCAAATCTTCTTCTTTCCTTCTCCATTCTAGCCAAGGAGGAAGCTACCCAAGTTTGGGAGGATTCGGAGCTCGTTCGTGTCCTTTTGGAATCTCTACGTGTCGGTGTCGCTCCGGGAAGGCTTTTCTTCGATTCGATCTACCGGAAGGTATAAATCCCTTCTTCTTTTCATTTCCTCATGCATATAGATCTATTTTGAACCCATAGGAATGACCCCCATGGTTGTATCTCCATTTGTGTCCATTTCGTGTCCATTTGGAGGTCATAGGAGTGTCCTTTGTGTTGTGGGTGTGTCCATGTGAAAAAATTCCAAATTTGGACACACTATGTGTTGTTGTTATGTATGAATGAATTATTGCATGTTTAATCTCATATTTTTGTATTGGAGATGTGTTCTATAGTGTCTCATATATATATATATTAGTGTAGAGAGTGAGTTCTTGATATATTATGTTATATACTTGTGTTTCTTTTGTCTCAAACTACCTAAATTCATCATAATATTATCCACGTTTTTAGTAGCAATAGCAACTTAGAAATGTCATAACTTTTAGCTTAAAACTCCGATTTATCTGCCGTTTTTTTAAAAGAACCGTATCGAAGTTACTTTCCAAATATACATTTTAATAAGCCAAATTCTTTCTGTAACTTTCTGTAGAATTATTTGAGTGTCAGCTGTACGAAAGATGAACGTATTTCGGTATTTTTGCGATTCCGGGAGCTTCCGGACACGAAAATGCGATCCGTTTAAAGTTTCGGAAAGCTAACATGAAGAGCTACAATATACTTTAATCCTAGAATTTAATAAATGCCCAATTGGTACATTATTGGTTTTAAGTAGAAGAGTGACTATACGATATATGCATTTTGTGTAACCTATGAGCCTATGTAGTATGGATATTAAATGAATATAGAGTATGTAATGCATGATATATTAGATGAATAAAATGATATATATATGATATATATTCTCTTTACATTAATTTATATATATGGTTGAATGCAAGCATGTAGGAATGTTATTAATATAATGCATATAAGCAATGCATGAATGAAAGAATGATATACAATGTATGCATGAAAGTATATAATGAATGCTAGTTATGAATGCAAGATATATATGTCATGATAGATATGAATGCATAATGTATAAATATTGTAATACAATATATAATGATAACATGTATGGTAATGTAGAGTATATGATGCAAGCATGAATGAATGGAGGAAATACATGTATATAGGTAATATAGAATGTAATATATGAAAGGAATGAATGATAATATATAACATGATATATAAGATAATGCAAGGTATGAAATATATGATGTGTGTATGTTTGTATGTCTCTATGTTAATGTATGAAATGATATGAATATACAATGTATGCATATGTATAAAACATGTAGGTAATGCATAGATGCATGAATGAAATGAATGTTTGTAATATGTTAATATAAATACAAGTATCTAATATGCATGAATGCAAGTATAATATAATACGAGTATACATGTATGTATCATGTAAATGTAATATACATGATATGTATGTATGCATGTATACAAGGTAAGTATGTATGTATGTATTTCTATAAACTGAGTTAACCTATAACCTTTTACACACATGCATTCATACACCCTTTGACATCATGTATCCCATGTCACATACACCTACCTATCACTAAATTTTAGAACATTAACACATATCCTTTCACACACATGCCAAACACACACATACTCACTTACTCTTTTACCTCTCTTTCTCTCTCTCTCTCTCTCTCTCTATATATATATATATATATATATATATATATATATATATATATATATATTTTATATATATATATATATATATATTTATATATATATATATATATATATTTATTTATTTATTTTATATGTATGTGCCTATATATATAGCTTTCCTATATATATCTATGTATATGAATATGTGAATGTGAATAATATATATACATTATATGACTAAGTTTGTGTGCCTTGTTAGCTTATGGTTTAGTTTTGTGCTTGGTTTAGCAAGTGACTTAGGCTATGAGTTAGTAGCTATCTCGGATACTTGATTTGCATATACTTAGTTTGTTTAGACCTAGAATAACTTGTTTGACCTAATTTAGACTTGTTAGACCTAGTTTGACCATAGTTGACCTAGGTTTGACTTTCAAGGTTGACCAAGTTGACCAAGAGTTGACTTTGGTCTAGATTGACCTAGAATCATGTAGAATGCATAGTAGAACTTTATATTGTCATTTTGGACTTGTTGTGACTTGTGCTGTTCTGATTAGGAGCCAGACACCTCTCATCGGACAGTATATTTACTTTGGACATTCAGACATCAGGCGAGTACATTCTCTGATAGTTCTTTCATTTACTTGTCAATTACTGTACTTCAGTTCTAGTTAGTTTTATGTGATTCTTATAACACGTATGGATATTTCTGGATTCATGTATGCGACACACATACCATATTATCTGGCCTCTATTTCTGGAATCACTACTGGCATCACCTTCTGGAATCACTACTGGAACCACCTACTGGAATCACTCTGGAATCTTTTGCTGGTATCATTATGTTTGGCTGGACTCATCTCGATTCTCGTGTCGTTTTCTGGATTCACTTGTACTTGTGGGTAGAGAAATATTGGAGTAGACATGTGAACATTCCCAAATACTGGAACCACTCCCTTGGAATTATACTGGAATGATAGCCATCCCACACTTGGCCGAGTGTGCGGTGTGCCGTATTATCTGCAGCTGTTCACATGTCGATCCCGATATTTTAAAACACACTGTTAGAGTATAGGCTGGACTCACCCTGGAATCTACTGGACTCACCTTATATCGGACTCATCTTGTATTGGAACCACCTGGTATCAGATTCATGTTGTCTGGATTTACTTGGGTTTTGCACTTGTTTACATTTACATTCTAGACTTATTATGTTACTTTAGTTCAGCTAGATTTATTTTACAGTCTTCATTGCCATCATTCTTCTCTTGTTTTAGTTCGTACTTTCCTTGTATCTTATCTGTTCTCCATACCATCACCTGTATATAAACTGCCATATTCATCAATAAAACTGTCTATAACTGCTTTATAGTTCTCTGTCATTTACTTGGGATTTCTTGATGAGTTGTACTCGTTCCTGTCCTGACTGGACCTGTTAAAATTTTTACAGAGGATGATGAGGAACCCTGCACCCCCTTACTTGGAGCTTGCTTAGTTGACACTCGCGACCTGGACCCCTGGGGAGGTTCAGGCAGCTGCTCAGGATGATACCTTGTATAGTGTAGATAGCTTAGACTGTTCTTCTTTTCATGTTTAGCTGTTGCCTTTATTTTCTAGAGTTGTATATTTTAGTGATGTTGGGACCTTGTTATTTCATTCTACTGTACCTCAGTTGAGGATTCTCTTATCTATTTTATCGTGCCATATTCTATCTCTAGATTGTGATTGAGTTGTACCTCTGTGTTGGCCTCCTTATAGAGAGTATTCATATCATGTTAGTTATAGTTCATGACCTAGAACAACGTTCTACCGCCGACACTGCGGCGTAGGCTGGGCGTTGTTACGCTCTCGTGCCCTTACTCTAGGTGCGGGTCGTGACACGTTGAAATATTATTTCAATGACAGTTGCTCTCCTCTTGTTATTTTGTTTTGCATTTTGGACCTTATTCTTCCTTACTGGCTTTGACAGGGTCTTCTGCCCGACCTATACTGGCAACGACAATGGCAGGGGTGGGCTTGTGCTTGGGACTGATATGATAAAAGGAAACAATAAGATGTATATATATATATATATATATATATATATATATATATAATATATATATTTGGATATGTTTCTGAAAAAAATGTAATTAAGATGATGATATTATGTACATTTGGAATAGGATAATTTTTAATTCAAACCCCTGTGGTTCTCGACTTGATCGTCTCCAAGTTCGACAAGAGCAGTGGCAAGAACAAATCCATCGAATACGATAACTTCATCGAGTAAGTTCTCAATATCTCTAGTTGTAATTAATGTATATATCAGCAAACTAATTTATTGCTGTTTGGTCTTCTGGATGCCTGTGCAGAGGTGTGCTGCCTCACTACTGAGAAATTCAAGGAAAATGTGCAGGGACTGACTGAGAAATTCAAGGAGAAGGACATGATGTACTCAGATCAGCAAATTTCACCACCGAGTCCTCTAACTGTACCCCCGTTCCTCATTACTTAATTTGTTTGTGTACCCATAGAAGCTGCCTTTCTGTTCTCCTCTCTTCTCTGAGGCAATGCAAAGTTCTGAGGAAGCGATGAGCTGCACCTTTGGGAAAAATTAGCAAAAGGCTCATGTTCCAACAATAAACTGCTTGAAGAATTCTGAATCATTATGGGAATTGAACAATGTAAAATTGTAATAAAGTTCCATATTTGTTTACGATATTTGAATTATTAGCTTATTATATGACAATATGTTTTAATACTTTACATTTGATATCATGTTATGTATACGATGTTCTGGGACAAAGAATTTGTGTTACCAAATACTTTTTCATATGAGTTTTGGCGATACAGGCCTATCATTGTTCTACATAATATTGTTTGTTGTTGAACCTGCATTTTTTTGTATTGACAAAATCAGAAATATTGCAATAGAAAATGCTATAAACTACGTTTGCAATTGTGATGCTTATTTACTTTACTGAGCTATAACTCTATAGCGTTCGTGTACGCTATTGGTTAATTTGTTGCATGTGTACGCTATTGTTTAATAGCATTTGCATACGCTATTGGTTAATAGCAATTTGTGTACGCTATTGGTTAATAGCATTTGCGTACGCTATTGCTTAATAGCATTTTGTTTCAGAACGCTATACCAGTTAATAGCGTTCATGAACGCTATAATATAGCGTTCGGGTACTATAGCGGGGGCTATTATAGCATGCACAATATGCTATAGTAAGGCTTTTATGGCGTTTCCTGCATGCTATTATGAGCCCTATTTGTTGTAGTGTCCCATATTCAGCGGGTTGCGCCTCGAGGATTGGCTCTGCGGCTGAGTCGGGAGAGACCTCCCGTTGCTCTGATTTTCATGCCGCACTTGAATTGGCTTTGTCTTTGGTTTTCGTGAATGCATTTTTCGTGAATGTTTTCCGAATGGGTTTTCGTGACTTGCGTTTTCGAGCTTCACATTCATATTGAAATTCCTTGAATTACACAGTGTTCTAATCGGTTGCTTATGCGATTGCAGGTGATCGCGTAGGCGACGTCAGCGCAGCCAACCGGTCGCTCGCTTGAAGCAAGGCTAAGGCGAGTGGCTGACCTCCTTCGCCTCGTCCCTCTACTTCAAAACTCAATATGTGAAGTAAAATGAATGCTTGTCATAATAGTGTAGAATCAAATAAATCGTGGCACGATTCTTCACAAAACACTTATTATCAAACTGCTGGTATTGGAAATAGAAATCATGTTTCCTTATGCAAATCCACTTAGCCTATACAAAGCAATGAATGAATCGATTAACATTTATCGCAACGATATGGCTAAGTAAGCAAAACGGTCATTGGACAACTTGTCGACAAGGTGTAGTTTCTTTGAACGGTTGCCTAGGCCAAGGGACCGATTCGGCCCGGGAGGAACGAGAATAGCAAGCGCCAGCCCTTCATCGGCGTGGGTTATTCGGGAACTTTCGTACAGGGCTCGCTACCTGCCGCGAAAGGGTCGTCGTCTAACCCGGCTATAGTCCGCAATGGCTTGACATTGCCAGTGGCCTTCACACCCTTCCACGGCTTAACAAATGCACATGACACGGGATAAAAATGATAGTTGCTTAATGTTATACAATTTCATATGCTTGTCTCGAAACATGTTAACATACAATTGGTCATGATGGTTAGAAAGATCACGTAAAATGCTAGCAAACATGTTTTATAAAACTTCTTGAATCAAATGCAGAGCTTAGATTTAATTAGCCATTCTCCAGTACATGTGATCGTACTGATCCTCGCTCTTTGCAGGTCCCGCGAACCAGGAAGGACGTGCCAGCTATCTCGACGGCGTTCGTAATTTTGAAGCTTCGGCCGTGCATCGAAGACTTTCTCTGCGACTCCACTTTTGAAGGCTCTCGACTGTCCAAGGAAGATGGCTCAGCGTCCCTCCCATCCAGGTCACTGGAGTACTTGGTTGTATTTTGAGGGATGTGAGCAATGTATGGAACGACTATCTCATCGGCACTCTTTTGTAATTGAGTCATGTTGTAGCCTGCGCGGTACGAGTCATGTACTGGAGTCTGTAATTGATGTTCATTATCAATAAAGATCAAAGTTTCCTTTACTTAATGTGTGATTCAATTTGTCTGTGTACTCTCTTAGATCTCGTGTCTCGGATTACCTTATGACTATGCCTTGTGCGATCGCAAATTAAGTTCGCACGGCATCACGTCCGGGGGACAACTATCGATTCAACGGAATTGGGGCATGACATAATGGTATCAGAGCACGGCTTTACGTCCTTGGCCTCCAGTGTCGACTTTCTAGTCTCAAACCGTTGACCTCGTGTCGATGAGATAAGTTGTTCTATACGCTGAACCCAGGACATTTTCTAAAACTAACGAGAGTTGTCTTTCTTTTCCCTGCAGTTGCGGGAGCTCGAACAGAGGATGAGGCGAGCGCTTCCAGCGGCTCAAGTACTTCCAGACCCGAGCATTCCGTCAACCCAACGGGAATGACGCCTATCGTAGCCGGACCTTTCGGCGACCCGATGCAACGTATGCTGCAAATGCTTGAAATGCAACAACGTCAAAATGAGCTCCATCGTCAGCAAGCGGAGGCTCGTCAGACTCAATTTGAAAATCGGTTCGAGGCTCAATACAAGCTACTGCAGCAGCAGCTGAATATCCTCCAGCAAATTGTACAATCGGTCGTAGGCAACAACAACAATTCAACGATGACGCCTGCCGTGACCCAGCCTGCGGTTCGATCCAACGAAGTCGAACCAGAGGCGCCCGTGCTCTCACCTGCGGTACCGAGAAGTACCAACTTTAACGTGTAAAAATTCACAAAAAGCTGTCATACTTCCTTCAACGGCACAGAAGATCCCTCGATGGCGATCGACTGGTTGGAGGAGCTGGAAGATAAGTTTGAGCTTCTGGGTGTCGAGGACTCGAAGAAAGTCACGTGTGCTCAACTTCTACTTCGAATGAATGCGCACGATTGGTGGGCTGTGTAGAAGCGGGCTATTCGACGTGAAGACGAGACGACGGTGATCTCCTGGGCTACATTCAGAAATACGTTCAAGATCGAATATCTTTCTGCAGCCGTGCGACAGGAAAAAGAGAATGAATTTATGCAATTGAGGCAAAAAAATATGACAGTGCGACCGTATGCGTCTGAATTCAACAAGCTAGCCAAATTTGCTGGAGACTATCTGCCTACTACTGCAAGTCGAGCTCGACGATTCGAAGTGGGCCTGTGTTCTACTATCCGTGCTCATGTCTCGGTGCCTGAGTACAAAACCATGGGCGATGCACTCAACCATGCCCTCCGTCTGGAGTCCAAGTATCCTCCTGCTATTACCGGCGCTGTTCACTTTAATAACAAACGCCATAGTAACGCGGGAGGCAACAACGCACACAAGCATCAAAATCGCGGAAACGGAGGCGGCAACCAGACGAAGGATCGAGTAGTCTGCGAGTTCTGCCACAAGGAGAGGCACATGGCCATCGAGTGCCGATTGAAGAATGGAGCATGTTTCGTGTGCGGCAAAACAAATCACGTCGCAAGGAACTGCCCTGAAGCTAGGTCGAACCAATGCCCCCAACAACACCATCATAACCGAGGCCAAGCACCTCGGGCTCCATCGACCGTACAACAGAATGGCCAGGACCGTCGCCCCAATGCTCAGGGCCGCGTCTACACCATGACTCGCGATGAAGCGTTCATATCTGATACAGTCGTGACAGGTATACTGTAATTCAATAATAAACCTGCTCGTGTATTGTTTGATTCAGGTGCCACACATAGTTTTATATCGGCGGACTTTGCCGCCGAGCACAAATTTTCCCTGACATCGCTAGGCCTCGATCTCACTGTTAACGTACCGTCGAGCATGCCACTACTTACAAATTTAGTCTGCGGAGACGAAATCATCTGTATAGGTGATCAAAAGATCAGTCTCGATGCGATTGTTCTAGACATTAAGGACTACGACATCATTCTGGGGATGGATTGGCTCGGTCCGTGCAACGCAACCATAGACTGTTCTGAAAAGAAGGTCACGTTCTGCATACCTAGAGTACCTAAATTCTGCTACTCATGTGGTGAGGTGTCGCCGACCTGCATGGTGATCTTCGCGATATCTGCTCGACGGATGCTGCATTCCGGGTGCGAAGGCTATCTAGCTTCCGTTCGAGACATACGACAGGATGGTACAAATGCGGATCAGATCGACGTTGTGGCAGAATTCCTCGATGTGTTCCCGGACGAGCTGCCCAACATGCCGCCCGATCGAGAGATTGAGTTCACTATCGATACATTCCTCGATACCCGACCGATCTTGAAAGTCCCGTACAGAATAGCCCCTGCAGAGCTTAAAGAACTCAAAGTACAGTTACAAGAGTTGCTCGACAAGGGATTTATTTGACCCAGCGTCTCGCCATGGGAAGCGCCCGTGCTATTTTTCAAGAAGAAGGATGGCTCTATGCATTTTTGTATCGACTACCGCGAGCTGAATAAAGCCACCGTCCGGAACAAATACCCCCTGTCCCGCATAGACGATCTATTTGATCAGCTTCAAGGAGCTACGGTGTTCTCTAAAATTGATCTATGCTTGGGTTACCATCAACTCAAGATCAAGCCGGACGATGTGCCAAAGTCTGTATTTCGCACTCGTTACGGCCATTACGAATTCCTGGTAATGCCGTTCGGCCTAACGAATGCCCCTGCCGCTTTTATGGATTTAATGAATCGGGTGTTTCGACCATTCCTCGAAGAGTTCGTAGTAGTCTTTATCGACGATATACTCGTCTACTCGAAGAATAGACAGCAACACACTGAGCATCTGCGGACCGTACTTCAGACCCTTCGAGAAAATCAATTATATACGAAGCGAAGCAAATGTGAATTCTGGCTGAACAGTATCGTATTCCTCAGACACATCATTTCAGCTGAAGGTATTGGGTCGACCCAAAGAAAGTTGAAGCTGTTGTCGATTGGAAACGGCCAGCGTCCGTCCGCAAGATTCGAAGTTTCCTTGGCTTAGCGGGATACTACCGACGCTTTGTGAAGGACTTCGCGAAGATCGCATCGCCTCTGACTCGTCTCACCCAGAAAGGAGTTGCATTTGAATGGTTAGACGACTGCGAAGCTGCATTCCAAGAGTTGAAGCAACGGCTCGTCTCGTCCCCGATACTCGTACTTCCAGAAGGGACTGAAGGTTTCTAGATATTTAGCGACGGGTCCGGGCAGGACTTGGGGTGTGTGCTGATGCAGCAGAACAAAGTGATATCTTTTGCTTTCCGATAGCTAAAGCCGCACGAGAAGAACTATCCCACGCATGACTTGGAGTTAGCGGCGATTGTGTTCGCATTGAAATTATGGCGTAACTATCTTTATGGCGTGGCGTGCACGATCTATACCGATCACAAGAGACTCAAGTATCTATTCATGCAGAAGGAACTAAACTTGCGGCAAAGGTGTTGGCTGGAACTAATCAAAGATTACGACTTGACTATCGACTATACGCCAGAAAAGGGAAATATTGTGGCGGACGCTTTGAGTCAGAAGTACATTGCCTCGCTATCCATCGACCGCAGACTGCTACGTGACCTAGAAAAGATGGGCATCGAACTCCGAGTCCGATTTCGGAATGTGCAGTTGGCAAAGTTACAGTTAGAGCCGAGTTTGCAAGCAAGGATCAAGACCGCTCAGAAGGACGATCCGTACCTGAAGAAGATGTGAGAGCTAATCTCTACGGGTAGGACGATCGACTTTGCGGAAGACGAGACCGGTATGCTTCGATTGAGGGGTAGGCTATGCGTTCCGGATGATTCAGAACTTAGAAAGGAGATATTGTCGGAGGCGCACTATGCGAAGTACACCTTGCATCCCGACAGCACGAAGATGTACAAGGACCTCCGCACAAACTTCTGGTGGCACGGGATGAAAAGAGATGTGGCACTTTTCGTGTCGTAATGCATAGCCTGTCAGCAGGTAAAAGCTGAGCACCAGAGACCGGGCGGGGAGATACAGAATCTGGCAATTCCAAAATAGAAGTGGCAGTATGTGTGCATGGATTTTATTGTTGGTCTGCCGAAGACGCTGCGGGAAAATGATGCCATCTGGGTCATCGTCGATCGATTAACCAAGTCAGCACACTTTATTGCCATCAAAGTTACTTGGAGCGTTGATCGCCTGGCGCAAATATATCTTGATGAGATAGTACGGATGCACGGAGTTCCAGTATCCATCGTCTCTGATCGGGATTCACGGTTCATGTCGCGATTCTGGAGTAGCCTTCAGTCGGCACTAGGTACCAAGTTACAGTTCAGCTCAGCTTACCATCCTCAGACCGACGGCCAAACGGAGCACGTCAATCAGATTCTCAAAGACATGCTACGACTCTACACAATTGACTTTAAATCAAGCTGGGACAATCATCTACCTCTGGCCAAATTTACATACAACAATAGCTATCAATCCAGCATTCAAATGGCACCGTATGAAGCCTTGTATGGACGCAAGTGCCGATCACCCATTTGCTGGGATGAAGTCGGAGAGCGGCAGATTCTCGGTCCGGAACTGGTAGAACAGACCGTACAGAAAATTCGGCTCATTCGGTAAAGATTAAAGACCGTGCAGAGTCGTCAGAAAAGCTATGCGGACATTCATCGTCGACCCTTCGAGTTTCAAGAAGGCGATCACGTATTTCTCAAGGTGTCGCCCATGCGGGGAGTTACTCGGTTCGGCGCGAAAGGAAAATTGAGTCCGAGATTCGTTGGGCCGTTCGAAATACTCGAGCGGGTCACCCCAGTGGCCTATAAAATTGCTCTACTGTCGGCGCTTGAAGGTGTACACAATGTCTTCCATATCTCTCAACTGCGGAAGTACGTGCACGACCCGAGCCACGTGGTAGATTTTGGCCAGCTGGAGCTAAAGTCTGACTTATCCTACGTTGAAGAGCCAGTTCAAATCTTAGAACACAAGGATAAGCTGCTGCAAAATCGATCGATCCCTCTCGTCCGCATCCTCTGGAGGAACCATTCGATCGAAGATTCGACGTAGGAGCTTGAATCGAAAATGAAGGAGAAATTTCCTTCATTGTTCTCGTAGAGGTAGGTTCTATCCTTAAGTTTCGAGGACGAAAATTTTTATTAGTTGGTTATGGTGTAGTGCCCTGTCCCTACATCGTGCCCCATTTTCGTCCACGGGGTGCGTCAGAAAGGAACACTGTCGCTATTGATTCGGTCGGAACCGATAGGTCAGAATCGACCGAGTCGATCGAACGGGAACGGTTGAATTAAGATCCATTCCATGTTATGGAATGGCTTCTTCGGAACCAAGTCCCATATTCAGCGGGTTACGCCTCGAGGATTGGCTCCGCGGCTGAGTCGGAAGAGACCTCCCGTTGCTCTGATTTTCATGCCGCACTTGAATTGGCTTTGGCTTTGGTTTTCGTGAATGTTTTCCGAATGGATTTTTGTGACTTGCATTTTCGAGCTTCGCATTCATATCGAAATTTCTTGAATTACACAGTGTTCTAATCGGTTGCTTATGCGATTGCAGGTGATCGCGTAGGCGACGTCAGCGCAGCCAATGGGTCGTTCGCTTGAAGCAAGGCTAAGGCGAGTGGCTGACCTCCTTCGCCTCGTCCCTCTACTTCAAAACTCAATATGTGAAGTAAAATGAATGATTGTCATAATAGTGTAGAATCAAAAAAATCGTGGCACGAAAGACTTTCTCTACGACGAAGACTTTTTCTGCGACTCTACTTTTGAAGGCTCTCGACTGTCCAAGGAAGATGGCTCAGCGTCCCTCCCATCCAGGTCACTGGAGTACTTGTTTATATTTTGAAGGATGTGAGCAATGTATGGAACGACTATCTCATCGGCACTCTTTTGTAATTGAGTCATGTTGTAGCCTGCGCGGCATGAGTCATGTACTAGAGTCTATAATTGATGTTCATTATCAATAAAGATCAAAGTTTCCTTTACTTAATATGTGATTCAATTTGTCTGCATACTCTCTTAGATCTCATGTCTCGGATTACCTTATGACTATGCCTTGTGCGATCGTAAATTAGGTTCGCACGGCATCACGCCCGAGGGACAACTATCGATTCGACGGAATCGGAGCGTGACAGGGGGGCGACGAGCAGAGGGCGTGCCGGAGCTGAGGGAGGCTGGCCTAGCGGGGCTAGGCCCTGCCCCGGCGGGGGGAGGGAAATGGCCGGAGGGGTACCCGGGGGGGTTGTCGTAGGGGTAGCACCGGGCTTACTACGTCGAGCCCGACGGTGCCGATGACACCGAGAATGGCGACGGAGCCAAGGAGGGTGGGGGCGGAGGGGGGAGGGGGGTAGCCGCACGTGGAAAAGGCGTCGGCTTCTGTCCATCCGAAGGAGCCCGGCCGGCGGGGAGAGAGGAGACCGCCGAAGGAGGGGGGAGAAGCTTGGTGGCGCGGCCAGCCCCAGCAGGCCGACTAGCCAAACGGGCCAACCGACCTGCCAGACGAGGAGGAGGGGAGGGGGAGCGACGAGCAAGGGGGCTGCCACTCGTCTCCTACGAGACCGCATCCTCATCATCTATTATATATATATATATATATATATATATATATATATATATATATATATATATTCTTGGCTGCAGAGGGTCTCAGCAGAAATTTGATTGCCGCAGGCAACATAAGAAACTTCGGCAAGTTCTATATACCTCCGAGATGTCGAGCGGTGTCACATGTCAGTTACGCGGACGACTTGCTTATCTTCTCCTCGAGAGAGAAGTTTACGCTGGAGTACATTGGCACGATCCTCGACAGGTACCAAAAAAACTTCAGGTCAGAGGATCAACAGAAACAAATCCAAGGCTTTTATGCACCATTCCATTGAGGTGGACGCAATGGTGGCGGTGGAAGCATCCTCGGGATTCTCGGTCGAACACACACCTTTCATATTCCTCGGTTGCCCTATGACAGCGGGGCGTCGGACAGGAAGGAACTTTGAGACCCTGGTGACCAAGATTAAAATGAGAGTTGACGGGTGGCAGCACAAACTGCTATCTCCGGGAGGTAAATTGACGTTAATCAAACACGTCCTTCTTTCGATTCCTATGTGTATGCTAGCTACCTGCGACCCGTCGAAACACATATTGAAATAGGTGAAAGGCATCCTTGCCTCCTTCCTTTGGGGCATCCAAGATAGACACCACTGGATCGGTTGGGCCTCCATCACCAGGACGAAGGAGGAAGGCGGTCTCGGTGTTAGAAAACTCATAGACACTATCAACACCTTCTCCATGAAGTTATAATGGAAAGTTCAGACACAAGACTCGTTGTGGGCTTCCTTCATACAGAACAAATACTTTAAGAGGACCCCTGGCCGGAGGCTTCAGTCCAAACAAGGGAGCTCGACGGCCTGAAGCAGGATGCTAGCGGGCAGGGACCTCGGGGAGAGGTTGATTCGTCTTCAGGTCAGGGACGATTCCTCGGATGCAGTAGCATCGTAGTGGCTGGAGGACGGGCCGCTGGGAGGAGAGTTGGGAAGAATTACCATTCGTCAGTTGTGGAATGAGGATCACTGGGACTGGGCTGATTGTGTCGAGGAGTTTGGGGTGGTTGCGGCACAGGCTATCACTGGCTCGGGGATCACCATCACTGCGGGGAGAGACGAACACGTCTGGACCGCTTTCGAGTCTAACCAATTCTCTATCGCCTCGGCATGGTCAGTGTCTAGAGATAAGGCAGGCTAGGACCCCCTCGCTTACCGTATTTGAAGTTCTTGTGTACCGTCCAAATGGTCAATCCTTATGTGGAGACATCTTCAAGATAAATTGCCTATCGACGAGACCGTCAAGAAGATGGGATTTCAGTTGGCTTCTCGTTGTAATTGTTGCAAGACTCCGTAAGAAGAAACGATTGGGCATCTCCTTGCCTGTGGCGAGTTGGCGACTAGGATTTGGGATTACTTTGATCAGCTGATGGGCTGGAGCTCGGGGGGTGAGTCGCTCATGTCGCGTCTGGGCTACTGGTGGAACAGTCTGCAATCCCATCTCCTCTCGGTAATAGTGGCGGCCATCATATGGGTGATCTGGAAAAATAGAAACAAGACGAGGTACGAGGGGAAGGGGTGGCAGGCGCCCGGGTTGATTGAAGAAATTAAAAGACAGATCAACAAAGCTCTTTGCAACTGTGTGCACTCCGGAAGCGGGGACCCGGCGTTCGTGCGTATGGAAGCAGGACGGAGGGAGGCCCAGGTGTGAGCTGGGTTCATTTTTGGGATCTCTGTTAGTTTTAGCTCTAGTTTGCTTTTTGTTACCTTTGTCTTTTTGTAGGACTTTTGTCCCTGCCCACACGGTTCAGGGTCGTGGCGTTTTGGGCCAACTTGTTCGGCTGGGTTTTAATAATATAGCAGCTTGGTCATATATATATATATATATATATATATATATATATAATTTGCAAAAACAAAAAGTTTATTCCAAACTTTAAAAATAATCGTACAAAGTATAATGAATTCTGGGGAAGTACAACTTTAGGAATCTGATCAGAAGACGATCACTTTATCCCCTGGACTATGTGAACTTGAAGACTAGAGCCTCTAGAGAATGCAGCAGCACTTTTGCAAGAACTCTTGATCTCTGTGATATCTGCCTTGATAATGATTGGAAGCTCTATTTATAGAGTTTTGGAAATAACGGTTTTAGCAGTTATTCTGATGTGCGCGAGGTTGAACTGCGCCACTTCAAGTTGCGCCAACTTCAGGTTGCGCCAACTTTCATTCAGTTACTCGAACGTGTACTAACTATATTTAGACGCGTGGCATCATGTGATTGAGATGCACATGGTCGTGTACAGAGTAGTGGATGTAACGCCCCAGTCCCAAAATACTTAGGACTAGGTACATAACCATGTCAGTTGCATACATACGAAGTATACTCCAATATATGGAACCATCGTATGTATACATAAGCTGTGAAATACAGTAATCCATAATACTAATCTCATCCACAATAAAAGAATCAATATAAAATAGGAATCAACACAGAATTATAATTTGTACAAAAGTTGGGCAGAGACAAAGTCCACTACCAACTATCTCAAATAAAATGTACAAGAAGGAATAGATGAAATAATAAGACAAGCCAAGTGTAATCATCTTTGAAAGGATGGAGAAGATCACGGCCTCGACTAGAACTCCTGTAAATATTACAGAAGCACACACCTGGAGAGATAACCAGGTCCTCAGAGGGACGTAACAAGATACAGGAAGAACATGCCATTATAACTGCAAATATAAATACTATAAAACTACAACATAACAGGGTCCCTAACCAAATAAGTAATATGCACTTTGAGGACAACGTTCTACGCAGGGGCTGTAAGGATTCACGCAAGTAATCAAGAGTGGCTGTCAAGTAGCGCACATCCGAGGCACTATCGACCGGGCAGCAAGTAGCGCTCATCCGAGTCACTATCACCCATAAATATGTAAAAAGTAAATGTAACCCCTACTCTAGTAGCTGTCCCCTCCCCCCAATGATACTATACATGCATCGTAACCACGACACAACAACACTTGTCGTTTCTACAACACGATTTATATTCAATAACTGTCAAGTCTTCTAACATGCATCTATTGACAGTTATTCCTATGCACGTTCACAGGTGATCAGCCAACACGCAAGTGACCACTATATGATACTCACAACTCACACACAACTCATGATACAATCGTGACAAGTTTAATGAGATACACTAAGTTGACGGTAGTCTCTTAACTCTAAGTCCACATGCAAGAAGAAAATAATAAACAAGAAATATATATACAATAACTGAAATAAAATGCAACTAAATGTAAGCAGTAAATATGGCAAGGTATCTTGCCTGAGGTTATGTGCAAAAGAAAATGATCCAGTAGCTGAAACCGTCAAATAAATGAATCAAGAAAAGACAAATCCTGCAGATGACTCCGGATGCTGCAACAAATATCACGAACGAGTTTGGAACAAAAGATATGCCTAGGAAATGCCTGTCCAAAAGTCAAATTCTGGAACCGGGGTAAATTTATAATTTTGGGTCAAAACGATGTCCACCGTTGGACCCGCCTTGCACCGAAATGCGTGCCACTATCTACGGACTCTAAAGTTGTCAACTACATGTCTACAGATTTGTTTTGATGAGACGAACCCAACGCTATGTCCAATTTTGGATTCTAGTGGGCTGTGCACAAAATTGCCCGTTGAGTAGGATTGTGGGCCTGCTAAAATATTGTCCCGATCAACCTTCTCAGAATTGAACCAAACTTGACATACAGGACCAGAAAAATAATACGGTCATGTTGGCGCAAGTTTCGTCTCAATCCGACGACTGTACACGAAGTTATGACCAAGTTTGCAAAAGGTCGATACAGGGGTATCTCGACGGATACGCACTGATTTCGTCACGCACATGCAACGAAATTGGGTTTCGTCCGTTCCCACACATTGACAACATCCATACGCGCCTTTCGATGCATATAGTGCGCGACCACGTCATCCGGTTTGTCGGGACGAACGTCGTATCGGGGTGTTTTTTCTACTTTTTGAAAACAGAATTTATAATTTTTCGTGAACTTAACAAGGTGTAACTTTTTACATAATAGATGAAAAGTGATTCCAGAAGGTGCGTTACAATCTCGGTTATGTTGTCATTGATTGCCTTAAATTAGTTTCTACAAAATTTTAATGTACGAAAAGAAAAGTGGCCGATAGGTTGATGTTTTAAAACAGTTTTACTATTCCAAAAAAAATGATTTTTCTCCAACTTTGTCTCAATTTTTTGAGCAAGTTGGATGGCCATGTCGAGATCCACCTGGGGGATCTCGAAGAGGGTCATATGGGCTTTCTACACGAATTTACGGAATCAAAAATGAACAAGAACTGAGAGAGAAATCGTACGGTAAAGTTAGGTACCTTGATTTTAAATTCTGTTGATGTTGTTGTCGTTGTTGTTTCCGTTGCCATTGTCGCGGGGTGCTGTTGTGCTCGCACAGGGGAGGGGTTGGCCGAGGGTGGAGGAGAGAGGAGAGAGGAGGAGGAAGGTAGAGGAAGAGATTAGTATTAGGGTTTGGTTGGTGTTCTCACTAATATATATATGTATATATACAAAGGAGAGAAGGGGGGTTCGGCCCTTATAAGTATTCCCATGTTGTTGCTACTGTTGTTTGCTTTGAGGTGGGCGGCCAAAAAGCTGCTGTAGCTTGTGGAAAAAAAAATGGGCGGCCAAGATTGTTATGAGTATTATTTTCTTTTCTTTTCTTTTTCTTTTCTTTTCTTTTTCTTTTCTTTTATATCTTTTCAAATCTTATATATATATATATATATATATATATATATATATATATATATATATATATATATATATATATATATATATATATATATCCAAAAAATATTTAAATCCAAATAACATTTTAAATGTCACATATCCAAATATTTAATATATTTAAATATATCTACATACATATATAAATTCCATTCACAATAAACCAACTCAAAATAATAATAATATTTAAATAGAATGAACATATTTATTTTTTCTCCACGAAATAACTTAAGTAATAATAAAATAATAAAATCGTCCCAATGGATGGACTTATACCGCACACCCTTATCCGGGTCCAGAAATATGTATAATTTTGTAAAATATTATTTAATAATAAAAATACCAATAATTGTACACATAATTAAATAATTAGAAATTGTACATAAAATTCTAAAATAATTTAATTTAGGAAATATTTCTACGTACATAAAATATGTCTACATGGCCAACTTGGTCCCACCACATGCCTACCTGGGCTTAAATTTGGTCCGGGCCTAGTTCGGACTGGTTTGGCCCAACCGGGTCATCTAAAAATTAATATATAAAATAATATCTTATTAAAATAATTTAAATGAGTCAATTCACAACTTGGCCTGGTTTTCCTAGTTTGGACATCACCATGGCTAGGCTTCCTCTGGCATGGTTAATATACTAGTCAAGGCACATTGCTACAACTCCCGTGCTAAAAGTCATTGTTGTCTAGTGCTCCAAAACTCAACAATGGCTAAGGTCATTTCTACTAATAAAAAAATCATAAATTACATAAATTTATTTTTAAGTCTTTTAAAATAATAATAAAAAAATTTAAAAAATTAGGGGTTTTACAGTGGACACGTTTTGAGAGATTAGTAGCATGTGCGCCACGTCATCCTGCTTTAGAACATAAGTTGCCTTAACTTTATTAAGTTGCGCGAGCTTTGGTCAACGAGTCAAACTGCGCTTGACTGGGTTGCGCCTAGGCACAACTCAGTGCATAGGCACGTGGCAGCATTTGAATGTGTGAGGAAAATTTGTTCAGATTGTGCCTAGGCGCAACTCACAGAGTGCGCAGAACAACTGTCATCAAATCATCTCGAGCGCCACGTTTTGTGAGATTCAAAGAGATTTTCTTCGTTTATCGTGCTGTCAGTTGTCAGTGCTGTCAGTTAATGATGGCAATTATTTGTCAGGTGCTACATAGACTTTGGCGTAATCTAATTGGGCGCAGTCTGATATATGGCACAACCTGATCAGTAGCGCAGTTTGATCTCTGAGCTTCATAACAGTGGCGTAGCTTGATTTTTGGGGCGCAACTTGATTGCTGAGCAGTAAAAACATGGTGCAACTTGATTTTAGGCTCTACAAGACCCCCTTCAAAGTTTTCGAATTTTGAAATGTCACAAAACTTCGAAATACTTTGAATTATGACAATTACTGAGTCAAGTTGCGCCTATCTCGCGCAGTTTGTTGCGATCTGTTACGATTTTTATGCGCAACTTAGGGTGACTGTTAGGATTTTGTCTTTAGGCTATAAATAACCCTTTGTTTAACCGACTGTAACTCTTTACTTTCACTTTAATCTTCTGAGAGAATACTTTGAACTCTTGCAACCCTCTTCTCTGACTATTTCCTCGACGACATGGCCCCCAAGAAGACCGCTGTCAACAAAGGAAAGAGCATCGCCGCCCCTTCGATTCGTGCCCTGTCGACCCACGCGTCACAGTATGTGCCACCCTCTTCTCGACGAGAGACAGCAAACCTAGCTCTGGAAGGTGATCAAGAACGAACAAATTGGACCTATGGAGGATGAAATTGACTTGCGCCCCTCTTCTTAGAGTGTTTGGCGCATCACAAACTCTGCGCCACCCCTTTCTTAGGGTGTGGTTGCTTTATTTGAGCACTGTTCGTTCTTACAAACCGTGTTGTGCATGCTGTTGCGCAACTCAGTTGTTTTGTGCAATCAAAAATATTGTGTAAGCAAGTTATGGCGCAACCTGTATGTAGCGAAACTTGAGATGTTGTGCAACTTAAGTTTTGCACAACACAGTATGTCGCGCAACACAGGTTGTCGCACAACTCAGAATGTTGCGCAACTTAATTTTTGTACAACCCAGGATGTTGCGTAACCTAAAATGTTGTACAGCCCAGAATGTCGCACAACTCAGGATGTTGCACAACTTGATTGTATGCGCAACCCAGGATGTTGCGCAACCTAATTATTTGCTCTTTATAAAGTTGCACACTCTTGTTGATTCTAACTTTTGTTCATGTATTTCTTTGCAGTTGATCTCAGGGAAGACCCTAATGCTGAAAGATTTGCTTCAACATTTAATATCCCGGAGTACAAGGAGAATTTATCTCATGTCACATTCCCTCAGTACGATGGTCCTGAAGCACGAAAGACCCTCATCATGGCCCAAGAAAACCAAACCCTGCTGAGCTTAATGAACGGAAAACCTCTAGAAAGTCTAGATAGTGTGGTCCATAAGAAACCTACCTTCCTATTCGGGGATGCCATTAAGAAGACTTCCCAGCCCAAGACAAGAAAAGAGGAAAGAATATTCAAATGTGAAGACAAAGTCATATACCTCACAGAAATATCGAGGTCTATGGCTTTATCTCAATATGAATTTGCAAGCTATCCCAGAAGAATGTCATGGGATCTGACACCAATCCAGCAGGCAAGAGTCGGAAAAATCTGTTATAGAATGGGTTCGAAGCACAAGGACCTCTTTTATAGTACTTCTGAGAAGTACAACACCCACTTGAGAGGTTTGAAGCCAAGCTGTATTCCTCCCGAGGATTCCTCTCTGCTCCTTCCAGTCAGAATACCCATATTATCAAATACATTTGCAAAGGCTGAAGGAAGATATCCAGACCGCAGCATGCGTATGACAGGTCTGATTAATCCAGATATGAAGCGTTGGAGCAGCTTATCTATCTGGATTTTGGATCAGTTCAAGGACAGGCTCCTCGATTTAGATCTTTACAATGCCATCTGGACTACAATATACGGTATTCGCCAGAACGCTCATATGTTTCTGGCTTTAGTGGAGAGATATAACGAAAGCACTGGGACTTTCATGACCCTGCATGGAGAAATGGGATTTGCTCTCCATGAGATGGAATATCTCTCTCATCTACCAATGGACGATAATCCATACGAATAGTATGTGCCCACAAATGAAGAATTGGATACTATGGCGGAAGAGAATTCTCAGATAATCGCCGTCTTCCAGGAGCTATTGTGTCACTACAAAATCTGCTCGCTCTTCTACAAAAGTGCCACTGCAGGTACTTGTTATACAACCAAGTGGATGCCGTAACTTTTCCTGGGTCATATATGGAAGGACAAACCACTTGATAGTCAAGCATGTGCTCCTCGTTTCTTTGAACCTTTCAGCCAAAGCGACATGCAATATTTGATGGAGCAACACAACCATGGAGATATCAGACTGGATGAAGACTTGCATCCGTTCAAGGCTGGCGACACCCTCCAGAGTTATCTCAGACATGGTTACAGACCCATGTCTAAAGAGGCCCAGCTAGCGGGTTTTCTCTTTTTATGGCTGCGACGCTTCATAGTTCCAGGAGCCAGCGCAGTTGACAGGTTCCATCGGGGCGTTCTGTTTGCTGCAGTACATCTTATTTTTGGATATAAGATGGACCTTCTATCAGCAATGACCTGCCGCTTGAACGCAGGATTGCGTTCTTTTGTGTAGACCATGCTCCATGACAAGGCGACGAGGCAAGACTTTTCTCGCACCGAGATGCCTTTCACCTATTTATTCGGATGGCTATTGCTTCACCATCCCTGTTTGATGAACCCTAATATGGGAAGTGTCAGCGAAGATTTCATCAGACGCTACTCTAGCGCTCATTGGCAATACACTGCTCTTTCAGAGTGCAGATTTGCATTGAATCATGGATCTGGGTGCAGAATCACTCCGCCTCCTCATGGATACGAGACTATGCCTCCATAGCTGATGGATCTGAGTGCAGAATCACTCCGTCTCAGTCCACCCATCTTTTCATGGTTGCAGACGATCCGTCCATCTCATTTGGTCTACCGATTCAAAGAAGAATGTTATTTGGAGTCGTACTTGCCGAGTCGATTTGTACGACAGTTTGGCTATGATCAGCTTCATGTGGGTAACACCACTACCTGCCTACAGGCTAAAGGTTTTCTGATCGATGGGGCTAGGGCTTGGAGATATTATAATGCCCGGGGTACAAAAGCTATATTCTCTATGCCCTTCAATCTTCAGCAAGGCCCACGTATGTTATATACATACGCCAAACTTCTATACTTCAGCAAATACATTCACTGAAAGCTTCCATCCTGCACATAGTTTTGCAAGTGAGAAGAGATCCAAATTAGAAAAACACACTGCTCACTCTTTTCGGGATGCAGAGGATAGAGATCCTGTAGATCCACCACTGGAGGCTTCCATTTTAAAGAATTATCCAGATGAAGTTCAAGATCCTCTGGACGTATCTTTAAAAGTACAGAAAGAGAAATCCCCTGCCAAGGAGTTAAAGAAAAAAAAAGCTAAGGAGACTACAATCCTCCCTCAACTGGATAGTAGACCCGCTTCACCAAGGGCTCCGGAGAAGAAGAAGAGGACGTCTTTAGTTATAAATGAACCAACGACTACAAGAACGACTCGTTCTCAGTCAAAATAGATGCTTCTCAGTTCTTCCTCCGGAGAGAAGGAAACCACTCCTTCTTCTATTCAGAAGCAAGGAAGAATTACAGAGGGAGGAACATCTACCACCTTGATCGATCTGGAAGATGATCATACTGGAGCTGCTGAAGAACCGGTTGCATCATCACACAGAGAAGTCAAAAGAAAACTGGTAGCTGCTGAAGATGTAACATCTCAAGAAGGTAATATCAAGATTTTATATACCCTAATATATATTTTTCCTCTCAAAGATATACATTAAATTGATTTCTTTCTTTGCAGTGGCTACTTCAGCGGATGTTCAGCCTTCTACCACCACCGTAAAAGCCTCAAGATCAGAAGCTTTGACGGTACGTATTCCCCCCAACGTACTTGCTGCGGTAGAGATAACGGTCCCTTCACCAACCCCCATGACTCTAGTGACTATCTCTCCAGAGAAGAATTTTCTACCACAGGAAGAAATGAAAATTCTCCGAAGGTGCAAGATCCTACTCATTCTGAAGAGGACCGGGTGATGATTGACGCCTTAGCCGATTGTGACTTTGGTGATGACTCTTTTGGTGATGACTGGTATAACAATACTAAAGAGGAACAAATTTTAGTAGATGTGCCACCACCTAAAGAACTCCCAGTTAATGAAGGCCAATCAACCTCTGAGGATGAAGAAAATTTGGTTATCGATGGAGGACATGCTAGTCCCAAGACCGATGAGCCCAAAATTTCTGAAAAACCCAAAGCTTCTGGAGTGGTAGTAGAATTAACACATCAAATTCCAATTACTCTGCCACTTCAGACCGAATCAGGGGCTGGAAGTAGCCAAGCCACGATGTCTACGGACACCCTGTCAAAGCTTCAACCAGAAACATCCAAATCTCTTGAGACTCCCCATGCTATGCCCAACTCAGGTAAATTTCTAAACATGATCTATTTATCATAACTCCTTCAGCATTGTATGTTGCTCAAATAAATGACATATGTAAATTACAGAAGGACCCTCCTGAACTATAGCAGGAGAGGGGAGCTCCTCCTACATCAGTGCTCAAGACGAAATGCCTCCATCTATTAAAGCTATAAAGACTCCAGCAGAAGTGGTAGCCACCCCAGGTGCAGTAGCAACTAATAAGTTCGTGGTGGCTTTCTTCACTAAAGTCTTCTTTACATTTCTGGATGTCACGACCCACACCCGCTTTCCGGATGCGATCTCGTGAGCAAGACAGCTACGTATCAAGCGGACTCCAGCCCGACTCGAATACGTAAACATTGTTACGGCTATGGTAGACTGCCAAATCATGGCAAATAAATCTATATCTCAAATCTATAATAAGTGTACGAAACATGAATGAACACTATGGATCGTGGTTTGCAGCCCACTAGCATATATGTCCGATAAGACTCTAAAGAAAATAACAAGAGTCTAAAACTGAATCAAGAAACAGGATATCCCATGATAAGGTATGCAAGAACGAACGGATAATAAACACAATAACGATACCTGAATCCTGCAAACGTATTATCACATCTGCCATCCAGAACTACTAGCTAACTCCATGCAATCTCTAAACCTGAAGAGATCATCAGGTCCTCAGGGGACATAGCAAGATACATAAAAATATGCCTATCTAGCAGTTTATCATACAATAAAGAAAATACAGGAAATAAACGAGAAAAGACCAATCAACATGAAAATACGATAATACACGACTGAAGAACCACTATACATAAACGAACTGCTGGAGAAGAACAAGAGAATCACGATGTCACGATGTCAACGGATAACCAATCGAATACTCATACCCTCGTCCCTAGTGTGGACTCGCAGGTTTGAACAACTACTAACCCTCGTCCCTAGTGTGGACTCACAGGTTAGCTTCAAGAAATCACCCTCGCCCCTAGTACGGACTCGCAGGTGCGGACAGATATCTACTAACCCTCGCCCCTAGTGTGGACTCGCAGGTTAGCTTCACGAAATCAAGATACATATGACTACTAACCCTCGCCCCTAGTGTGGACTCGCAGGTGCAGGCAGATATCTACTAACCCTCGTCTCTAGTGTGGACTCACTGGTTAGCTTCACGAAATCAAGATACATATGACTACTAACCCTCGCCCCTAGTATGGACTCACAAGTTAGCTTCAAGAATCAAAATACAGATAACTACTAACCCTTGCCCCTAGTGTGGACTCACAGGTTAGCTTCAAGAATCCAAGGTACAACAGTTCCGTTATGACTTATTCATCCTATGACATGATACGACTCAGTCCAAGTACAGGTGATGACACGACACGACCCAATCAAGATACACGAGAGAACCAATCCAATATGAACTACAAAATTAACTATAAACAAGAACATATATGTATATACTAGCAAGTACGATATACAAATCACATGTCAATAATCAACTAGTAAAACTATATAATAATAGAAATATGCATGTAAATAAACTGTAGAGGAAGGCAAGGTATATTTGCCTGGAGGTTGCACGCAGATCCAACAAAATATAGTCAACTGCTAAGCCATCAAGTCCAAATCATCACAACTGTTTTCGAACGCTGAAACAGACATTGCCAATATTCTCAGAATAGTCAAATTAGCTACGATTGCCTGTCCTTAAGTCCAATTCTGGACACAGGGGCAAAACGATAATTTCGGCCCAAAACGGTATCCGTCGTTGGACCTACTTTGCACCGAAAAGCATGCCAGAGTCAATGGTCTCTAAAGTTGTCAAACTACATGTCTACGGATCTGGTTTGATGATACAAACCCAACGGTATGTCCAATTTTGGATTCTGGTAGGCCGTGCCAAAATTGCCCGTTGAATCGGATCGTAAGGCCCGCAAAACGGTGATCTGATCAACTGTCTCAGAATTGGACCAAACTTGGCATACAGGACCAAAAAAATGATACAGTCCTGTTGGCGCAAGTTTCGTCTCGATCTGACGAACGTGCACAAAGTAATTGAGAAATTTGCACAGAGGCCGATACGGTGAATTTCGACGGATACGCATCAAATTCGTCGTGCACACGCGACCAATTTGAATTCCGTCAAAGCCCACACGTCCACGAAGCCGTTACGCACCTTTCGATGCTTTCGGTTCGCGATCACGTCGCCCGGATTGGCGGGACGCACGTCGTATCGAAGGGTTTTTCAAGTTTTCGAAAACTGTTTTCGCAGGTTTTTCTTTATTTTCCAGTCGATTTATCTTAGCATCTATTAATTATAAAAATAATCTAAAAACATGGTTTGAATGCTGGTTAGGTTGTCTAAGTGATTGTTCAATTAGATTCCTGAGTTTGTTACTGGATCCACCGAAAATAGCCTTCCTATTCAGTATCCTTGCACTCAAAACAGGGCATATTCGATACTGATTTTCGTCGAGATTCGATTCGATTTCCATAGGGTTTTGATCATCTAGGTTTTAAACAAAATGAAGGAAGGTCAAGTCGGATATGTTGTGTGCATACCTGAATGATTAGATCGAAGAATGACCCGTTGCACTGCCGCTGCTGCAGCCTTGCTCCCCTGTTTTGTGTGCATAGCCAAAGTTTGGCGCTGTTTGGCCAGCGTCGACGGCTGCTTTTGGCGACGCACGGGGCCAAGGAAGGTCGCCCAGCCTTGACGTGCCCCTGGGGTGTGGTGGTACTCGTTTAGGTTTGGAGTGTTAGGGTTTTCGACCAATTTGTATGTGCGTGTGCGTATACATATATGCAGGGGAAACGAGAAAAAGTGCTCGGGTTTGCTGAGTCCTATTCGTGGGGGAGGAAAGACCAGCATGGGCCTTGGAAAAGTTTGGGCCTGGCTGCTACTTCTATGTTTTTTTTTCCTTTTCTTTTTCTATTTCTTTTTTCTATTTGCATATATATATATATATATATATTTTATATATATATATATATATATATATATATATATATATATATATATATATATATATATATATATACATATACATATATAATATATCCTGATATTAATACATATATATATACCACAAATTCCATATAGACAATAAAGTATTTTTAAATATAATCAATATTAATAATATCTAATAGTAATAAATATATTTATTTAATCACCACAAAATAATAAAATAATAATAAAATAATTAAATGGTGGTTTGGTGAATCCATACTATTCATCTTTATCCGGGTCCAAAAAATTGTACAAATATGGTAAAACAATATTTAATAATAAAATACCAATTTTGTACAAATATTCAAATAATTAAAAATGTACATCAATACCCAAAATAATTTAGGAACTATTTGTACACACATAAAATATGCCTATATGGTCGTCTTTGGTCTCTCTACAAGATTACATGCGCTCGGTTTCGGTTCGGGTCTAGTCCGAGCTAAATCGACACAAACCGGGTCTCCTACAAGTCAATAATATAATTAATAAATAATTTAAAAAAAGTTTAGAGGTTAAGTCGCAACTTGGCCTGGTTTTCCTTGTTAGGACACACTTATGGCTGAGTCTTCCTTGGCATGGCTAATACACTAGTCAAGGCACGCCACTGTACTATCCGTGCCATGATTCCTAGTCGTCTGGTTCTTAAAAACTGGAGCCTTTAGTCCATCGAGTAATGGAGAGAGAGGATGTTTTATTTAGTACAATCAGAACTCCCTCTTCATTTTTAATCGGAGGCATCCGCAGCCAAGGAGACGAGGCTCAGGCTACCTTCTTGGAACACATTTTGGATGAGCTGGAGGAATCCATTAAAGCTTATAAGGAGCTTAAAAGAGAGGATATTGAGCAGCTAGTAAACATAGAATATGAGGCTATGGCTCGAGAAGCAAAGACTAGTAAAGCCAATTTTGAAGCATTTTTACTGGCTTTTACCAGACAATCCTCTGAACTGGACATCCAAATTGCTGATGCAGCTTCTATTGCTGAAAGTCATAAGACTAAGGCTGCAGATGAAGAGAAGAAAGCTGCTGATCTAGAGACTAAAATTGCCCAGCTTCAAGCAGAGCTTAAGGCTATTAAGCAGGGTATAGAACAAGAAACTCAGCTACATCAAGCTGCTGTTAACCAAATAGATGCTTTGAAGCACCAGAAGGAGGAATTTGAACAACTACAGAATGAAGAACTAGCACATCAAACTGCTGCTCTGTACTCATTCGATCCCGAGTCCGGAAGGGTTGAAGCCAGGCAGCGGGTGCTAGATTCTTGTAATGAAAGAGCCCAAGTTTTGAAGAAGCGAATTGTAGAACTTATCACTTATTCTTCAGAGTAGAATGATCAAAACTTGTTGTCTTTTTCATTATGATATATCTCCTTTTGAAATAGAAATAAAATGAGAAACTTTTTATGTGGTTCCATTACTCGTTGCATATCTTGTTATAGATATAAGTAATAGAATAGAAAATATATTCTGAGGTACTGGACATAAAATATTTCTTGATTAGAAAATAACAATATTTATTATATCTACTCAGAGGTAATGTGGACGTGGAAGAATATAATGTTTAGAAATACTGTTATTTCAAATAGACAACTTTATCAGAGGTAATAAGGACGTGACAAGTTGCTGACTTAGATAATTGGAATTCAGAGGTGTGGAGGACATGAATTGTTTCTTTTGTTTTGGTTGCGAGAATTTATCATCTATAGTTTTATTTACAAGAAAGTAAATAAAAGACAATAAATGCCAAGACTAATGAATGAATGAATGAATAGTCAGATTTTTTTTAGTGGAGAGAAAGTGAATGAACGAACAGTCACCTCGATTTTTGAAGAGGAGAAACTGAATGAATGAGCAGTCATCTTGGTTTTCGAAGAGAAGAAATTGAATGAATGAATAGTCATCTCGGTTTTCGAAGATAAGAATGAATGAATGAACAGTCATCTCGGTTTTCAAAGATGGGAATGAATGAACAAACATACTCTTTTAGGGGGAAGAAATAAATAAATAAATAATTGGACTTCTTTTAAAGAGAAAAAGTCACATCGGTTCTCGAAGTCGATCATCTAGTTATTCTATCTATAAATGGAATAAAACTTCTGTAGATATCGTCAGCTTCTTTTCTCTCTGTACAGAATGTCTTCTGAAGATTTTCTCACTCCGAAGATCGAAGATACGACTGAGATGCCTCCTGCTGAGCCTCCGGTGCCTTCTCAGAAAGAAGTGGGTGAAGGCTCAACTGTTCCTACACCAGAGCAGGACCTGATTGCTAAGTTGGTGGAGCCTGGGAAGACCGCTGAAGAAGAAGCCGTGAGGATAGCCGCCTGTGAGTTGCTAGTGTGTTCAGACAATAAGATGTTTGAATTGCTGGCAAATCATGAAGGATCGGGTCCTCGTCCCCGTCCTTAATATTATGTAACTCTTTCTTCTTTCGAAATAAAATGAATTTTATTTACATCATTTCTCTGAATGAAAAAATATTTTACTTTTATACATAATATTTCTTGAGAAATTTGCCATTGATAGGCATCATAGCAACTCTGCCATCCATATCTGTTAATTGGTAGGCTCCATTTGAGAAAACTTTGTTTACCACATACGGACCTTCCTATTTCGCTTCGAATTTGACTTTGCTCAAATGGGTCATAGTCATAGGACGTCTGACCGTAAGAACTAGCTCACCTTCTTGAAATGTTTGTATTTTGACTTTACGATTGAAAGCTTTTGAGATACGGGCTTGATAAAGTTCGATATGTTGTTGGGCCATAGCCTTTTCTCATCGAGCGCTTCCAATTCTTGAAGCCGAAGACGTTCATTGTTTTTCGTGGTAAGTTCATTAGCAATAGCAATTCTCAAGGATGGAATTTGAATTTCCAGCGGTAAGACAGTGTCGCATCCATATACCAGAGAGAAAGGTGTACAACCTGTAGGATTACGAACTGTAGTACGATAAGCCCATAGACATTCTCCAAGCTTCTCACTCCAATTACGTTTGTTAATAGAAATAAACTTTTTAAGGAGTTTGATGATAGTCTTGTTGAATGCTTCAGCTAACCCATTAGCTGCAGGATTATAGGCCGTAGAAGCAACATTATTGATTCTGTTGTCATCACACAACCTAGTAAATTTCTGGCTGACGAATTGTGGTCCGTTATCATGGATGATCCAACGAGGTATGCCAAATCTGTATGTCACATGATGTTTGCTAAAGTTAATAACACTACTAGTCTTCACTTCAGCTAAAGGTATAGCTTCAGCCCATTTAGAGAAATAATCGGTTATAGCCAAGATAAATCGACGTCCTTTAGATGAAGGAGGATTGCTAGGACCAATTACATCAATGCCCCAAGCTTCGAAGGGCCATGAGGCAGCAGTCGGGTGAAAAAATTTCGACGGTTGGTGAATAAAATCTGCATGAATCTGACATGCTCGACACTTCCTTGCATAGTCAATAGCATCTGATACCATAGAGGGCCAATAGTAGCCCATACGTCGGATACGATCCTGTAATTTAGGCCAGGCTGATGTGCTCCGCAAACACCATCATGAGCTTCACGTAATATCTGTTTTGCTTTATCACCAGCAAGACATCTCAAAAGTAATCCATCAAAAGTTCGTCGAAAGAGAGTTTTAGTGGTATGATTATAATAGAATCGAAGCGATCACCGACGAATACTTGTAGCTTCTTTAGGATCTTCAGGTAGTATGTCATGTACTGTAAAGTCGACGAAAGGTGCTCTCCAGTCTTCGCTGATGACATTGACTTCAGTTGAATTACTTAATTCAATGTTATGATTGTTTTCAACACAAAACAGTTCTCTATTGGAGATAACAACCATTTATTGTCTTTTGACCGGAATTACCAAGATTGCTGCTAAGTTAACTAAGGCATTAGCTTCTATGTTGTATGCTCGACGTACATATTCGATGAAGAATCCTTTGAACGAGGAAGCTATTCTGATTGTCGCTTCGTGGTATGGCACCAGATCTTGATATCGAACTTCGTATGTGCCTCTAACCTGATTAACAATCAGCTTAGAATCACCATATACTTCAAGATACTCAATATCCAGTTGTTTGGCTAATTGGAGTCCAATGAGCAAGGCATTATATTTTGCTACATTGTTGGAGCATGACTCATCTAAGGAATAAGCTCTCGGATAGCTAATCCATCTAGTGAACGAGAACAATTCCCACTCCAGCGACAAGGGTGCCTCCAGGTCCAAATCTAGATGCTCCGTCGAAGAACAAACGCCAAGTAGAAAATTCTTCTGAGATCATATTTGATTCTAATGTCTCATCTGGAATTTCGTCATAGAGCTTAGATGTCTCAGGGATAGGATGAGCTGCTAAGAAATCAGCGAGTGATTGGCCTTTCACAGACTTTTATGGAACATACACCATATCATATTGTGCTAATAATATGGCCCATGTAGCAAGCCTAGAATTGAGTGTACTGGGCTTTTTCATTAAGATCCGAAGATGATTGACTCGGGATATAACATGAATAGTTTGGCCGATGATGTAATGTCTTGTCTTTTGAACGACAAACATTAAGGCTAAGCATTCCTTCTCTATCAGACTATAACGATGTTCAGCTCCAATCATCGTCCGACTAAGGTAGTAGATGGCTTGTTCATGACCTTCTTTGTTCTTCTGAGCCAGTAAAGCTCCCAGTGAATGATCCATCGCCCGGATATACATCAAGAAGGGTATTCCTGAGATCGGTGGCACAAGGACTGGTGGACTCATCAAATACCGCTTTATGTCATCAAATGCTCGTTGACATTCTTCTGTCCAAATAAAAGACACACCTTTCTTCATTAACTGAGTAAATGGTCTGCAACGTCTAGGTAAATTCGAAATAAACCTTCTGATGTAAGAAAGACGACCATGGAATCCTCGTAGCTCTTTTAAGTTGTATGGAGGACGCATCTCTTGAATGGCTTTGATCTTTTCAGGATCAACGTGTATACCTTTAGAGGTAATGACGAATTCGAGAAATTTGCCACTAGAGACACCGAAGAAAGACTTGGTGGGGTTCATTTTGAGTTGATGCTGGTGCATTAGATTGAAGATAGTTCTTAAATCTTGGATGTGATCTTCTTTTAGACGAATTTTGACAGCAATATCGTCAACATAGAATTCGACGGTCTTTCGCAAATGATCTCGAAAGATAGTACTCATAGCCCGCTGGTAAGTTGCACCCGCGTTCTTAAGACCGAAAGGCATGACCGTATAGTAGTATACTCCACGAGAAGTACAGAATGAAGTGTGTTTTTTTATCTTCAGGATTCATCTGGATTTGATTGTATTCAGAAAACCCATCCATGAAAGAGATTCATTCGAATCCACAAGTATTATCGATCATGACATCAGTAATTGGGAGAGGGAATTCATCTTTAGGGCAAGCATCATTGATATCCCGAAAGTCTATGTACACTCGAACTTTTTGATCTTCTTCAGAACTGGTACAACGTTGGCTACCCAATCAGGATGTTGTTCTTCTCTAATAAAACCGTAAGCGATAAGCTTTTTGACTTCATCATCTATCGCATCCATCATCTCAGGCTTAAATCACTGTTGCTGTTGTTTAACTGGTTTAGTATTAGGCAAAATATTAAGTTTATGAGTTGCGACTTGAGGATCTAATCCCGGCATATCTTCATAACTCCAGGCGAAAACATTGATATAATCACGAATAAGATGAATCAGTTCTTGTTTATCATCATCTGGGAGATTTTTACTAATAAAGATTGGTCGTGGTACACCTTTCTCTCCAATATCGATCTGGATTAGTTGATCTTCTGTAGGTGGTTCTCGTTGTTCAAAACGGAGTTCTTGTTTATCATCCTCGTCATCTTCTGAGAACTCAGCAGATACCATATTAGAAGATACTGTCACCCGATGGACATGACCAATACTGGTGTCAGAATCCCATAAGATAGAATCAGAAGAGTTAAATCGTTCTTCTTCATCGGATTCAGAAGCTTCTGGAGTCGGACGTGGTGAAGTATAACCTAATCCCCGCTTCGTTTTACTGTAGTATTGTTGTGATTTTCCTTTTGGAACAAAAATATGAATAGGAGTTCGTCTTCCTTTATCGCTATTGAGACCAGTTTTGAAATCATAGCCCATTTTACGGATGATTGCCTTAGATTGTGGACTATAGCGACGTAGTTGTAGCCTTCCTATATCATCCTTATTATCGATGTCGGACATGATTTTTTGTTTTTCTTTTTTATTAAAAAGTATAGGAGTTTCGTATTTCTTTCGAGAAGGTACTAGGAAGAACGATTCTTGTATTGACTCAAGTGATACTTCATTTCGGAGAGATGATACGACTCCTATTGTAAGTAGCTTAAAGATATCTAGCATATCCAAATAACATTGAGTATAATAAGAGACATCAGTATACTGCAAAGGAGATGCTTTATTGATCTTTACATCATCATTTACAACAGAACCTTTAGCCTTAACAGACTTAGTCAGATTGATAACCAGAGGAGAAGAAGAACGAGAAAGAGGAGAGGGCTTTTTACGACGAAGGTCGATTACAAGTGGCTCAGAAGAGATGAGCTCCCTTTGTTCCTGATTAACACCAGGAGGCTGCTTCTTGTGAGAAGGAAGGTAGATAGTCAATGTCTTGGAAGGCAGAGGACAGGAAGTACACCCTTTGACAGGGATCACCAGAGTATCATTCGGCACGCCTTTCTGTTCTTCATTAGTATCCATTGCCACCACCTTTATGAATTCCTCTTTATACATGATAGAATCGTTGCAGTACGCTTCAACCCCCTTGAAAGGATTTAAGTCTGCAACTTCTTTCTGTACTTCTCCATTGCTATCCACATATTTAAAACATTGGTGAAGAGTAGAAGGTACAATGTTGTGTTCGTGGAAGAATGGTCTTCCTAGCAAAGCATTGTATGAACCATGATTATCAATCACGTAGAAGTCACCTTTGTACAAAAATTGCCGATTTGAAGTTTAAGGCGTATTTTCCTCAAAGGTTCACTTCTTCCTTGATTGAACCCCAAGATAGTAGTGATAGTTGTAGAAAGGTTATGCATTGGGATCTTCAAGGCGTCCAGCAGAGTCTTTGGCATGATGCTAAGTGCAGACCCTGGGTCAATCAGAATGCGATTGACTTTCATGGTGTCCACATATCCCGTGAAGTAGAGAGGACGATCATGACGATTGTCTTCTAATAGCATGTCATCTTGTGTAAAAGTAATATTTGGCATTAGTTCAAATATACTATGACAAATGTATACAGCTGACAGGCTCTTTTTTAGGTTTCTTGAGGAGAGTAAGACAAGCATCAGCCTGCATCAAGGCTTCACTTAACGTTTTTTGAGTTTCTTTTGAGAGACGTAATAGTTTGAAGATTGATAATCTCACTGGAGTGTTAGCCAATTGAGCCAGTATGTCAAAATTATATGGCTTCTCAAGTCCAAGAGATGAGGACTTCTTCAATGCTTTGTCAAAGCGGACATATTGTTTTCTCTTGTCTGTTGATGTTGGTTTGGGAGGAATTGGTTCCACTACTGGCGAGGATGTAAATGGTATATTCTTAGCAGGGGAAGATGATGCAGGAAGAACATCAGAAGATGGGGCAGGATTCTCTTGAGTTTCGGAATACTCTCGAAGATAAGGTTTCCCAGATTTGGTGCCGATTAAGATTTTTCTTCTGCTACAGGTTCAAAGGATACCATATTATAGCTCTTCGATTTAGTTTTGGAACGCTTCTTTTGATTGGAAGAAGAAGGCATTTCAAAATCTGCCACTAGATCAAGATGAATCCATATGTTCTCCTTTATTAGTGGATAGTGGAACAAGACCTTCATTTTGGGGAGGTAGAAGATTCACGATCTCGAGAGTAGCCCTCGAAATGGGGACAATACCATCTTGCACTAGTTGTGATGGGAAGTCACCAAATTGCACAGAGACGACATTGGCCGTCACAGTCTTCTCATCCTGTTAAAAAGTAACTGCACCAGAGTTGACCATTTCTTGGATTTTGCCTTTGAGCATGTAACAGGCTCGAGTTGGATGTCCTATAAATCTGTGATAAATACAATATTTAGTGTGGTCAGTCTTACCCACTTCTTCTGGCCATTTTGCCTCCGACAATTGAAGCTTATTGCTTTTGATCAAGCAATCGAAGATGCTCATAATATCATCTTCATCAAAAGAACATTCTTCTTTTGGACGAGGTGCTTTTTGTGGTGGTGCTGATGGAGTGGGTGCAGTCTGAGCAATATTGATAGCCAACGATTCCTTGCCCTTGAGATTGATGGCCAAAGTTTCCTTGCCCTTGCGATTGTTCTGGCAATTATTGTTGCCGGATGTGGGATGTTCATCTTAGTTAGGATTAGCCATCTGAACTCCTAGCTATTTCAACTTCTCAGCACTAACCTCCGCAGCTTTAGCATTTACAATGAAAGAAGGCCAATCTTGAAATTGTGTCAATCCTGTCCATATGCTGATAATAGGCAACAAGTTTGATTTGCAAATGTCTATTGTTACAGCAGATGGAGTTCCTAGAGGCATTTTAAGTGGCTCTCGGCAGAATCTTTCAATAAAATTCTTCGTGGTTTCATTGTGTCTTTTTTTAATTTTGATAAGGGCAGACATAGTCATGTCGTTGACCCCTTCATAGAATTGTTCCAAGAACATTTGCTTGAAACCAGCAAAAGAAATTATGCAGCCATCAGGCAAACTACGGTACCAGTCATATGCTGCACCGGCTAAACAACCGACGAACACCCTGGTAAGAAGAGCATCATCTGGCTGCAATTGATCAGTCATCACTTCAAAGTGATTGATGTATTGACTTGGAGAAGTGCTGCCATCAAACAGCATAATGGTAGGAAGCTTGTATTTAGGAGGAAATTGAACCTCCTTCCATTCAGCAGGATAAGGTTGTTTTATCCCAAGTCTTTGTAGACCATCCTTCAGCTTAAAGGCCTCGAACTGAGTGCGTAAGAGTTTTACAGCCACATTAGCATCCCCTGATGTCTGTTAGTTGGTGGGTTGATTTGAATTGTTAAGAGGAGAAACAATATAGTAATTACCACCCCAGCACCAGACTGACTGGGAGAAACTTGAATAGGTATAGAAGCAACCTGGGGAGGAGGTACCCCCAGACCAACATTAACAGGTACAGAGGATGCTATGAGCTTGGGATTTGTAGCCGAATTTATAACCGGTGGCACTGCATGTTGAGCCACGATTATAGTGTGCATACATGCGACCATTTCTGCCATGGTCTTCAGTTTGTCTTCCAGTGCAGCAATTTGTTGTTCTTGATTGGCTGAACTGGAAGCGTCTTGGTCTTCTGTAATAGCATATGTTGTTACCTCTCTTGCCATTATTGACGAGATAGTTTGTTCAGAGCTTTCACTATTTGCGTCAAAGTCAGACAAAGAATACTCTCCTAGATGAGTAATGGGAAGATCTTCCTGATTAAAGACATCCTGGTCCAAGTTCTGATCTTTCGATCTGGTATGTTGAAAGACTCCTTTACTATATTCACGGAGTTGACCTAAGTATTGCTGACTCGGATTGCGAGACGTACCCCTCTTTGAAGTTTTTCTGCCTCCAGTATCTCAAAAAGTCATATTGACAGAAGCATATAACAGCTCATCTTCATCTCCTATCATGGGTTTAGGAATTGAAGCATAGTTCAGACGATCGAAGACAGATCGTTTAGCCGATTGGCAACAACACTTGATGACCACTTCGTGAAGGTAGTGGCATTCTGATGAGTGATTTAGAGGTAAGTGAGACGTCTCTGTGATCTCCTGTTTTTATGTAAGACATTCTCGGAGATCAGTTACCATCACGGGATGAGAAGAAGTCGGAGGAACATATTCCTTAATGATATTAGGAACATGTCTCCGATTTTTAAGATGCTTGGTTCTGTGGGTGTACAGAGAGGTACTTAACTCATTAGCATAAGTGATTGGATCTTTCTTTTCAAAACTGTGTTTCTGGTGCAAGTTGGCCTTTGGCGTAGGATACTTGCATTTTACCGAGGTTGACACTAATTGACGCCTATTGAGATAGACACGCAAATCAGATAATTCTTCTCCCGGTGCATCTGTTTGAGATACCAGCAACTTTTCTTGCTTGGATCTTGAAATATGCAGGGTTGGAAGATCTTGAGTAGTTTCCATAGGGGTAGGCAGGATGCCTCTTTGATCAGTATTCTTTCCCCTGACAGAGATATGAAGACCTCTGTTAAAAACGGAGGAATCTCTATTCAAAGGAATACAATCTGAGATATTTTCCTCTGAGTCATAGACTGGAGAAGATTAAAAAAATACCAAAGGGTGTTTTTCTTTATTTTGTGAAGGGTTAGCTAAGAAGCGTTTCCCTCTGTTTTGTTGTTGGACCATATTAGGTGCAGGTTACGCAAGTTGAAGAAGTGTCAAAGGACCCTTCCTTTTGTTCTGTCTAGTATTAGCACTAGAACATTGCTTCTCCAAGTTTAGAACTGGACAAGAAGAAGGAATAGCCAAAAGACTAGTTCCTTTGGGTTGCGCCAGAGCAGCATGGTGTGCAAACTGTGCCTGGGCAATAGGGAGCTTAGGTTGCACCTTAGCAGAATGGGCTACTGGTTGCACCTTGGCAGCAAGGTGAATAGGTTGCGCCTTAGCAGCAGGTTGCACCTTAACAGCAAGATGAGTATATTGTGCTCTGGCAATAGGAGTGGACTGCACCTTGGCCTGCGCCTTGGCAGTAGAATGAATAGATTATGCCTTGGCAGCAGAGGGAGTGGACTGCATCTTGGCAGAAGAGGGAGTAGGTTGCGTGCGGGCAACAGAAGCAGGCTGCGCCTGAGCCACAGAGAGAGATTGTGCCTGGGCAACAGAGGCAGGTTGCGCCTGGGCAACAACAACTGTAGAAGACTTAGGAGTCCACACAGTTCTGTTCCTGGTGATAGCCACAGTGCGCTTGTTGCTCTTGGCGTTGATCATATCCTCGTAGGCTGTTTGGTTGACTTAAACAACCAGATTCTTCTGCGTCTTTCCGATTGATACATCATCACATTGAGTTGTCACCGTCTCGTCGGAGGAGAAAGTCGTCCCCAACAGAGTCGTCATTTTGTTTGTAAAAACAAAAAGTTTATTCCAAACTTTAAAAATAATCGTACAAAGTACAATAAATTCTGGGGAAGTACAACTTTAGGAATCCGATCAGAAGACGATCACTTTATCCTTTGGACTATGTAAACTTGAAGACTAGAGCCTCTAGAGAATGCATCAGCACTTTTGCAAGAACTCTTGATCTCTGTGATATCTGCCTTGATAATGATTGGAAACTCTATTTATAGAGTTTTAGAAATAACTGTTTTAGCAGTTATTCTGATGTGCGTGAGGTTGAACTGCGCCACTTCAAGTTACGCCAACTTCAGGTTGCGTCAACTTTCATTCAGTTACTCGAACGTATACTAACTGTATTTAGACGCGTGGCATCATGTGATTGAGATACACATGGTCGTGTACAGAGTAGTAGACGCGTTTTAAGAGATTAGTGGCATGTGCACCACGTCATCCTGCTTTAGAACATAAGTTGCCTCAACTTTATTAAGTTGTGCGAGCTTCAGTCAACGAGTCAAACTGTGCTTGACTGGGTTACGCCTACGCGCAACTCAGTGCATAGGCACGTAGCAACATTTGAATGTGTGAGGAGAATTTGTTCAGATTGCGCCTAGGCGCAACTCACAGAGTACGCAGAACAGTTGTTATCAAATCATCTCGAGCGCCACGCTTTACGGGATTCGAAGAGATTTTCTTCGTTTATCGTGCTGTCAGTTGTCAGTGTTGTCAGTTAATGATGGCAATTATTTGTCAGGCGCCACATAGACTTTGGCGCAATGTGATTGGGCGTAGTCTGATATATGGCACAATCTGATCAGTGGTGCAGTTTGATCTCTGAGCTTCATAACAGTGGCACAGCTTGATTTTTAGGGCGCGACTTAATTGCTGAGCAGCAAAAATATGGCACAACTTAATTTTTATGATATATATATATATATATATATATATATATATATATATATACATATATATATATATATATATGAAACTAAATTTTCTTATTAGGTTTTCGGTTTTGGACCGAAACCGAATAAGAAAATTTAGCATTTTCAAAACCGAAACCGAACTGAATTTTTTAAAATCGAACCGAATCTCTTATTGGTTCGGTTCGATTTGGTTTACGGTCCAAAACCGAATAATGCTCACCCCTACAGAGAAGTTTCTTTCTTAGGACTACCAAAATTTTGGTAGTCCTAACAATATCAGGACTGTCAAAATTTTGGCAGTCCTAAGACATAAATTTTTGTCTTAGGTCTGAGCTCTTTAGCAGTGGTAGTAGAGCTGAAACCCGGAGGGAGGGGACGGCAGGGTTCGAGCCCCCCAATCGTTTGTACGTTCAAAAAAAACTTCTATGTCTTAGGACTATCAAAATTTTAATAGTCCTAACTATTGCTAGGATTTGACAAGTCTTATGTCATCCCCAACAGGGTTGGGTTAAAATTTGGAGTTCAAAACTCCTAAAATTAGATTCAAAACTTTATAAAAATACTCATTGGCGAATAATCAACCTAAAATATACTAAGTGATGTTTTAAATAAATATAGTAACAAAGACTCAAAAAAAACTTTACAATTGTAAAAAAACGTACAAGAAGAGAAATAGAAAGCTTTAATTACCTTGATTGGAAAGGAACCTTGGTGTGTGACATTTTCATTTAGGATTGGAAGAGGAAGATGAAGTGTAAATAAGAAAGTATGAAGAGGAAGAAAGGGTACTGTTGGCCCATGTAGCATGATCAACCTGATTTCGATAATTGACTTAAAACTCCGACTTTGATATGGAAAGCAAGAAGACTTTAAGGATGACTACAAAAGATTGCACTTGATCGTCAAGAAGATTTTTTTCTACTTTATTCTGTATTTTTTTATTTCTTGAGTGTAGATTATTTTGTGAGTCGGGATCACTGGCATCTAGAAGTCTATCCTCACAAAGACAAACCCTATTTCTTGTACCAAACCAAACCAAAAATACATCCAAAAGCCTACACAAACCAAGAAAATCCAGAAAATTACTTAGCCGAACTCAAGTTGAGTTTTCCCCGAACTCGGACCGAACTCGGTCTCCTTGGATTACTCCTGGTCAGCAGCTTATTCCTAGTCTTTTGGATCTCAAATGTTCAAAATTATGAACGTTGCCCTAGCCGAGTTCTATCCAAACTCTGGTTCAAAAATTTCTATAAATAGAGAAGAATTTGGCATTCTAATCACTCAATCTATTCTTCATCTTCTTTATCTATTCTAAGCCTTCCTATTACAAAGAGCTTTCAATCAATTTTTTAAGACAACTCACATTCTTCTAAGTGCCGGTGGTTTTCGATTAGGAGTATTCGAGTTGTACAAGCTTGGAGTATAAAAGCTTTTTCAGACGGTGTTGAAGTTTGATCGTGGGCTTCGGACTAAAATACGACGGTATTGAACTTGGTGTGTTCTTCGGAGTAAAGCATGCGGTGTAATCTCTATTTCAAACAGTGGATTTAACATCGAGCAGAGTTCTCGACTGGACTAGTCCTCTCAGAGGAAAACAAGTATAAAATCTCGGTGTCTATGTATTGCTTTCTTGTCCCTATTTACTTACTACTTTACTTTACTACATATTGATATCTGCTTTTACCTGTATATTTTTTAATTGAAGATATTATTTCTGCTACACTCTATTCACACCCCCCTCTAGAGGTGCCAACGATCCTACAATTGGTATTTGAGCATGGGTTCTCAAAGTTGGATTAAAACTCCTTGAGATATGGCATCATTATACACTAGCAATGGTGAAAGCCAGTCTACAAATAGGCCACCCTTATTTAATGGCACAAACTACACATATTGGAAAATACGTATGAGCTTTTACCTCAAGTCACTTGACTTCGATTTATGGTTAATTGTCATTGACGGTTATAAGAAACCACTTCCTATTGTTGTAGATGGGAACTTGGTTGAAAAATTACATGACAAGTATACTGATCATGAAAAGAAGCAAGCAAGTCTTGATGCAAAGGCTATTAATGCTTTATTCTGTGATGTAGATAGAACAGAGTTTAATAGAGTATCAACATGTGTCACGTCTCATGAGGTTTGAAAACTTCTTGAGGTAACTTATGTAGAAACTTCACAAGTAAAGGAGTCCAAAATCTCACGACTTACACATTAAAAATGAAGCCTAATGAGACTATCACCAATATGCTTACTCGATTTCTAGATATTGTTAACCCTCTATCTTCCCTTGAAAAACAATACAACAATCATGATAAAATTTGAAAGGTACTTTGTGGGCTGACAAAGAACTGGAATCCCAAGGCGATGACCATTATTGAAGGGAGCAATCTCACTACAATGACTCTCGAGACGCTTATGGGAAAGCTTATAACAAATGAGCTGGACCTTAAAGATTTCGAAGAGTAGTACCAAAGGAGAAGACTATTACATTCAAAGCATATCATAAGATAGCCTCCGATGACGAGAGTGAGACAGATAGCTCAGACAACGAGCAAATGGCCCTTATGACGAGGAACTTCAGAAGATTTCTGAAGTACGAGAAGACTAATAAGGAGAAGAAAGATTCCAGAGATGACGAAGAACCAATCTGCTACAGCTGTAAGAAGACAGGTCATATCAAGAAAGACTGTCATGTTATAAGAAAGGGGAGCAAAAATGATCAGTCAGGCAAAAGAAGGACTTCAACAAGGAATTATGCAAATACCAACATTTGGTGTGAAAGCGAAGCGAGTGATTCCAAAGAAGAATAAAGACCTTGCAACACAGAAATCAATGCTTCATGGCTATGGATGCTAAGGTAATTTCAAATCCTAAAGAATTTACTTTTGATGAATTATCTGATGCCTTTACTGATCTATTAGAAGATCAAAAAAAAGATGATGGATATGTACAAAAGTGCCAAAAAAGAGCTGAAAGCTGTACAATCTAAGTTTTCTAAGCAATCTCAAATACTAGAAGATATTAGAGATAAAAACACTTCTAGTAACACGGATGAGTTTTCTTCTTTAAAGTTGAGATTACATGACACTCTTGAGAAGCTTGAAAATGCAAATCGAAAAAGTGTAAAGTTCAATGATCTTTTTGAACTAGAGAAAAAGAAGTATTATATTGCTACTCAGAGAATAGATGCACTCAGGACCAAGTATAATGAAGCCTGTGATGTCTCTAAAAAGTTAGAGATTAAATTGGGTAAATAGGTCGTTAAGCCTATAACTCAAGTGAACTCAAATCACAAGGCTAAACACATACACAACACGACCAACATTACTAGAACTGCTAGGAGTCATGCATTCATGTGTAAATTTTCATAAAAGAAGTCACACATATCTTCAAAAACTCACATACATGATCTTCGAACTTCACCTAGCACTAACACTTCAGCTACATCTTATTATTGTGGTGTAAGAGGACATGTATCATATCAGTGAAAAATTAAGAAGCTTGCAGACATACATACATATGTTTGGGTTAAAAAACTAACACATTCGGACCCTTAAGAAAGTGGGTACCAAAGGTTACATATTCAACTTGTGTTGTAGGTGGACCTTCCTCCTCCTATTAGAAGCAAATGAATTCTCGATAGTGGTTGTTCCAGACATATGACAGGCGATAATACTTTGTTTGTAACTCTATCGATGAAGAAAGAAGGCTATGTCTCCTTTGGAAATAATTTAAAAGGACATATAATTGGTAATGGCGACATAGGTACTTCTCCCTCTCCTATTATTAAAAATGTATGTTTAGTAATAGAATTAAAACATAACCTGCTAAGTATTAGTAAGTTGACTGATCATGGTTATGGAATTAATTTTGTTAAGGATAAATATTTTATTTATGATAAATCTTCTAGAACAATCTCTTTTGAGGGAATAAGAGAGGACAACATATATGTCTTATATCTGTCAGAAAGTACTAACAGTACAGGAAAGTGTCTATACACCTCTCAAGACGAAAGCTGGGTATGTCATATGCGTCTTGGACAAGCAAACATGGACACTATTGCAATATTGTCCACAAAGAAACTGGTAAGAGGCTTACCCGATATCACTTTCAAGAAAGACATAGTCTATGCCGAGTGTGAAAAGAACAAGGCATCCGGATCATCTTTCAAATCAATAAACGCTATAAGTACCTTTAGACCACTTTAATTGTTACATATGGATTTATTTGGACCAAGTAGAGTCGCCAGTTTTGGAGGTAAGCTATGGTTTCGTGATAGTTAATGATTATTCATGATATACTTAGGTTTACTTTGTTACAAATAAAAATGAGACCTTTTCTGAATTTGTGTCTTTTTTACAAAAATATATAAAATGAGAAAGGATTTATAATTACTTGCATTCGAAGTGATCATAGAGAAGAATTTGATAACCATGAGTTTAAAACTTTTTGTGATTCAAATGGTCTATCACATGAATTTTGTTGCCCCAGAACTCCTCAACAGAATGGCGTTGTGGAGAGAAAGAATATAACTTTTGGCGATATGGCCAGAGTTATGCTTAACCAGCATAAACTTTCAAAGTATTTTTGGGCTGAAGCTGTTTATACAGCATGCCATGTTCTGAACAGAGTTCTTATTAGGCCTGTAACACCCACTTTTTGAAATAAGGGTATTTTAGTCATTTTAGCCATTTTAGTCATTTTTGTGATTTTCTAGATATTATTGACTTGTGTTTGATTTAGCTTTTGGTTTAACTTTAAAAAATCCATATTAGAGGCTAACCATGTCATATGATGATCATCTAGCTATTTAGAATTTATTTTATACTTTGGTTTAATTTAGAAGGCCATTTGACCATTTTTAGGCTATTTAATTAATTGGCCTTTTTAGCCTTTCTGTTATTGGGCTTAACTCAACTTAGATGGAGTAGAGGGGCCCATGAACCAACCCTAACCCTAGTAGGACTCATATGGCCAACCAAAACAGGAAACCCCCCCCCCTCTATATAAGCATTGCATTAGTATGGACACCCCCTTTACAAAACCCTACTTTCCAGCTCTCCAAAACCCTAACTTTCTCATCCGACCTCCGTTTCACCTCAAACGAAGTGCGTCGTGATCGTGGGAAGGAGGAGAATTTGCTGGAGCATTGCTAGCAAGGAGTTGGAGGCATTTTCTCGGTAGAAACTGGTCGTCTCATCGATCGAGGAGTCAGTTTCTTTGATACTTCAACTCTCAATAGGTAAACATCCAAAAACCATAGTTTTTTCTGATTTTTCTTCATAATAGCATGCATCTAGGTACCCTAGACCCACCCATGAAGTTTGGTTAAGTTTCGTGTCTGTTTGATAGGCGTGTCGACACGTATCGGTTTAGGGTTTCACGTGTTCGATGAAATTCCTCTTAGAATTCATTACTGTTATTTTTGCAATCTAATTTCACGATTTGATAGCCCTATATGTGAGGATTCCTAAACCCTAGGTTCTTGCTAGAATCGACACGTTTTCGTGTCCAAAATAGGACACGCACGTGCAGCACGAGGACCGCGCGCGTGTCCTGCTGCTGCCGTGTCCGTTCTCGATGGATACGGCGATTCGACGCAAGAAATTTGGTGTATAGTTAGGGACCATGACTGACAGGGTGTTCGTAATTTGGTGAGGTTTCGTGGAGTATCGAAGGAGAAATCGACGTGGCATCGATTTCAGCCTGTCGCGCGCGCGTGAGAACGCGGCGTCCGATACGCACTTCGTGCGACTCGGACAAGTGTCGAGAGTCCAGTGTAGACACGTGGACGGGTAGCCCTATAGGTGGGCTACGTGTACGAGCAACCACGTGGCGCGATTCGCTCTGTGTCGAGCCCTAGGTCGCGTGACACACGTGCACGAGGACTGGGTTCTAGTCTTGACACACATGTATTCAGGACACTTCGTATCTTATTTTCTTGGACACAATGACACCTACAGTTCATGTTCGAACACTTGACACTTTACGAACCTATGGTTTTGAGCATCATTGGGTTTTTTTTCGATGTTTTAGGTCATGAATAGGTTTTGTATGTTGAGTATCGGGTTAGTTTTGAATTTCCAGTTTTTCTGTTTCAGAGATTAAATTCTTCCCATCAGTTTAGAAGTGATCTTTCCTGTGTAAACCAGACCTACAGACCCTATTAGACCTATCTAGGAGATTACAAGTTAGTATGCATCATGAATAGGCTGTATTCGAAATCGGGTTTTCATAGAGTATCGAGTTAAGTTCAATTTCCAGTTTTCAGTTTCCTTTACTGTTAAGTGTATTTGGTTCTGTCCCAGTTTCAGTTTTTCAATATAATTCCTGCATTAAACAAAGCCTACAGGTCCTACATTACCCAATCTATGAGATGCATGATAGTTGCATCATAGAGAGGTTGTGGTAGAGTTTGGGCTTAGCTTAGGAATTCCTAGGTATCTATATAGAATATCAAGAACAGGCTTTTCCCTATAACTGATATTGAAGAGGTAGATTGATCTTGATGGATTAATTTCAATTAAATGCTGAGTTCAGTTTTATTGCTGGTTAATTAGGATAGGGTCAATGCCAAGTTAGTTTACTGTTAGTTAGTTTAGTTAGTTGATTGTTAGTTTAGTTTAGTTAGGAATTTGGTATACCAAGTTAGTTAATTGTTAAGTCCAGATAATAGAAAATGCACTATAGCTGATATTTGGTTTGTGTAGGTTTGATTTCAGGAATGCTAAGTCCAGTTATTAGTTGCTTGTTTAGTTGAGATTGATTGATACCAAGTTTAGTTGCCTATTAGGTAAGAATTTGTATGTCCAGTTTAGTTAGTTGATTGTCAATTAGAAATTGTAATGCCAAGTTTATTTTGATTAGTTAAGGACTAGTATTGACCTAAAAATTGACTTATAGACCAGTTGACCAAACTTTGACCTAGTTGACTAGTTTGGTTGACCAAAGTTGACCCAAGGTTGACTTTGACTTAGATTGCCCCAAATCATGTAGAATTTGCATTGAAGGTATTCCTTATGATATTTTAGACTGTATTATGAGATGTGGTTGTTTTAAATAGGATCTTATTACTCCAGTCCAGTCACTTTTCATCATCAGCAGTTCGGATTGCCAGGCGAGTACATTCTCTGATCTTTTCATGCTTCTTTGGATATGTACTCTTGTTATAGACTAGTATACTTGATGCTGACACGACGTTCATACGGATCAGTACCCTCTGGATCTTTTCATGCGATGTTATCCCCTCGGATACATCGAGTATTTTATGTTCATGTACTTTATCATGGTCATCATGTACTCCATGTATTCACATTTATCCATGTGCACTCATATGTTATTCATGTACACTCATGACCATATGAGCTCCATGTATACAGTAGTTGTTATCCATATGCAATAACATAACATGCTTCGATCCTTGTGTATTGGTTGGGGGCAGGGAGAGTGTAGTTGGTTATGGGATTATTATCCCCAGTAGTTATCCATGAGCATTCCATAGCTGTATCCATGTGCAACCCAAGCTGTTTACATAACCAATTCATGCTCTGATTCACGTAGAAGGTTACATTCTTTATTTATCATATTTATATCTCAGTTATATCTTCTCTCTCGTTGATTTCTCTTTACAGCGATTCATGTATAGTTTTCTGTAGCTTGCTTTATATGTCCATTCCTGATATGAACTGTTGTGAGAGATATGTGCTCGTTCCGTCCTGACTGGGCATGTTAAAATTTTACAGGTGATGATGCGGAGTACTGTCCTACTTATTATGGCATTGGCTTAGATGACACTGGCGACGTGGACCCACAGGAGGATCCCACAGTCGCTGAGGACTTGCCCATAGTCTAGCTGAGACTTAGTACTTTATTTTGTATTTTCTGTTTGAGACTTTTATGAGTTGTACTTGAGATTATTTTTGGTGGTTTACACCTAGACTTTTATTGTGACTCTCTTGAGATTCTTCTTCTATTCCATCTTAGTATTGTGATTGAGTTACATATTATTTACCCTCTTTTCATGGCTCATTTAGATTGTGTTAGATATGGTAACTTAGGACAGCGTTCTACCGCCAACACTGCAGCGTAGGCTGGGCGTTCGTTACTTCTCGTGCCCTCACACTGGGTACGGGTCGTGACACGTTTTTAGTGGTAGCCCATGCAGGTCCTCAATCACAATTAGTGTGATTCGTAGTGGTACTCGAACTAGAGTATCATTACAACCTGCAGTAGGATATAGGAATAAGTTAAGGTACTCAATCACATTAGGAAAAATTCTTATCAATTCTTGCTGTTAATTGTCTCCTTTTGAAAACAACTATCCTCCTTTGATGATTTTGCTTCTTTTTCAGTATTTGATTCCTTGTTTGATCTATCTTCAGGATGGTGGAGACACGATCGCAGCGCTCTGGCTCCAAGGATACCACTGAGAGGGCGGCTACTTCTCGTCCGACCCAGCAGGCTCCAGGGACCACAGTGCCTCTTATTCCAGCTCAGGTGGGCCCGTCTGCTACTTTTGGGGGTGTTCCTCCACCAGTTCTGGAGACTACCCCAGGAGTGCAGGGGATGCTACCACTACCACCCCAGGGGACAATTGATGCGGCACAGTGTTTCGCTCTCATTCAGCAGATGATGGAGATGTAGCGACGTCAGTCAGATGACATGAGGCAGGGCATTGATAATGCCTACCAGCTAGCGATGGTGGCAGTAGAGAGGGCAACTGCCCCACCCCAAGGAGGGCAGATTCAGCCATACCAGCCGAGGACTCTAGGTATTCAGGAGTTCTAAAAGATGAGGCCGCAGGACTTTAAGGGTACAGAGGGTATCCTTTACGCGAACGACTGGATAGAGCACATAGAGGATATTTTCCGACTCGCAGAGATACCGGCTAGACTCCAGGTGGAAGCAGCAGGTAGTATGATGCAGGACCTTGTCCGCACTTGGTACCAGACCGACCCCAGAGTTGGTACTAGGGGGCAACCTTGGGAGGATTTTAAGAGACTTTTCAAGGAGAAGTTCTTCCCCGATACTGCACTTGGCGCGTTGGAGACGCAGTTTGAGAACCTGGTTCAGGGGAACCAGACTGTAGAGGAGTACGCCGGAGAGTTCTGCCGCCTGGGCAGATTTGTGGAGGGCCTTAGTGAGACAACGAAGGCTAGGAGATTCAGGAAGGATTTGGTTAAGGAAGTCAAGTCCTTAACCAAGAGCAACAGGAATGCTACATTTAAGAAGATTTTGATGGGAGCCATGGCAGCAGAAGATGACTTGGAGCTGAAGTAGAAGAGAAGTCGTGATTTCCATGCAGCCAGTGGCAGTGGGGGGCCAGCCAAGAAGCTCCATTTTCAACAGCGACATCAGCAGAAGTCTTTCCAGCAGCAGAGGCCATTCCAGCAGGCACAGCAGAGACAGGGTCAGCAGGCACCGAGACAGCAGCAGGCTGCCACTTGTGACTTCTGTAAGAAGCCAGGACACAAGTGGAGTGAGTGTAGGAAGAGGCTAGGCAAGTGCCTAATCTGTGGTTCATCAGAGCATCAGTTGAGGGACTGTCCTGAGGCTTTCGGGCGTAAAGGACAGGGAGCAGGGACCAAGGCACCAGTGGAGCAGCAGAGGGGAACCTTACCGACTCAGCAGCAGAAGTTTGTTCAGCATCAGCAGCAGGCCAGAGGAGGCCAGCAGGGGCGAGCCTTCGTCATGGCAGCGGAGGATACCGAGGCAGTAGGCGATCTGATAGCAGGTTCTGTTCTTATCGACTCTTTTCTCGAATTCGCATTATTTGATTCAGGTGCTTCCCATAGCATCGTGTCTGTATCTTTTGCCATTAGACACCATCTTTCTTCTGAATCATTGCCTAGGACTTGCAAGATCACGACTGGGGGTGGTATTATCCTCGTTAGTGATATTTGTAAGAATCGGAGAGTAGTTTTGGGAGGCCGAGAACTGGATGTGAGTCTGCTCGTGATGCCACTACCGAACTACGATATTGTACTCGGTATGGATTGGTTGAGCAGGCACCATGCCAGTATAGATTGCCGCGGGGGTAGAGTTCTTTTCAGCATCAGGAGAGCCAGAGTTCGAGTTCACCAGGCGGGAGTCAGAGCAGAGCAGCGGAGTTTTCTGCGGAGCTTCAGTAGAGGAGAAGAGTGTGCCACATCCACTGATAGCTGAGTTTATGGATGTGTTTCCAGAGGAGTTGCCAGGGTTGCCTCCGGACAGGGATATGGAGTTCTCTATAGACTTGATACCCGACGCAGAGCCGATATCTCAGCATGTCTATAGAGTGAACAATAGTGAGCTTGTGGAGCTGAAGAAGCAAGTGGATGAGTTGCAGGACAAAGGCTTCATCCGATCGAGTTCTTCACCATGGGGTACGCCAGTACTTTTTGTACCGAAGAAGGATGGGTCGGTACGGATGTGTATCGACTACAGGGCACTCAACAGCCTCACGATCAAGAACAAGTACCCGCTGCCGAGGATCGATGACCTGTTCGACCAGCTGAGCGGAGCGAAGGTATTTTCCAAGATTGATCTGAGGTCAGGATATCATCAAGTGAAGGTGAAGAAGGAGGATATTCCGAAGACAGCTTTCAGGACTCGGTACGGCCAGTTTGAGTTCATGGTGATGCCGTTTGGGTTAACTAACGCCTCGGCGGTGTTCATAAACTTGATGAACAAGGTGTTCCACCAGTACTTGGACAAGTTCGTGGTGGTGTTCATCGATGACATTCTAGTGTATTCGAAGACCCCAGAGGAGCATGAGGAGCATTTGAGAGTGGTTCTGGAGACTCTCAGGAAGGAGCAGCTGTACGGCAAGCTCTCGAAGTGTGAGTTCTTCTTGGATCGAGTTGATTTCTTAGGTCATGTGGTGACCGGAGATGGGATCTCAGTCGACCCGAAGAAGATCAAAGCAGTTGAGGCGTGGACAGCACCGAGTTCAGTTGCAGAGATCAGGAGCTTTCTAGGATTGGCGGGATACTACAGGTGGTTTGTTCAGGATTTTTCCCGAACTGCAGAGCCATTAACTAGGCTGACCCGGAAGGACGCAGAGTTTGTCTGGTCAGAGGAGTGTCAGGTTGCTTTTGATGAGCTGAAGAAGCGACTGACGACAGCCCCGATTTTGACGTTGCCATCAGGATCAGGCGGGTTCACTATCTACAGTGACGCCTCGGGGAAGGATTTGGGTTGTGTTTTGCAGCAGCATGGGAAGGTGATTGCCTATGCATCCAGGCAGTTACGTCCACATGAGAAGAACTACCCTATCCATGACTTGGAGTTGGCGGCGGTTATCTTTGCTCTGAAGCTGTGGAAGCACTATCTATACGGAGAGCGTGTGGAGATCTTCACAGACCACAAGAACTTGAAGTATGTATTTACACAGAAAGAGCTCAACATGAGACAGCGCAGATGGTTGGAGTTGATAAAGGACTTCGATATTTCATTGTAGTACCATCCAGGAAAGGCCAATGTGGTTGCCGATGCCTTGAGTAGGTATCCGGTAGCTATGTGCTTGACGATGGATCGTCATCTATTAGCAGATTTGGAGAGTTTGGGGATCGAGGTGATCATGCCAGGAGTTCAGATGCAGATGTGGGGCCTGCAGATTCAGTCAGACTTGATGGAGAGGATCAAGTCATCTCAGTTCGACGATGTTACCCTGCGGTGTATCCGAGAGCAGGTTCGAACAGGATTGGCAGATGTGGAGTTCATCATTGCGGAGGACGGCACATTGAGGCACGGTTCCAGACTGTGTGTGCCTAGCGGAGAGCTTCGGGAGCAGGTTATGCAAGAGGCCCATCGCTCTCAGTACACTATGCATCCAGGTGCCAACAGGATGTATAGAGACTTGAAGGAGCATGTATGGTGGTATAGGATGAAACGGGAGGTAGCACGCTTCGTAGCCAGGTCCCTAGTCTGCCAGCAGGTTAAGGCGGAGAGACAGAGACCAGGAGGACTATTGCAGCCATTGCCCATTCCGGAGTGGAAGTAGGAGCCCATCACGATGGATTTTGTTTCGGGATTGCCGCGTACACCAGGAGGGAAAGACGCGATTTGGGTCATCGTGGACAGGTTGACCAAATCGGCCCACTTTTTGCCATTCAAAGTGGGGACGTCTACTGAGAAGTTAGCGGAGATGTATATGCGGCAGATTGTCAGAATACATGGAGTTCCGGTGAGCATTGTCTCGGATCGAGATAGTCACTTTACTTCCCATTTCTGGCGGAGTTTGCATACTAGTTTGGGCACTCAGCTCAAATTCAGTACTGCATACCACCCTCAGACAGACGGACAATCGGAGAGGACTATTCAGACTCTCGAGGACATGCTGCGGACTTGTGTCCTAGATTTTGGAGGTTTTTGGGAGGAACATTTACATTTGGTGGAGTTTGCATACAATAACAGCTTCCAAGCCAGTATTGAGATATCACCATTCGAGGCCTTGTACGGACGTAGATGTCGTACTCCCTTGTCTTGGGATGACGTTGGAGAGAGAGCTTTATTGGGACCATAGATGGTTGTTGACGCAGCCGAGAAGGTGAAGCTCATCAGGGATCGACTTCGCGTGGCGCAGGACAGACAGCGGCATTGGGCCGATAGCCACCGAAGACCCTTGCAGTTTGAGGTATAGCTTAGACTTAGGATTAGAATTGGTTGTTTGTGTTTTGTTGATTGTGTGACTATTTTGTTAATTGAGACCATGCTTGTACTAGGTTGGAGATATGGTATTCTTTAGGATTTCATCGACTCGAGGCACTATTCGTTTCGGTGGAGGAGGGAAGCTTAGCCCACGTTATGTCGGACCTTTCGTTATCAGCGGGAGGGTCGACGACGTGTCATATAGACTGGACTTACCGCCTTCCTTAGCGGGAGTCCACAATGTATTCCACGTATCGCAGTTGAGACGGTATGTGACAGATCCTAGCCATATACTTGACCATTCCGAGATTGAGGTGGGACCTACTCTCCATTATCCAGAGCAGCCTGTGGAGATTTTGGATCGACGGGAGAAGGTGATGAGGAATCAGACAATACCATTAGTTCGCGTAGTATGGAGGCATCACTCCCCCGGTGAGTCTACTTGGGAGAGAGAGGACGAGATGCACGAGCAGTACCCTTATCTTTTTCAGCAGTGAGGTATAATTTCTATCTTCCTACTTATGCAGCTTGTCTTTAATTTCGAGGACGAAATTATTTTTAAGGAGGGTAGACTTGTAACAGCCACTTTTTGAAATAAGGGTATTTTAGTCAATTTAGCCATTTTAGTCATTTTTGTGATTTTCTAGATATTATTGACTTGTGTTTGATTTAGCTTTTGGTTTAACTTTAGAAAATCCATATTAGAGGCTAACCATGTCATATGATGATCATCTAGCTATTTAGAATTTATTTTATACTTTGGTTTAATTTAGAAGGCCATTTGACCATTTTTAGGCTATTTAATTAATTGGCCTTTTTAGCCTTTCTGTTATTGGGCTTAACTCAACTTAGATGGAGTAGAGGGGCCCATGAACCAACCCTAACCCTAGTAGGACTCATATGGCCGGCCAAAACAGGAAACCCCCCTCTATATAAGCATTGCATTAGTATGGACACCCCCTTTACAAAAACCTAGTTTTCAGCTCTCCAAAACCCTAACTTTCTCATCCGACCTCCGTTTCACCTCAAACGAAGTGCGTTGTGATCGTGGGAAGGAGGAGAATTTGTTGGAGCATTGCTAACAAGGAGTTGGAGGCGTTTGCTCGGTGGAAACTGGTCGTCTCATCGATCGAGGAGTCAGTTTCTTTGATACTTCAACTCTCAATAGGTAAACATCCAAAAACCATAGTTTCTTCTGATTTTTCTTCATAATAGCATGCATCTAGGTACCCTAGACCCACCCATGAAGTTTGGTTAAGTTTTGTGTCTGTTTGATAGGCGTGTCGACACGTATCAGTTTAGGGTTTCACGTGTTCGATGAAATTCCTCTTAGAATTCATTACTGTTATTTTTGTAATCTAATTTCACGATTTGATAGCCCTATATGTGAGGATTCCTAAACCCTAGGTTCTTGCTAGAATCGACATGTTTTCGTGTACAAAACAGGACACGCACGCGCAGCACGAGGATCGCGCGCGTGTCCTGCTGCTACCGTGTCCGTTCTCGATGGACACGACAATTCGACGCAAGAAATTTGGTGTATAGTTAGGGACCATGACTGACAGGGTGTTCGTAAAATTTGGTGAGGTTTCGTGGAGTATCGAAGGAGAAATCGACGTGGTATCGATTTCAGCCTGTCGCACGCGCGTGAGAACGCGGCGTCTGATACGCACTTCGTGCGACTCGGACACGTGTCAAGAGTCCAGTGCAGACATGTGGACGGGTAGCCCTATAGGTGGGCTACGTGTACGAGCAACCACGTGGCACGATTCGCTCTGTGTCGAGCCCTAGGTCGCGTGACACACGTGCACGAGGACTGGGTTCCAGTCTTGACACACACGTATTCAGAATACTTTGTGTCCTATTTTCATAGACACAATGACACCTACTGTTCATGTTCAAACACTTGACACTTTACCAACCTATGGTTTCGAGCATCATTGGGTTTTTTTGATGTTTTAGGTCATGAATAGGTTTTGTATGTTGAGTATCGGGTTAGTTTTGAATTTCCAGTTTTTCTATTTCAGAGATTAAATTCTTCCCATCAGTTTCGAAGTGATCTTTCCTGTGTAAACCTGACCTACAGACCCTATTAGACCTATCTAGGAGATTACAAGTTAGTATGCATCATGAATAGGCTGTATTCGAAATCGGGTTTTCATAGAGTATCGAGTTAAGTTCAATTTCCAGTTTTCAGTTTCCTTTACTGTTAAGTGTATTTGGTTCTGTCCCAGTTTCAGTTTTTCAATATAATTCCTGCATTAAACAAAGCCTACATGTCCTACATTACCCAATCTATGGGATGCATGATAGTTGCATCATAGAGAGGCTGTGGTAGAGTTTGGGCTTAGCTTAGGAATTCCTAGGTATCTATATAGAATATCAAGAACAGGCTTTCCCCTATAACTGATATTGAAGAGGTAGATTGATCTTGATGGATTAATTTCAATTAAATGCTGAGTTCAGTTTTATTGCTGGTTAATTAGGATAGGGTTAATGCCAAGTTAGTTTACTGTTAGTTAGTTTAGTTAGTTGATTGTTAGTTTAGTTTAGTTAGGAATTTGGTGTACCAAGTTAGTTAATTGTTAAGTCAATGTAATAGGAAATGCCCTATAGCTGATATTTGGTTTGTGTAGGTTTGATTTCAGGAATGCTAAGTCCAGTTATTAGTTGCTTGTTTAGTTGAGATTGATTGATACCAAGTTTAGTTGCCTATTAGGTAAGAATTTGTATGTCCAGTTTAGTTAGTTGATTGTCAATTAGAAATTGTAATGCCAAGTTTATTTTGATTAGTTAAGGACTAGTATTGACCTAAAAATTGACTTATAGACCAGTTGACCAAACTTTGACCTAGTTGACTGGTTTGGTTGACCAAAGTTGACCCAAGGTTGACTTTGACTTAGATTGCCCCAAATCATGTAGAATTTGCATTGAAGGTATTCCTTATGATATTTTAGACTGTATTATGAGATGTGGTTGTTTTAAATAGGATCTTATTACTCCAGTCCAGTCACTTTTCATCATCAGCAGTTCGGATTGCCAGGCGAGTACATTCTCTGATCTTTTCATGCTTCTTTGGATATGTACTCTTATTATAGACTAGTATACTTGATGCTGACACGACGTTCACACGGATCAGTACCCTCTGGATCTTTTCATGCGATGTTATCCCCTCGGATACATCGAGTATGTCATGTTCATGTACTTTATCATGGTCATCATGTACTCCATGTATTCACATTTATCCATGTAAACTCATATGTTATTCATGTACACTCATGACCATATGAGCTCCATGTATACAGTAGTTGTTATCCATGTGCAATAACATAACATGCTTCGATCCTTGTGTATTGGTTGGGGGCAGGGAAAGTGTAGTTGGTTATGTGATCATTATCCCCAGCAGTTATCCATGTGCATTTCATAGCTGTATCCATATGCAACCCAAGCTGTTTACATAACCAATTCATGCTCTGATTCACGTAGAAGGTTACATTCTTTATTTATCATATTTATATCTCAGTTATATCTTCTCTCTCGTTGATTTCTCTTTACAGCAATTCATGTATAGTTTTCTATAGCTTGCTTTATATGTCCATTCCTGATATGAACTGTTGTGAGAGATATGTGCTCGTTCCGTCCTGACTGGGCATGTTGAAAATTTTACAGGTGATGATGAGGAGTACTGTCCTACTTATTATGGCATTGGCTTAGATAACACTGGCGACGTGGACCCACAGGAGGATCCCACAGTCGCTGAGGACTTGCCCATAGTCTAGCTGAGACTTAGTACTTTATTTTATATTTTCTGTTTGAGACTTTTATGAGTTGTACTTGAGATTATTTTTGGTGGTTTACACCTAGACTTTTATTGTGACTCTCTTGAGATTCTTCTTCTATTCCATCTTAGTATTGTGATTGAGTTACGTATTATTTACCCTCTTTTCATGGCTCATTTAGATTGTGTTAGATATGGTGACCCAGGACAGCGTTCTACCGCCGACACTGCGGCGTAGGCTGGACGTTCGTTACTTCTCGTGCCTTCACACTGGGTGCGGGTCGTGACAAGGCCTATTCCAAGAAGACTCCTTATGAATTATGGTTCAATAGAACTCCTAATATCAACTATTTCAACGTATTTGGTTACAGATGTTTTATCATGAACACTAAAGATAATTTATAAAATTTGATGAAAAAGCTGATGAAGGAATATTTCTTAGATATGCGGCAAAGAGAAAATGATATATAGTATTCAACAAAAAGTTACTTGTTGTTGAAGAATCAATAAACGTCACCTTCGACAAGCTGAACAGTCAACGTGACAACGACAGTGATAATGAAGATGATAGAACTCCCTCAAGCAAACCACCAGAAGTTACACCAACCTCATACCTAAAAAGTCTGTCGAAGCGATTGTGTTTACAACAAATCATCCGAAAGAACTGGTAATAGGTGATGTATCAAAAGGTGTAAGTACTCGTTCAAGCACTAGAAGTATTGTTGCAAATGTAGCATTTATTTCTAAGATAGAACCTAAAAATGTTGTAGAAGCTTTTGATGATGATTTTTAGATTTCTGTAATACAAGAGAAACTAAACAATTTGAACAGAATCAAGTTTGGGAACTAGTTCCCAGACCTAGTGATCACCCGGTCATTGGTACTAAATGGGTGTTCCGAAATAAGTTAGATGAGAATGGTTTAGTCACATGCAACAAAGCACGTATAGTAGCTCAAGGCTATAACCAAGAAGAAGGTATGGACTATGACGAGACATATGCTCCAGTTGCTAGACTAGAATCCATTCGTATGCTTTGTGCTTTTGCAAGTTTTCATGGCTTTAAACTTTTTCAAATGGATGTCAAAAGTGCTTCTCTAAATAGTTTTATAAAAGAAGAAGTTTTTGTCAAACAACCTCCTGATTTTCTAAGAAGAAAAACTCTGTTGCATTATCAACAACCGAGGCTGAGTATATAGCCGCAGGACGTTGTTGTGTCCAGATTTTGTGGATGAAGCAAACCTTGGAAGACTATCAGTTGTCTTACAACTACATCCACATTTACTGCGATAACACTAGCTCGATAAATCTCACGAAGAATCCTATTTGTCACTCTCGCACTAAACACATAGAAATTAGACATCACTTCCTTAGAGACCATATTTTACAAGGTGATATTAGTTTAGAGTATGTGGACACAGAACGTCAATTAGCTGACATCTTCACTAAACCTCTAGCTGAAGATCGTTTTAACTTTATACGAAGAGAATTGGGAATTTTGGACGTTGAAGTTTCATAATTAAATATCACTTGACTTGAGTTCATAATTTCATAGAAAATATTTTGGTTATAAGCCGAAAGGGCCCTTCTGTCATACATGTGTAAATAGCCTGAAGCGATACGGTATACTAGTCTTTGGACTACCGCAAGTTGGAATTCGACCCCTACAGCTAACCCGAAATATCTGATACGTCTTGGGTATTTTTGTTTAACTAATATTAATTATTTTTCATCAACCCAAGTATTTCAAATTACTTTTTGTATCTACGTTAAAACCTGTATCACAATTGGTCAAGTCTGTCCAGATCACCTAGAGACCAAACTTGGACCGAACTTTGGCTGAACTCGGATCGAACTCCGTCAAGGGAAAATCAAAACAGAACTGAACAGTCGGGTTTCCTACTTTAAAAACCCCCTCAAACTTCATCTTCTTCATCAAAACATCAGCCAACACCACCAAAAACCCTAACCTAGCCACCCCAAACTCCCTCCTCCAAGCATTCCAAGGTCCAAGAGTTTGGATTCGAAGTTGTCTCAGGGTTCTCTTCCATCTCCTATACTAAATTTTGGTATATCTCAACTCTTTTCTCCACTTTCAATTTCTATGGCTCCCAAAATTCCTCAATCTTCCAAAAAGAAAAGAAAAGTTGGAGAAGCCTCCTCCTCTAATGTCCAAGAGGAAGGGTCCCTTTCACTTTTTAGTCCCGCCATGTCGGACAATGACTATTTTGATGATTTTATGTTTGTATCTATTGATGCATCTAATGAGTGGTTCAATGACTTTCATCAACGAAAAATTTGTCCGGGAAGTCCACTCAACTTTACTTTGTTTTCCGATCACATGAATGTGTTTGAACACTTTAACTTTAAAAACTTAGTCCAATCCACATATCCAATCTATTCAAATATTATTCGCATGTTTTACTGTAATCTCTCGGTTACAAACGACACGTTAAATCTAAGGTCGGTGGGATTGATATTGAATTTGATGCCGATGATCTGGCATTTATGCTTCATATTTGTAACTCTACTTCCCATAAATCAGAGTTAGTCATTTCTCCCTATTATGATTTTCTATTAGATAGTATTTCTCTAATACATTTCTAAGTATTATTTATTCAAGTAATTTCTAATTTAGAATATTTAAATTATTGGGTTATAAGATTAGTTATTTATTTGGTTTGAATAGTTTATATAGTATTCAGTATTTTGATCAGTCCAACTCCTTGTTTGAAGCCATTATTCCAACTCAATCCTTTTAACCAGCCTAGCCAACAATTTTCTTTAAATCAAAGGCCAACAGTTGTCACCATTTGATAAGCCATTACTTGTTTATGAAGCCACTCCTATACTCATCTACCCTTATTAAATCCTAAAAGCTAGGCCCATAACCGAGAAGCCCATCGTTGGTGTAAGTCATTAAGCCAACCCTATTGTTTAGCCATAGCCATTTTTATGAATCTACCAAATGACCTAAGCTACATTCCTATTAAACCTACATGTTTAAAGCCCAGGCCCAATTACTTAAGAGGCCACCCGACCCGTTAAGCAGACCCGACCCAATAACATTATAGTCATCCTTTCATTGTGTTCTCCTTCATTCAGATCTGAACAAGAATACCCTACTTCTTCCCCATCTCTTCAAAATCCCGGCCAACCGCTCGTCCAGCACTGGTGCTCTTCCGCCGCTCATCGCGATGGCACGACGTGCAGCCTTCTCGAAGCTTCGTCCCATCGACATACTTCCGATTCATCTCAACCGTTCACCATCACCGACTTAACCTCCGTCGATCACCGCCGTCCGGCCATAACCGTCACTCCCCCTCTTTTTTTCTATAAATAGACCCCCTGACCCCTACTTCTTCATCGTTCCTCCTGCGCTAGCGAAGCCCTACAAAAGTCCTTCTCCGTCCTTTCTTCTTCCTTCCTCCGAGCAATCGAACTCGTGTTCATGGCGGCAACATCCATTCTTCTCCTTCTTCTGTGACGCATGAGCTCTAGCCGTTTTTAGCGAGCTTGAGGTGTACGAGCAGGGAACCTGTCCAGTTGTGTGATCGATCCAGGCATCAGCGACAGTAAGTTATGTGGTAGTGATCGGTCAGGTTCACCGATCTAGTATGTAAGTTCCTCATCCTTCTTTCTCGTTGATTTCTAGTAGATTATCCATTCTTTGATGAATCGATGATGTACAGAGTGATCGATTGATCGGAGGACTGTTGTGAGTCATTGTGCTTGTCCATCCCTCTGTTCGACTGTGTTCTCCTCCGTTGTAGATCAATCGAGCTAGGGGAGATCGATCCACGAAGAACTGGTAAGTCCTTCCATTGCAATAGTCGAGATTATTTCAAGTTGTAGCAATCGTTCCTATCTATTTTCATTTCATATCCACAGCAAATCGAATTCAATTATGCGTGTCCAATAAATCGGGCTTTGATCAATTTCGGATTTCCAAGTCTTTGATTGTTCTTGAGGTGATTTTCTATCCTCTTTTGAGTTTCTGGAATCGAATCACTCGAGAGATACTCATTTAGTATAATTCCTTGTTTATGCTCATATGATGTTCGATGGAATGGCCAAACTAGTTTCGTTATCAATTCCGGACACACGAACTACTGTATTAGACACGGTTGGATACGTTCTTGCCACCGGTACTTCCTACACTTCTTCCATGTTTGACTATGGTGAGTTTAATTAGACTAAGATAGCAATGGGAGACTATGTGTCATGAGCAGATATGTGAGTGTGTTTAGGATTCTGTTGTGTCTAGGGGACTCGAATCAGACACATAATTGTGTTTGTCGAGATTAGGCTGCAAAGCGTTTAGTGAGCTGATTTTGGGTTCATCTGGCGATTTGAATCGAAGTAGTGTGTTACTAACCGTTGGAATAGGGTTTCAATTTGAACTTGGGTGTTACTGCTGTTGCGGTTCTGTGGGATTGACTCATAGTGTAATGTTCTAATTGGTTACCTAAAGTTGGGCCAGCAGTCTTGGGCCAGTCATATTAGAAGGGTTTGGGTTCAGTTAGTAGTTTGGGCCGTTGACTGGATTAAGGAGGAGTCAGCTGTAGCAGTGTGGTGCTGTGGGTCGGGTCCACTATAGGGTCTGTGGGTTGAGTATTGGGTTTTCCTGAAATAAGGAAGAAAAGGAAGGTTATTATTAATGTATAAGTTTTTTGGCTATTGGACTGAAGTAGTGGTGCTTACTAAAGTTGAGTATAGGCTTGATGGGTTGGGTTCATGACAGATTTTTGGGTGAAGTAGTAGTTTTAGTAGAATTTGATTTAGAAAGTATTGATAAGTTAATTAGACTTGGTGAGAGGCTATTAGATTATTGGACCAAGTTTTTAGGATTCATTTGGAAGTTTATGGAACTCTAATAGGAAAATTCCTATTTTACTAGGTTGGACTAAAGGAGCTTTTTGGACAACTTGGATTTAAGGCAAGTGATCCGTATTTTATTTCTCAATATTAAATAAATATAATTTATTCTATTTCCTAAATTAGCATGATTCATATTGCGACATAATTTACAACACGAATTATGACTCTTGCATCGCTTGATTATTTAAGTCTTGAATCTTGTTTGTTATGAATTTTCGGAATCATGAATCTAAGTAATCAAGTTCCGAATCTTGTTTAATAAAAATCAAAGAAATCAAGTTCTGAATCTTGCTTGATATGATTTTCTGAATCATGGGGAAAGGAAAAATACCGAGTAGATGTGTGGTCAAACTAGTCTAGTCCGAAGCATAGCTTGACATATACTGCATGTACGTCCAAGCTTGATCAGTCCGAATCTAAACCTTAGTCGACCACACATCGAAACAATATTTCAAATCACATATAATGTTAATTGTGCATCCTTGATACATTGTCCAACTTTGTGACTAGTTATATTATTATATTATGATTCTCATAGTTTCTTGTGTTGCAGATTGTATTTCATTACAATGATAATGCATTGTCTGGTTCATGTTTCTATTTACTTTTATGCTTTATTTATTATCGTGTTACATTAAGCGGGAATGTACTTTGCTCCTTTCCTGAATGGATTGCTGTCTAACAAGTGTTAGAAGATTAGCTTGGAGGATTGCTTTGGAAGACTTAGAATTAGTGTAACATCATTTATGTACTATTCATTGTATATTATTTTGAGGATTGGCCGAATGTCGCTCCGGGATAAGATTGATATGTATATGTACCAAAAGAGATATAGTGGACTGTGATTATGTGCGTGTGTTGATTATTTTCCGTTTTAGTTATGTGATTGAGCATAGATTAATATTAATATCACTTGGGGATTCTCGAGGAATAGACAGTTGACTACTGCTGTCAATGACAACGTAGGCTGGACATGCTCACAACCCGTACCCGATCATGCGAGCGCGGGGCATGACAATATTCCTATTGTAGGGGAAGCATTGGTGGATATCACCAAAGTTCAATTTCTGGCCCATATGACTTTTGACTCTTTCCGTGATGCGTTATGTGTACCCAATCCACGTCCCAAAGGTAGTCTTCGACCCAAGCATATGAACGACTACTTTTATGACCTTCATCGGATGATATTCTCTACTATTCTTCCAAAACAATCTTCTACCGATAAGATTACATACTTGGAACTCTCTGCTATTTACCATCTCCACTTCCAAGTTCCTTTCAGTCTACCTAAGATTCTTATCGCTGCTATGGAACAATGTCGCAAGAAACCGCGACGACTTCTCTACGCGATGTATCTTCCTTACATCTTTGATTATTTTGAGGTTATCTTGGATGACTCTCCCCAGGATGCTGCACCTGCCCATCTTCATGAGCATCGTAGAGTCACTTATGTTCCCGTAGTACAACCTCCTCCACTTCCTCATGTTGACCCATCAAGTGGTAGTTCACATTCTTCACATCATCTTACTTGTGTCACTCTTGAGTCTCTTTAGGTCTTGACAATGAATCAGTTTAGGTCCATGGACTTCCGTACCACACTTCAGTTACATGCCATGTCCAACACCATAAGGGACGTTACCTACAGTTTTGCTCACAACCATGGCGGCCATATTCCTATGGTTCGTGATCCCTCGGTGTTCAGTTATCGGATTGATAATCGAGAGGCTTAACGCTCACTACAACAAAAAACCCTTTTAATGACGGCTAAAAAGCGTCATTAATGACATATCATGACGCTTTTTTTTCAAAGCAACCGTTATGAAAACGGGTGTTATAAATATTTTTTAAAAGCGTCATAAAGAAACCGTCATGAATAGTTTATATAAAAGCGTTATGAATAGTTAATATATAGTGCACAATTTAGAATAATTTTAAAACGTTATGAATAGATAATATGTACAGGCTCAATGCAGCACATTTATAACACTTTATACTATTCAAATTAGCATATCCAAATCAGTCCATATAATTGTCAGGCCTAAAAATTAAATTAACATTATATATCACCATCTTTATTACATTTCTCAAAATAGAGTACATATCAACATCTTCATTACATTCTCAAAATTGAATATCCAAATACATATATATATATATATATATATATATATATATATATATATATATATATATATATATACAACTACCAAAATTGTCCACATCAAAACTTGGCCACATAACCAATAATCATGAAAGATCAACGACAGCCGGAACACCCAGTGAAATCCTGAGAAAAAAGAAGACAACCAAATTAGTCCATATAATTGTCAGGCCTAAAAATCAAATCTAATCATGAAATATCAAGAGAAAGGAGTAAAACAAACTAGGTCATGAGAGGGATCAGGTATTTGTCCCATATCTGGAGCAAGCTTGACAGAATAATCCCTTAGAAAAGAGTTTTCATGAAAATGGGAACAATCATAACATTATATAGAAACCATAAAAAACTATTGCAGAGATTTTGCAAGAAAAAAAATCAATTACAACGACGCCAATGCCTTTAAAAGGGAAGAAATAGAACAGTATCATGAAGGAAAGAGGACGTTTCAAATTTGAGGTCCTCCGACGACATACCTTGTCTGGTTCTTCTTTCAAATTTGAGGTCTATGTAGCTTCAACAAGGAAACCCAAGACTTCTTCTGTGGTGGAACAGAGCTAGGTCATGTTGTAATTAAAGAATATCTGCAGCAAACATCAACACGACAATTTTTTGTCAAAATTGGCATTTCTTCAAACATTTCGTGATTGGGAAGCTTCGACTAAAAGCATCAAAATATAACTAAAAAAAGTGCAATCAAGCTAATATGATATTAGGAATGCAAATTACTCAGAACTGTAATCATGCACTTAGTTTTTTTATGGATGATAATATAATTTGTATAGTATAACTTACTTCATATTGAAAGCTTCCCTACTTAAAAATCAGGTCATGTAAATATGAGTTCGTCTGGAGAAATTACATGGATATAGTTATGCCATTTAGAATCAAAGAAGTCGACGGAAACCAACTTAGACATGTTAGGCGGTGCATCAGACGTTGAATCCCAATTTAGATAAAGTATGTGACAATGGAATTCAGACAAATATGGGAGAACTAAAGTCTGATTTTGAGCAAGCTGTGGTGGCGATGACACCCGCAACATCCTATCCAACATATGAATCGGTTACGTACAATTTACGTGAATCTGATCATGCTGATCCATGTGAATTAGTGTATACTTAATTTACAAATGTCATACTACAATATAATGTGAGTGGGCTTGAGAAATGGGTTTTAGAATAACAATATCAAAGATCGGCTTGAAAATGAAGTAATTTACAAGTACCGTTGCTCGCCAGATGAGATCACTAGCTTCATCTGGAAAACAGTCAGGGAACCTGAGGTCTCTGGCTATAATTCTCTGAAATATAAGCCAATCGCTAGAATCTTCGAATGGGGAAGTTCCGGAAAGGCAAATGATACAATGTGCATCCAAGCGCCCATTGATAATTTCTGATATAGAAAGAAGAAGATTTAGATCAAGGGATATATTAACATGACTTGTATGTTTGAGAAACATGCCGAGAATCTCTGCTTCTTTATCCAACAAATTTTTAACCCTGTTTTTTAACATAAATGTTCTCGCAATTGATGCAGAAATGTGCAGTGTAAAATGTAAATAGCTCTCTAGAATGCCATTTCTTTTACCGAGCGCATATATGAACAAGAGTAATCCAGATTATGTATTCTTCATATACACACTATTAATATACAAGCAAATTCTACCAGATCTTTTATCAAAATAATATTAACTTACAACTTTTTTTTAAGATACATGAGAGCCAACATCAAGAAAGGCATGCCTCATTTATTAAGAGAATAAGAACCAATGTGCATAATTTCCCTAGAACAGAAATTCATCATAATTAAACTAGCACATGATCTACACAACGATAACCATAGGACTATGATCAGATAGCAATATGCAATCAAAAGCTGATAAAAAGCGAAGAAAAGAAATGCAGAACGTTAAGTCTGCTTATTGCAATGTATGATAATTCTAAAATAGTAGCTTCCAACTAGGTCAGATCCGGTTGCAATAAGTGATCTTCTTTGTCTTACTCAGCAAGTGGCCGGAGAAGATCTCTTTTGTTGCTGTGATTGGGGGGCACGAACCTGCGTCCCTGGATGGAGTTGCAGATGAACTCGTTGAGCTGGACGATGGAGCCCTTCTGGAGGGCCCCGCTCTGGACGATGTGGTTCATCTGCGTGGCCAGCATCGCCTGCTGTTGGTGGACGCCGTCGGAGAGAACCATGCGGAACCTCTCCGTCTTGGTCTGCGCGGTGTTCACCAGTCGGACCTCCATCACCGGCTTCAGGTCCTCCGACGACCCCTCCGATATGGTCGAGATCGCACCTCGGCTAAGATCTATCGATCAGAAACCCTAACCTAACTCTTGAGGAAATTGGGGGAGAAGAGGTTTGGAGAGATGCTGCTCGTTAGAAAATGGATGAGAAATGAATTTTCTCTCTCCCACTTAGCTTTTATACAGTGAAAAAATTACAAGTTTGCCACCGCTCTAAAGTATTAATGACATTTTGTTTTATAAACGTTATAAAAAGTCCAGAATTAGTCCAAACCGTCATAGAAAAAAGGTATTTTTCAACTTGATAACGCTTATGTATCAGCCTCATTAAAACTTCTTGTCGAGCGTCATTAATAGGTCTTTTTGTTGTAGTGGCTATTTCGATCCAGCTGCTACTCGCTATGATCCCCACCGCACTGATGAGTCCGGTCCTTCTAGGACAGCAGATGCTGATGATGATGATGATGAGAATGATGATTGAGGATGATATCCAGTGATACAGAGTCACTGTTTATGTTCTAGTTTTTTTTAGTGCTTATGTATTAGTGATATGCTTCTTGAAAGCATTTTCAGTATTTCAGTTTAGTTTGGCATGTATTAGCTCTCTATGTATCAGTTTCATATTTTAACACTTTATGTACTTTCTGCCATATTAGTTTTTATCTGTGTTGAGTATATTTTCAAATTATGTCATTTTGATTATATGACAAAAGGGGGAGAAATATGATTCTTTACATTATATGTTGAAATGTTGAATATTCAAATACTTACTTTTCAAACTTATACTTATACATATTTCTCTAAAAAAATCGGTTTGAGAGATTTCTTGCTAGATCTCACAATGTTCAAAGGACTTGATCATTTATTGCGGGAGAGCAAATCAATAAGCAAGCTATTTTACCAATGAGCAAGCTACTTCCGTACCATATCAATCTACTTCCAATCAAGCTGAACAATTGTGAAAGTATTAATCGTAGTTTTGTCAAACTATTGTACCAATGAGCAAGCTATTACATGTTGAAATGTTGAATATTGAAATACTTATACTTTTCAAACTTATGCTTATATATATTGCTCTAAAGAAATTGGTTTGAGACATTTCTTGCTAGATCTCATAATGTTCAGAGGACTTGATCATTTATTGCGGGGGAGCAAATCAATAAGTAAGCTAATGTACCAATGACCAAGCTACTTCCGTACCATACCAATCTACTTCCAATCAAGCTGAACAATTGTTAAAGTATTAATCATAGTTTTGTCAAATTATCAAAATGGAGGAGATTGTTGGCCCATGTAGCCATGATCAACCTGATTCGATAATTGACTTAAAACTCCTACTTTGATATGGGAAGCAAGAAGACTTCAAGGATGACTACAGAAGATTGCACTTGATCGTCAAGAAGATTTTTTTTTTCTACTTTGTTCAGTTTTTTCTTTCATTTCTCGAGTCTAGATTATTTTGTAAGTTGGGATCACTGGCATCTAGAAGTCTATCCTCACAAAAACAAAACCTATCTCTTATCCCAAACCAAACCAAACCTACATCCAAAAGCCTACATAAACCAAGAAAATCCAGAAAACCACTTAGCCGAACTCGGGCTGAGTTCTCCCCGAACTCGGTCCCCTTGGATCACCCCTTGTCTGTCACCCTCATTTCCCGTATTTCTCGTATTTTTCTCGTATTTCGTATTTTTACTCATATCTGGATTTTGGCATGTATTTTATTTTTCTCAAGCTTGTGGAATTTCGATATTTCTCGTATTTTGGGTTTTCTCATGGCTCGGCTTTATTTGGGTTGGTTCGGTTTGGTTTGGTTTATGTGATGGATCACCTTAGCCTATGCTACCCCTCATCCCCACCACAACTCCCCCTCTTTATATCCCCACCTACCACTCTCTCTCCTCATAACTTCCACCATTAATTTCCTTCTTCTTCTTCCTCCACAACTCTCCTAACCCTAGGCAAGTGCATCTTGCCACTACATGAGAACCCTCTTTTCTTTGTCCATTTGCTAGATTAGGACATGGTGATCAACATTAGAACTTGGTGTTTTGTGATTTGAAGTCTCCTTTGCTCTAGATCTAAGTTATTTCTATTTTCGGATTTTGCATGGTTTGATCTCTTTAAGTTGGATTTTCATGGGTTTTGGTGTTTCCAAGTGGAAGAGCATTCAATTTTACCCAAATTGGAACTTGGAAATCTGGATTTGGAGTTCGGATGGCCAAGTTATGATGCTTTGAAGCTTGAGTTCATCCATGGTGTTCTTGCTGTTTGGAGAAGACAGTGAGCAGTATGCAAAGCTGTTTAGCTTACGCACACTGAGCTGCGCGCGCTCTTTAGCGTGCGTACGCAGACTTGAGTACGCTTCCTGTTGGAAGCGTGTCTCCTTGAGCGTGCGTGACTTTCACGTACACTGCTCTCTCAGCGTGCGTGACTTTCACGTACATTGCTCTCTGTAGCGTGCGTGACTTTTCACCCATGCTGCTCTCTATAGCGTGCGTGACTTTTCACCTATGCTGCCCCTCAGCGTGCGTGACTTTTCACCCATGCTGCTCTCTGTAGCGTGCGTGACTTTTCACCTATGCTGCTCCCTCAGCGTGCGTGACTTTTCACCCATGCTGCTCTCTGTAGCGTGCGTGACTTTTCACCTATGCTGCTCCCTCAGCGTGCGTGACTTTTCACATACGCTGCCCCTTGAGCGTGCGTGACTTTTCACATACGCTGCCCCTTGAGCCCTTGCTTAACCCATTAGCTCTTGGAGTTTTGGTTTTATTTCTTTAAGCCTGGCTCTTTTATAACCCTGTATTTTGATATTTTATTAGATATTTTATGCCCATTTTATATCCTTACGCCTTTTGTCATAAACTTGATTTTACTTAATATGTTTGGAATGACTATTGTACATGGCATAGTATGGCAAGGAACTAGCATGACACGACAGTGACCCGTAGTGGAGCACTCCTGACAAGTACCCTGACATGATTTATCTTGATAACTTGATAGTGGCCCGTGGCGGTGCACTCCTGACTTGACATGACTTGATAACCTAGCTTGACCTGCCTTGACACCGTGGGTGGTTCTTTCTTGCTTGCTTGTTAATCTACTTGTCCAGTCTTGCATCATGTCTAGGATGGGACTCCTGAGTACCACGGTCAGGAGTACCTACTAAAATGGATTAAGGTTAATAACTAGAATAACACAGTAGTCATAAAGAGATGACACAGCTACAGGCAATCCCGTTACCTGGGCGCTCTTGGGATCTGTAGCCTGCCGTCGAGTAGGGCACATTTCCAGCGCACCATCGAGTGTTGCACCCTCTAAGTCACCTAAGGGTACATTTGTCTCCCGGGCGATGTACCCACCTGAATTCAACCCCTAATCTTTCGTCCTGGGTAGCCTGGATGGTCTACAGGGCTTGTGGCTGTAGAACAATCTCACTGCATCTTGTTAGTAATTAGGTCTGTGATAACCCTAGTTAGTTAAAGTAGTAAGCCGTAGTATATGCTTGGCCGTGATTGATTGAATGAGGTATAACCAGTTTAGCCATGTCTTGATCCAGTACAAGATTGCTCCCTGCCTTGATTTCTTGCATTATTATCTTGCTGATAAATGGTGGAAAACCAAGTTCTGTTCAGACGAAGGGTTACAACCCCGGTCCTTGTTTGGTTTACGGGTTGTAACCTGGCTATCGGAATAGTTCCATGGTTATCTCGTCGTATATCATCCTGACATGCTTTCGTAAATTTTAGTTTTTAATATTAGATTTTTTTGTGCTGATTGCTGACTTTTGTTCTTATTTCGTGGCCCCTTGTGGCACTTGCTCTTTCTGGGGTTGACCCAGCTGGTTTTGTGTGGCCAGATTTCGGAGCAGCTCCCGAGGATCTACCAAGCTTCCAGCCCAATGGTGGCGACTAGAAGGAACCCGGGCATGTGCAAACTCAGTAGATCATGTATAAATTCTAGCCATTCACATGCCTATCTTGTACTCTACATCACTAGTCACTACAGTTCTCTATATACAGTAGATATTTCATTACAACTATCTCTTTTACAGCGTACATTTCCTTTCAGCAGTTCATGTATCTTACTCTATTGCCTGTATCGTATTTCCTAACCTGATATGCACTGCGTGAGATGTATTGTGCTCGTTCCTGTCCTGATTGGACCTGTTGAAAATATTACAGAGGATGAGGATGAGGCCCTGGTGTCTACCTACTATGGAGCAGGACTAGATGATACTTATGTTGTGGACCCTCAGCAGGATCCACCTACAGCTGAGGAGGATGTTCCAGTAGTCTAGACCAGTTTAGTCTAGGCAGTCTTTTCTATATTATCATTTTGTCTCACATTCCGAGTTGTATTTTGAGATGTGGAGATGTATAGACTCTTAGACTTATTATTATGAGTTGACATTCTGGATGTTATGTATCTTAGACACTTAGTCTTATTTCATCTATGCTATGGTTCTCCTTGAGTTACTATCTATCTGTTCTTCATTCTTCTACCTTAGATGTGATTGAGACTATATGTTGTGATGTTACCTCCATTCGGAGAGTATGAACTGTACAGGTACCTTTATACTGTTAGATGATTTACCTAGGACAGCGTTCTACCGCCGACACTGCGGCGTAGGCTGGACGTACCCACTTCTCGTGCCCTTACTCTAGGGTGCGGGTCGTGACAGGAGGGGGCAGGGGAGGGAAGGCAGGGGAGGGTTGGGGTGGGTGTAGGGGTATGGGGAGGGGGGGCAGGGGAGGGTTGGGGTTGGTGCAGGGGTAGGGGGAGGGGGGCAGGGGTGAAGTGTATATTTTGGTCGAACACTTAGGCGCTTGCACGCACATTCACTACCGATGAGGGAGAGAGAGAGAGTGCGAGTGGACTGCAGTCCATATCGCTGCTGGTTTGTCTTGTGATATTTTTATTTTTCTTTTCCTTTTTCATGTTTTTTTTCCATGATTGTTGTACGTGTACAGTCTGCCACTTTTCATTATCGAGTACGATTTTGTTGCTTCTCTCGCTCTTTCTCTTGGTCTCCATTGAATGCTGGTCTACTGCCATTAATATTGGTCGATAGATTTCTCTGTCACATATTGCAAGTGGTACTAAGAAAAAATAAAAAGAAAGAAAGGAGAGAATAGATGTGACTCAAATAGACCGAAGTAGGTGTAGTAGTAGCAGTAAGAGCGGGACATGAACCGGGCTCATGACATTTTGAACTTTGGAAGACAATGCCATGTTAACTACTTCCTTTCCTTGCTTATGTTTGTGATTTATTATGATATATAATGGTGATTTTAAGTCTTTCCAAATGTTAGGATCGTTACAAATCTTGTTGGCTCGAAAAGAAATTTTCTTCGTGCATGCCTACTTCACATTATAGGATTTTATTTTTTGTTCAAGGGATTCGCAAAATGTAGGGATACATACCATTTGAAATTCATTTGAAATTCATTTGAAATTCATTTGAAATTCATTTTAAGAATCTGAAATGTTGACGATATATACCCAAGGTTCACAATATCGGTATCGGAATCGGTATCGGACTATTCCTATGAGTATTGGTATCGACGATACCGGTAGTATCGGCGGTATCGTATCGGAGTATCGAACTTTGGTATCGGGAAACAAATAATTATTAATAAATTATTTACATTTAAAAACATATATTTTATACATTTAGGCATAATTTTAAGTATTTCACCGTTATTTCTTAGTAGTTTTGAAATTATATGAAATAGTAGTCACCCTTACCGATTGGTTTTGCCGAATTGACCGGAACAAAGACCCCCAATGTCGGTATCGGTCAATATTTGGTATCGGTCTGTATCGGATCGGAACATGCCAAACCGTATCGGTATCGGCCTGTTGGATAATATCATTGTTATTAGTAACTGTCCAATGTCGGTATAGTATCGGAACATGCCAATGTCGGTATCGTTCTGTATAGTATCGGTATCGGAACATGCCAATGTCGGTATCGGTCAATATTTGGTATCAGTATCGGCCTGTATAGTATTGGAACATGCCAATGTCGGTATCGATTAATATTTGGTATCGGTCTGTATCGGATCGGAACATGCCAAACCGTATCGGTATCGGTCAATATCATTGTTATTAGTAACTGTCCGCTACTAATGTGTGTCCCATAATAAGACATTATATACGAATTTGTGCCTGTTGGATAATGTGTGTCCATCTTTGCAGAATTATTTTCAAATGGATATGAATTACTACTTGCGGAATCGTTCATGGATGTACAATCGTCGTCCTGATGATATGTGTGGTGTGCGGGATGAATACATAGCGGGAGTAGAGCAGTTCCTGCAATTTGCTAAGGCGTTCCCTCAGTACATGGACGGCACCAAAATTAAGTGTCCGTGTGTGAAATGTCATAACGTGAAATATTATCTAGAAGTAGAAATGATATATCATTTGTACTCGAGGGGTTTCACGCCTAATTACTATCAGTGGACCGCACACGGAGAACTTGTGTCTTTAGCATCAGAGCCGGAGCCTTACGTTGAGCCGTATATGCATGCGGGACCTAATTTTGTTTCAGATAATCATGCATACGACGACGGGTGCGTGAACATGGTTTTTGACGCTGCGGGGCCTAGTTTCGTTCATGATGCACCTGAGGAGGCACCGAATGCCGATGCTGCACAGTTCATGGAGTTGCTGGAGAATACAAGGACTCCATTGTATCCTGGTTGTGAGGATCATTCACCGTTGGAGGTGGTTACAAGACTGTTGAGCATTAAGTCAGATTTTAACATGTCGCAAGAATGCTACAATCGAGTGTTGGAGTTGATTATAGAGATCTTGCCGGCGGGTGCTAAGTTGCCTAAAGACTTCTACCGGTCTAAGAGGATGGTGAGATCGCTCTGGATGGGATACGAGAAAATCGATTCCTGTCACAATGGGTGCATGCTGTACTACAAAGACGACAAGGACGCAGATGTGTGCAGATTTTGTGGTGCTGATCGCTATAAGACAACTAGTACAGGAAGGTCTACCGGTGCAAGAAGACCGACCGATTCAATGCACTACTTGCCTTTAACGTCGCGGTTGCAAATATTATTTATGGTGAAAGAGACGGCCAAAAATATGAGTTGGCACATGCGAGAACAGATTAAAGGAGTGCTGGATCACCCATCCGATGGAGAAGCGTGGAAGCACTTTGATCGAGTGTATCCAAATTTTGCTTCAGATCCGCGAAATGTCAGGTTGGGACTATCTTCTGACGGTTTTACTCCTTTTGGTCTTTCGGGATCCCAGTATTCGTGCTGGTCTGTGATTGTTACTCCGTATAACCTACCGCCTTGGATGTGCATGAAGACTCAGTACATGTTTCTAACCGTTATAATTCCTGGTCCGAACAATCCCAAGAGGAACATTGACGTGTAGTTACAGCCTTTGATAGATGAGTTGAATCAGTTATGGGAAGTAGGCGCTAACCCGTACGATGTTTCCAAGAAGTAGAATTTTCAGATGAAGGCAACCCTTATGTGGACCATCAACGACTTTCCGGCCTATGGAATGTTATCTGGATGGAGCACTCATGGCCGTCTCTCATGTCCGTATTGCATGGACCGTAGTAAGGCTTTCCGCTTGAAACACGACGGAAAGCCGTGCTTCTTTGATTGTCATCGGCAATTTCTGCCAAAAGATCATCCGTTCAGAAGGAACAGGAATGCTTTCCGTGCCGACGTTGTAGAGAAGGGTGATCCACCGCCAAGGTGGTGCGGAGATACGATATGGGAGAAGGTTAAAGATTTTCCAAGTGCTATCGAAGATCCTACAACTGGGTACAAGTGCGATAGATTTGGTAGAGTTCATAACTGGACAAAGAGGAGCATATCCTGGGATCTGCCATACTGGAGTACCAATCTGATCAGACATAATCTTGATGTCATGCATATTGAGAAGAATATGTTTGATAACATAATTAATACTGTGATGGACGTAAAGGGAAAAACGAAAGACAATCCCAAGGCCAGGTTGGACTTAAAAGAAATATGCAAACGCCCTGCGTTGCATTTGATACAGCAGAATGGAAAACAGTTCCTTCCGAAGTCAATTTTTTTGCTGGACAAGGAGGATAAAGTGAGACTTTGTCGGTGGATCCAGGGCCTAAAATTTCCAGACAGATATGTGTCAAATCTGAGAAGATGTGTCGATCCGAAGGAAAACAAATTGACGGGTATGAAGAGCCACGATTGTCACGTATTCATGGAGAGGTTAATTCCGATTGTATTTCGGGAATTCTTACCGCAGGCAGCTTGGGATCCATTGACGGAGCTTAGCATATTCTTCAGGGATCTTTGTTCTAAGAAATTGCTCGTTGATCGTCTAGAAAAGCAGAGAAGGACATTGCGGTAACACTATGCAAGCTAGAGAGGGTGTTTCCTCCTGGATTCTTCGACTCTATGAAGCATTTGCCGATTCATCTATCCTATGAGGCACGTGTTGGTGGACCCGTCGAATATCGATGGATGTACCCGTTCGAGCGACATTTGAATCACCTAAAAAGAAAGGTGAAAAATAAGGCACGGGTCGAGGGTTCTATTTGTGAAGCCTATGTTCTCGAGGAGATTACAAACTTTTGTTCGATGTATTTCAAGCCTCATGTTGCAACTAATAGAACGAGAGCTTCCAGAAATGACGAGGGAGATCATGAAAGTAATGATACAATACTGAAGGTATTCAATGCTCTAGGAAAGCCATCGGGTAAGATAAAAAAGAGATATCTGAACGATGATGAGCTAAGGGCTGCTCAGGTGTATGTATTACTCAACTGCGACGAGGAGGAAGTAGAGAAACTGGAGGGGTAAGTAATTAATACATCTATATTATTTTAATAGTGTTAATTATTATACTATTACATTAATTGAACGATGTTATTTTCAGCATATTTAATGATGATGTGAGGTCGGGTAGGCCACACATAACATAAGAAGAACTAGAACAAGAAATAAGGCGTTATTTTCAATCATAGTTGAGTGCATATGTAAGACTTGAGAACTCTGTAATTACCTTTTTGTATATGCACTTGATTGAGAATGAGCTTAATTGCTTCTTTCGTGGTATTTAGGTCGATCGTCCATATGCAAGACTTGAGAATGAGTCTATTAGAACGCTAGCCAAGGGACCAATTTATGCTGCAAAAATGTGGCCAAGCTACTGTGTTAATTGGTTTAGGTTCAAGTCAACAACTTGCCCGATCAGAGACAACTTTGTGGATCTCGATTCCACAAAAAACAGCTGTTTGTGTATCAGATCTTCGAACTACAAAGATGTTGATGCGGACAACAATTTCTATGGCGTGTTACGGGAGATTGTGGAGCTGACATATAGTTATGGAATAGAGCCTGCTAAGATTGTGTTATTCAGGTGTGATTGGTTCGATCCGATTGAAGGTCAAGGTTGGAAAGTAGACAAGCACGGTCTTGTTGATATAAACTATCGGCGTCGATATCAAGCCTATGAACCATTTGTCCTATCAAGTCAGGCTCAGCTCGTGTACTTCACAAGTTATCCTAAACGGGGAACAACAAGGTCGGACTGGTGGGCAGTATGCAAGACCAAAGCTAGAAATACCTTTGAGGTTGACGATATAGCTTATCAACAGGATGAACTACCTCTTGTAACAAATATTATAGAAGTGGACACGACGGAAATTTCCTATTACACATCTAATTGTGTAGAAGAAGCAGAATTATCTGAAGAGGAAGATGCAGATGAAAGTGAAGATGTAGAGGAGGAAGAAGAAGAAGAAGAAGAAGAAGTAGATGAGCTAAACGAACTAGATGAATTTTCAGAAGAGGATTAAATCTGTACGTTTGTTTTATAATCATATTTGACACTTTAGTGACACTTCTATCATATAAATCTGTGACACTTCAGTGACACGTTATTGACACTTTTATTGACACTTCAGTGACACTTTTTGACTATGATACTTTTCAAAAATCTGTGATGTCTATCATATAAATATGTTTTTTTGTTTTATTGTCATATGTTTTATTGTCAGGTATGACTAGACCATCTGGACGACGCGGAGGATTATATATTAGGCAGCCCCGTCAGCCTCGGGCTGGGGATGGAGAGGGCAGTTCCGTACCCTCATCCTCATCTCCGAGTACGCCAGTGTACCGTTCTGTTCCCGGTCCATTACCAGGATAGGGCAGTTCTAGCAGGTTGGCGACTCCTCCCTCGTTGTCCAGCCTTTCTGTTCCCGGTCCATTACCGGGACAGGGCAGTTCTAGCAGGTTGGCGACTCCTCCCTCGTCGTCTAGCCTTCCTGATCCCGCATCTAGCATCCCTGATCCCCCGTCCAGCATTCCTACTGTCGACGGCTCTATGGAGGGAGCCCACGCCGATCATATGGAGGACGGCGATCAGACTGATCCTGCCCAGGCAGGAGGTGAGAGCGACCCTCCATGCGCTCCCCCGGGCGAGACGCGTATGGAGATTTGGACGGACGGGCCTATGAAGTAAGTTAATTAATTATTATATATTTCTCAAATGATTATATGTACATATATATTTATGAAAAATTATTATTGTATAGATATCGGCCTTCTGCAGTACAGAGACAGCTGGAGACATTTGTGAGGCAGAACTATGGTGGGCCTTGGCTCAACTACTCAGATGCTCCCGCAGATAGGAAGGCCTTTTGGTTCGCCCACTTCAAGGTAAAAAATTTGTTTATTTTTAAATTTTAATAATCATTTGTGTATATTATACAACTTTTGTATTTTACTTCTTGTAGAGGACCTATTTCTATCCACCAAACCGGGCGGCGAGGATCGAGGGCCAATTTCCTGCCGTCATAGCTAAGCTCATCCGTGATGCGATCGACGACCAGAAGCGTCGTGATCGCGCCGGACGTCCGATCCAGGGTTGGATTACGCCAGAGCAGTGAACTGCGATGAAGGCTAGATTCAGCGAGCGCCAGTACCAGGAGCGGTCTGAGAAGGCCAAGGTGGCGCGGTCGAGCGCCGGTAAGTGGTGTGGTAGCTCCATTCCGATGACGGAGCATTTTCGTCGTCTGGTACGTTTCCTATGACGGACATTAATTTATATATAGTTCGATATAATATTTAATACTAATAATAGATAATATATTTTAACAGGTAAAGAAGGGTGAGGACCCGAACATGGTGACCGTCTTCCTGGTCACCCATCGGAGGGCTGGGGACTTCATTGACGAGAGGGCGACGCAGGCATATGTACGTTCTATTCAACTAATATTAACTGACTATAATTTAGAAAACAGGAAAATAGATATCAATATAGACTTTAGTAAACACTTACACGTTAGCAAACATGTTCTAGGCCGAGTTTGTTCGGCTACAGAAGGAGGCGGCTGATGCTGCTGCTGCTGCTAGTGTGCAAGCAGAGGGAGGGGCTGGTACTTCCTCCCAGCCGCCTGCAGAGCCATCGTCGGACGAGCTCTGGATGACCGCCGTTGGCGGTCTTCAGAAGGGTACGTACTATGGTACGGGATCCTACGGTGCGTATTTGGCTTCGGAGTCATCCCGGGCCCCATCTGTTAGTGCGCAGTCTCCGGCTACGCAGGCGTCGTCACGAGCTGAGGATGTTCGTCGTCAGATCGAGGAGCTGCGTCGCGAGTTGTAGCAGCAGATTTCTGATACGGTCGAGCGACGATCCGACCCTCCGATCGTCACCGGACGATTTGATACGGTCGTGCGCAGTATACAGGAGCTGATGAGTCTGCATCAGGCTGCAGCTGCCAACTTGCAGACGCTCACCGAGTCTACGCAGCGCACGGAGCATAGACAGGTCGAGCTGGACGAATCGTAGAGGAGCCTTTCTCTGTCACTCGCTCAGTATACTGAGAAGGTGGTGAGTACCCTTGCTGCGCATGGTGAGCGACTGCGAGAGCTGGAGCAGGTACGTCCTCCGGGTCCATCGACGGTGCCGACTCCAGATACTGCACTGCCTCCGGCGCCGACTCTAGACATTGTACTGCCTCCTACTGCCCCTACGGTACAGCTCACCCAGGAGCAGTATGACTACATTCTATCCCAGTTGCACGGCAGGGGTCCGCAGTGATTTTATTGGTTTTTTTATGACTTGTATGTATTGGCCCTATGGGCAAATTGTTTATTCATACACTGTTGTTTATACACTTGGTAGGAGACTTTTTATCATCTTTCATTTTTATTTGACTCTATTGGATGTTTGTGAGGATGTGTGTCTGTGATATTTACTTTGCACTGCCTCCTATTTTTATTGTGATATTTACTTTGTGATATCTGCGACGGGATGACAAATATACCTACGCTGGGTTATAAGCGATGATCTGATATACAAAGGAGATGCTGCCGAAATTTTAAAAAAATATATTGTGTATTTTTGTTATGATGTGTGTCTGTGTTTACAGTGAATGTGAAATACAGTGTTCGGAACCATCGACAGTTTCGATTACTGTTGTATGTTTTATCTTGGATAGAAATAGCAACAGTTCAGGGTGCACTTCTGAGAGCTTCATTTTCACGTCCTTCACTTTCTCGGACGTCGTAAAGGTTCCCGAGAAGGTGAAGGACGTGAAGAGGAAGCTCTGAGAAGTGCACCCTGAACTGTTGCTCTTTCTATCAAAGATAAAACATACAACAGTAAGCGAAACTGTCGATGGTTCGAACACTGTACTTCACACACACTGTAAACACAGACACACAGCATAACAAAAATATCAATTATATTTTTTTTAATTTTTTTTTATATTAGCGACGGATAGCGACGTTCTGCGACGTACTGCGACGTCACACAGACGTCGCTATACGTCGCTAACTAGCGACGTTACGTCGCTCGACGTCGCTAATATACGTCGTTACGTTGCCCACGTGGCCACGTGGATGCCATGCCTCATCATCATTTATAAACTTTTGAAGCATCGCTAGTGGTCGCTTTACGTCACAAAGTTGGCGACGTACTTATACGTCGCTATCTGTCGCTCATTTTACGACGTCTAGCGACAATTAACTACGCGTCGCAAATAGCGACGTTTGGCGACTAAATTGCCATCTGCGACTTGCCTATAAGCGACATAGGTTTTTTGTCGCTAAATACGTCGTAAATCATTGTTAGCGATGTATTTCCTGTATTTAGCGACGTCTCCTGACGTCGCTAATCTGGGTTATTTTAGTAGTGATGTAACTTTTTATATACTAGATAAAAAGTGAATCCAGAAGGTGCGTTACAATCATGGTTATGTTGTCTTTGACTGTCTTTAATTAGTTTCTACCAAATCCTATTGTGCAGAAAGAAAAGTGGCCGACAAGTTGGTATTTTAAAACAGTTTTTAATATTTCAGAAAAGTGGGTTTTCTCCAACTTCGTCTCGATTTTTTGAGCAAGTTGGATGGCCATGTCAAAATCCACCTGGGGGATCTTGAAGAGGGTCATGTGGGCTTTCTACACGAATTTACGGATCTAAAATCGGACTAGAATCGAGAGAGAAATCAAACGGGGAAGTTGGGTACCTTGTTTTTAAATTTTGTTGTTGTTGTCGTTTGTTGTTGGTGATGGTGTTGCCGTGGCGACCGTGAGGCGGGGCTGCTGTGGCTGCGGACAGTACGCGGAGAGAGGGTAGGAGGAAGGAGAGAGGAAGAAGAAGGAAGAGAGGATTGGGATTTAGGTTTTTAGAGTCATATATATATATATATATATATATATATATTTTTTTTCTTTTCATATATATATATATATATATATATATATATTTTTTTTTTTCATATATATATATATATATATATATATATGTATATATATATATATATTTTTCATATATATATATATATATATTTTTCATATATATATATATATATATATATATATATATATATTATATATATATATATATATATATATATATATATATATATATATATAAAAGGGCTGGGGGGGGGGGGGTCGGCCTCCATGTTGCTGCTTGCTAAATATATGGGCGCAAGTTGCTGCTTGCTTGCTAGCATATGTGGTCGGTTCCCACATGGTGGGGCCGACCACATGGTATTTAGTTTGTTTGTTTTTGTTTTTTTTTCCTTTTGCTTTATCTTAAATCTTTTAATACTTATACCTATCTATACATATATATGTATATATCCATAAAAAAATCTATTTAAATCCAAATAATAATTTAGATGTCACATATCCAACTATTTAATATATTTAAACATATCTACATATATATAAATTCAATCCTTAATAAATCAACTCAAAATAATAATAATATTTAAATAGGAAAACATGTTTATCAAATTTCCACAAAATAACTATAATAATAATAAAATAATAAACTCGTCCAAATTGGTGGACTTATACCGCATACCCTTATTCGGTCCAGAAATACGTAAAATTTTGTAAGATATTATTTAATAATAAAATACCAATAATTGTGCACATAATTAAATAATTAGAAATTGTACATAAAATTCTAAAATAATTTAGGAAATATTTCTACGTACATAAAATATGTCTACATGGCCACCTTGGTCCCATCCCATGCCTACATGGGCTTAAATTTGGTTCGGACCCAGTTCGGGCTGAATTGGACAAACCGGGTCATCTAAAAATCAATATATAAAATAATATTTAATTAAAATAATTTAAATAAGTCCATTCACAACTTGGCCTAGTTTTTCTAGTTTGGACATCACCATGGCTAGGCTTCCTCCGACATGACTGGTACACTAGTCAAGGCACACTGCTACAACTTCCGTGCTAAAAGTCATAGTCGTCTAGTACTCCAAAACTCAACAATGGCTAAGGTCATTTTTAAAAAATAAATAAAACCATTAATTGTATAAATTCATTTTTAAGTCTAGTAAAATAATAAAAAATAAAAATATAAAATAGGGGTTTTACACATGGGCCATGCGCCCCAAATGTGCTACGCCCACAGTAAACTGGAGATGCACGCTCAAAATCATGTGCACTGCCGATGGTAAACTGTACAGAGTCGACTCGGGTGTGTTTACACCAGATACGAGCTGACTCTTAAAGTCTTCGTCTCGTTTGGGCACATCTTCTGAGTTTGGAACCAAGTCATGCGAGGCAAAACTTGTGACTTTGAACCCATGCGCCGACGTGGGTTATACGCATGAAGTGGGTTCAAGTCGTAAGACATGTTGCTCCCCACCAATGATCTGGGCGTATCTCATGCGTTAAAACTGGATCAGGGGGTGCAGTATTCACATGACCACCCTGGCACTTGGCTTCGCCATGCACCTGAAGGGGGTTTGAAAGTGAAACTCTCCCTTATGATTTGTGTAATGTGATTACTCACAAACGCAAATCAGGAGAGCTGACCATTAAGCACGATGCGCCCCTCACGGAATACACTTGTGCCATGGTCACCATCAACTGCTGTTATTACAAAACAACGGCTCCATCATTCAGGTAGTTTGTGTTCCAGTGACTGCAATCTGTTGCACCCATCCGACGTCATCTCGAAAAGAAGGTGCCAATTGAAGATGAGTCAGAGCCCAAGGTCACTTCTTGCCATATTGTCTCCAACTCCCATTCATCTTGGAGAAAGACAACCACCAATCCCTCGACCTCAACAGCATCGTCCAAGAGTCAGCCGAAGAAAAGCAAAACGATGGTCCCATCCTCAGGGGTATTTAAGAGCACCCGGTCAAGAAAGAAGGTTCCAGTGGAAGCATCAGGTAGGAGTGATCAAACTCCTGCTATCCATTACAACCCTCCACTTGAAGATGAGGACGTTCTCTAAGGAACCGACCCCGAGGTAGCTAGGGGTAGCCAGTACGAGGCCTTAGAAGGGGAGGTCCTTCCGCAGGAAAGTGAGATCGAAAGCGAAGCCTCAACCTATCCATCCACTTCCACCCATGTTATGCCAGTCTACATGGCTGGGGGTGGTGATGAAGAAGAGTCAGACACTCTAGCTCTGGACATCGTGCAGCGTATGGACACCCTGGAGGGGAGCCTCAAGATCCTCTCTGCCACCATGGAATCTATGACTCAAATGGTTTTTGAGATTCGGACCACTCTGGCATCTCAACCATTAGCAAGGGCACCTGTCTTCACTAGTCCTGATCCAGGGGCCAATGGAGAATCAAGTATACCCCCTCAACGGGTGTCTTCAGGTGCAGATCATCACACTGCACCTCGGACGTTGGCTCCTTAAAATGCCGAGCTTCACACCTTACTTCCCTCACCGGCTCCCAGTTCTACAGAAGAGCTGGTTGACACGATCAGAGATCTGCGCGAGCGCTTTGAAGCACGAAACAAGCAGGAAGAACGTCAGAAGATGGGAATACCGCAACCTTACCCTCTTGAGCGGAACAAAGTGGTTTACCCTCCTAAGTGTAAACCATAAACATTGACGCCATATGATGGAAAGGATTCTCCTCGCTGACACCTGACTTACTTCCAGTCTCAAACGGGACATTTCCCAAAGGAAAATGCCCTACTCACCAGCCTATTTGTCGGGGCAATAGAGGGAATCGCTTACGACTGGTATTGTAGTCTCCCTGACCACTCCATATCATCCTTAGATGACTTGACACGCCACCTCATCGACCGATTCTATGATGATGGGAAGGACATGACCATGTCATCTCTTATAGAAGTGCTCCAGACAGAGAAGGATACTATTTGAGCCTTCATCAAACGTTTTCGACAAGCATGCTTAAGGTTACCTCCGGGTATGCCACAACATGCACTGATCGATGCCTGCAGCATGAACATGACTCTTACAATCAAGCTCTGGCTCGACTCCACCCAGCCTTCCGATTGGAGTTCATTGATCATCGGGGCCGAAGCTGGTGAGAAGAAGGCACGTAATGCTCGCCTTCTTGGGGTTAACTTCCCCGCCTTTGATGACAAAGGGAAACGTAATACTACCAACAATAGTGGGCACAAGGCAAAAGAAAAGTAGGCATTAATTGTCAATGCTTCAAAAAGTACACAGGGGCCCGCTCAGAAACCTCCACTAGCATCGAGGCCGAAGGAGGTATACTCCTTCAATGACGAGGACACCTTACAACTCTTCGAGATGTGAAACAGAGTGACAAAATAAGTTGCCTGATCCTAAGCGTCCTGACGAGGTGGGCAGAGTGGGCGACCCGAGGTACTGTCACTACCATAAGTTTGTTGGACATCCAACTCAAGACTGCTACATCCTCAAAAACTACATATAACGTATGATCAATGCGAACGTCATCTCAGTCGATTACGAGGAGAAGACAGTCTCGGCCAACATGGTATCACTCCAGTTCGGCACCTTACCGCCTACTAAACTCAAGATGGTCTTGTCCCTATCTTGAAGGCGGCATTAGAGGTGGTCAACCTTCCGTCGACTCGTGACAACGTGAGTGGACTGATTCTACTCACCACATCTCGGGGGAAGATCATATGGGTTCACCCAGATCTCGCTCTATAACTAACTCAACCGGGGGTACATTCTACCTCCAAAGCTAAAGGCAAGAGGACCAAGTCTTGCCGAATGGTGACCTCCTCCCCCAATGAGGTACTTCCTGTACAAACACGTTCACAGCAGAACGCTCAACCTGAAGAAGCCCCTATCGAAGTGGCATCTCCCGTCACCACCTCGGCTGCTCAAGGTGAAGGACATTCCCGACTTCCGGTAGCTGACAAATAGAAGCATAAGGAGGCCCGCTTCGACAGGCCTCTACGAAGAGACAACGCTTCAGGGTTAACCAATCCCCACAACTTCGACATACTGGCTCAACTTGCCAGTACCCCAGCTCGACTGTCCTTGTTCGAGCTTCGCCGCCTGTCCAAAGATACTCGGGAGGCTCTCTGCGAAGCCCTGAAGGATGCTGAGTCTTTCATCACTCAGGTCAAGCAGCCTGAGGATGATCCAGCAGCATGTCCACACTGCCATAGTGTGGGGGAGATCATCCCCAACATCACATTCACTCAACAATATATGCTGCTCAAGAACAACAAGCACAACAGACCGCATATTACACAGGGTCAGTCGGTGCCATCAAGGTAGATCGAATTCAGATCGACCCTGGGTCTTCTCTCAACATTATCTCCCGAACTCTGCTCTGGATGTTGGGGATCCCGATGCATCGTCTGACAGCATCCCATATTATAATCAGTGGCTTCAACGCCTGAGCCGCTGGAAAAGATCCGGATGAAGTGTCATATCGGTGATCTCCAGACCGAAGTGACCTGTTATGTTATGGATGCAGACGTCAACTATAGCATCTTGTTAGGACGGCCGTGGCTACATGAATACATGCTGGTACCATCCACTCTCCATCAATATATGAAGTACATATCCACCAACGACATAGTCAGAACAGAGTTCGCTGATGTCGATCCTTTCAGAGGGATTGACGCCTTCTTCATCGACTCTAATCTGTATAAGTCGATTCATCTCGAAGATGAAGCCAACGATGCTGATGATGAAGCCAAAGCCAAAGCTGACTTGGAGGCAAAGATGACAATCGACGCTCCCCTGAAAGTGTGACTCAAGGGGAAGCCGCCTCAAACACCGTCTCCTATAGTGGTAAAACTTCGCGGGAGGGCACCAACTTCTCTAGATGGAGCATCCACTGAAGCCCCCTTGAAGATATGACTCAAGGAAAAGCCTCCCCAAGTGTCGCCTCTTCACGTAGCAAAACTATGTGGGAAGGCACCAGTCGCCAGAATACCAACTGAGGCACCTCTCAAGGTGCGGCTTAAAGGCAGACCTCCTCAGTCTTCAGCCCCTTTTAAGCTTAAAGAGAAGGCCTACGTATCTCTATCGGCACCAGAGTCGACAAAGGCCAAGCTCCCAATAGGTTCTCTTGAACCACCTCAGGCTGTTCCAGTGTGAGTATTGGACCCCTTTTTTTGAATATTTTTTTATTAATAATTAAGTAAAATTTTAAAGGCTTTCATCATTGATTCATTATATATATATAGGAACCCAAAAAAAAATAAATATATATATATATATATATATATATATATATATATATATATATATATATATATAGGAACCCATGTGTAGACATCTAAATTTAAATAGATTTAAAGTGGGCCTTGTCAATATCTGAAATTTCATGGACCTTAGTACAAATGTTACTAGTTCAAACTCTTCCTTCAAACCTAACTGCAGACTCCTGTATTTGAATTCGAGATAGTTTCGAATTGTAAAAACTCTCTAAACTTTAGATGAGAATAATCAGATTCTTCCTATCTCTTTCATTAGATCAAAATACTATATATCACAGGAGGATCAACCGACCTCTCCTTAACAAACCCTAAATTTCCAAACCCCGTTCTGTCAAGGAAGCGAGGAAGAATCAAAGAGGCTTCGAGCACGGCAACAAGATCGACGGGTTGGTAAACTACATCGTTCTGATTTCAGTCTCTGTTATGTTTATTAAGTATTCGATTAAATGCTGGATAGGATTAGGGATAGCAGGGATTTTGGGATAGTGATTATAGTTGATATTCGTGCACCAGTTATCACACGATACATTACGTATCCTTTCACACACGACAACATCTCGTATCAACTAAAACAGACATATTAGTTGCATATTATACATCCGACACAATAGGCAAATTGAAGACTAAAATGATCATTTGCCTCTGGTAACATATTCCTCTCTTACACATTGTTCTGATTAATATAAGGTACTACTAAACTCTTGTGGTCAGGATACTGGATTAATAAATGAAGTTTCCACTCCATTTCAAGTATCAGTGACAGGAATCATTCAAATTTGTGTGAAGTAGGATGGCATATCAAGGTTAGCTTATAGCAAGACCTTTCCCCTGTCATATAGCTATATATAGGCACTAGAAGTAGGGGAAACTGGTCCAGATTAGTGACTAAAGGTTTAATGGATCAAATTGTAACTGTTCAGTCTTTTACTTGTATTTTGGTTCAATTTTTACTTCACATAGTATCCAGTTCATATTCATTTCAGTCCACTACTATAACGCCCAGTCCCAAAATACGTAGGACTAGGAACGTAGACATGCCAGCCGTATAGTAAATATACGTAAGCTGTAAAATGCAGTAGAACCATAACTAGTCTCATCCACACAAAATAAATGAATAAAAGATATCATATAATGATAATGAATTGTCTTGATACAATATGTTGGGCAGAGACAAATCCACTACCAACAAGTAAGGGAAAAATATATGGAAAATGAAATGAGTTTGGCGAGCGAAGCGAAGATGATCCAAGCGCAATCATCCTCGAAGAAATGGAGATGGTCACGGCTAGAGCTAGAACACCTACGAAAGATAAGAGCACACACCTGGCGAGATAACCAGGTCCTTAGAGGGACGTAACAAGACACATAATATCATGTCAATATAACTGAATATAAATTTCTCAAATAAATAAGTAAATTGAATTACAACATGGTCCAATACACACCTATTGAACTAGCTTACCATCCCCCCAACCAAACAAGGACATGAGATGGTAAACTAATTCACGATGACGTATCTTTCCATGCTATGAATCCAATATGGTATCTGGACCCCAACAAGGTTCAATACCTTCTCATCGAAGTAGTAAGCCACACCTACAACCAAACAAGGACAAGATGTGATGAACTAATCTGCAACAAGTTATTGTTCCAAGCCACGGTCAGATACAAGTACCCAAACCAAAAGTACTCATACCTAATGGATAAAGGTGCCTAACCGTTCTAAGTGAAATGTAGTTAAGAACAATCCTTCCTACGCATGGGCCCTAGCTAAAATAGGATCGACATAGTCCCCCCTTGGGGCAGTAGAGGCCCAATCAATAAGAGCATAACGTTCCGCAGAACGTCAGTGGCCGTCAGTAATTATGGGTCATCAATCCCGTATCTCCAGCAGAGCTTCCGGGTCACAAGGGAAAGTGCATCGAAGCCCATACGCTAAGGAATTGTCCTCCCCGCCCAATGCCTACTATGTTGTATCCACAACACAAAATCTCTATTAACCGCTAAGTCAAACTAAGCATGCAACCTCTATTAGCGGTTAATCCTAACGCACGGCTTATACGCACCGGTGGCTAGCCAGTCACGCATGTCCATATTCTACATACGACACACAACTTCGTGGTACAACGTGTCAAAAGGCCAATGAATACAACACACAAGGTGGTCCCTTAAATCTAGGTTTAATGTGTAGAAAACTAATACATAGCAGGAAATATAAATGAACAGTAAGTTCTAACAGGTTATGCCATGTATCACAGTTTATTTTGTATAAAGAAAATAATGAATAATACATAAAATATGAGCTAAAATAAATAAAAAGTAAATGGCAAGGTGTCTTGCCTGGTAGGACGCCTGGTATACTGCAATGATCAAGGTGGCACGAACTGCGACTTTGGTGTAAAAATTATGCAAGGTAACCTCCGATGGTGGCACGGACAGTTCCATTGGGTCCAGAAGGGTCAAATTATTTAGGGTCAATAGGAGGAAGTACAGATTTGGCGAGGGAATAGGAATAATAGGATTGGTTACGGACAGGAGAAAAATCGAAGAAATAATGGATAAATATTATATATATGAATTTTAGAAAATATTTATAATTCCTAAAAACTAGTTTTCATGAGTCAAAATATTTATAAGAAAAATATTTAAAATACTTAAAGTCAAGAAAATCATTTTCGGCAAAAACTCTAAGTTTGTCAAAAATAGAATTGGTAGAAAACTATATTTTTAATAGTTGAAAAATAATTTTAGAAATATATATATATATATATATATATATATATATATATATATATATATATATATATATATATATAGAGAAAAATTATCTAAGGCTTAGGACTAAACTTTTGAAAATATATCTAGGGCCAAGCCCCGATATGATCTTTTCGTTGCAAAAATAACTTTTTAGAAACTTATTTAATATGTATATTTATATTCAGAAGATAATAATAATAACTGCATATAATAATCTGTGGACATAGTAATACTAATTACTTATCTTAACATAACAAAATACATAAATATATATACTATCAATAATACCACTGAAATAAAAATATTTAGCACTATAATGCCATCAGTAGAATATTTTCATTTATGAATTAATACAAAAAGAAAATAGAAAAAGGATATAATAATAATAATAATAATAATAATAATAATAATAATAATAATAATACAAAGTATCCAATACTGCTGTTGTCTTTTCTTCTATACAAATAAAATAATAATAATAATAATAATAATAATAATAATTAACAAAAAAATAATAAAAGCAATCAGTAAGAGGAGAACCAACTCTTCATACAAAAAAAATAAAAATAGAGTGAGATAGAGATTTAGAGAGGGAGAGAGAGAGTGGATGAAGGGAGGAGCTGAGAGAGGGTTTCGCTCGGAGCTCGCCGGAGTACTGCACCGTACGGAGTCGGCGGCGCATGCGGGGGCTGGGACCCGATCGTCGACGGCAGGTCGGAGGTCGCGGCGGATCTAGACAACCACGCACGGGGGCGCGGAGACAGGGAGGCAAGGGGCGACGCCGGCTGGGTCGAGCGGCGGAGGAGGGACAACGGTGAGCGGAGGCAGTTTCGGCTCGGTGGCGAGCGCACAGGGCTCGACTGAGGCACGGAGGAGGCGGAGAGGAGGAAGACGGGGTGAGGGAGCGGAGTCAAGGAAGCGGGAAGCCTGGATCGGCTGACGCTGCGGGTGCGGATCCCATCGGGAAGTGCGACGAGGTGCTCGTCCGTACGGTGGAGCATTGGCCGACTCCGGGGAGGCGTACGACTACGACCTCCAATGGCGGAGTTGTCAGATCTGGGCGTTGGCTTCGGCGTGCTGCCACCGGAGATGGCGCGCAGCGGGCGGAGGTCAGGTAACAATTTGGTTTTGTTTGGGGTTTTCTGTTGGTGACGTTGGTGGTCGGTTTGGCGACGGCGGTGGTGGTTGATATTGATTTTCTGATTTGGGTGGTTTGGATGGAGGTGGCTGTCGGCTACCGCGACGGTGACCGCGGTGGTGGTTACAGACGTGTGGTGATGGTCGAGGCAACGGGGGTGTTACGCTATAGGTAGTGGGATGGATCGGCCACTGGCCGGGATGGCGTGGTGGGGAAGGTGGTGATGATGGGTGATGGTGGTGGCTGGGTTCGGTCGGGCTTGGTCGGGTCGTCTGCGGAGGAGACGGCTCCAGCACCGGACGCGGAGGCGATGGGTTCGGGTGTAGCCAGGAAGGTTTAGAGAGGGCTTTGTGGTGGTTGTGGAACACGATAGGGTGGTTGTGTCAAGTTTTTGAAAGGGAGTCGTTGGAGTGGCGGAGACGCTGAAGAGACAGGGACGGGGCTCGACGACGACGATGATGCAGGGTTTCTGAAGAGGTAGCTCCAGCCAGATTTAGGATTAGGATTAGGGATAGGAATTTGGTATTTGGGGATTATGGCGTCGTGTCCGGGGTGTGGGCATGGGGAGGAGAAACAATGTATGTGTAAAAAAATAGATATATTGGAAAGACACCCGGGGTCGAACCCGAGGCCAATCACGGCTGACACGGAAAGGATTGGACACCGACACGATGCACTCACTTTTGCGGTGGAATTTTGTGGAAGAATAATTATGGAGAAATAATATGAAGGCTCCCCTATTTATAGGGTTGAGAAAATCTTAGTAGATAAGGATTAGGAATATTTAAATCCCTTAGATAATTCATCTATTAATTTAAATCAATAAAATCAAATCTAAATCCAAATTAAATTCCAATTTAAATCTAGATAATCTAAACTCAAATTAAAAATTCTATCTTTAAATTTAACTATTTAAATTAAATCCATAAAATCTAATCAAAGATTTAAATTGCCACAATAATTTCAAAATATGTTTTTCCAAAAATACTAATAATAATAATTTTGAAAATTACATTATTATTTAAAAATAAACTAATAAATAATTATGAAATATATATGTATGCACAAATAATATTTACATAAATATACTTTTCTAGTATACCATTTTATAAGAATGTTATTTATTATTATAACTGTATAAATGAAAGGCTTTTCATAAATTAAATCATAAACTAGGAAATTTGGTACGATACCTAAAAATAATTATTATATATTATTTTGAAACTATGGAATAGAAAAAAATATTTTTCTAAAAATATGTACGCTCACACATATTCGCACTCGTCGAGCAATTACGAAAAACAAAATTTCGCGCACGACGTATAATGCAACTACGCGACGTACAAATACAAAATAAAACAAAAAAAATCAGTACCAAATTTATTAAAAAATAGTAAAAATTTAGGGATTTTACATCCTACCCAACTTAAAAGAATTTTGTCCTCGAAATTAAGAATTAGTAGGGGGCGAGAAGACACAAAGGGGTAGCGATGAGGAAAAATCAATTCACAATATTCAACTAAAAGATGCATTAGGAAATCGTGATTTTAATAATGGCGAGGATAATCATGGATTAGCGCAAGAAGGAAAATGAGTAAGGGTTAAGGGATAACAGGCAATAAAGAATATTATGGTAACAAGAGAAAATAAATTAGAGACCTTAAAGTTATGGTTTCTTGAGAGTAGGTTGAGGGCACGATTAAGAGAACGAATTAGATTTCACTCCTAAATTAAGCGATTTAGAAGGTCATGATAGGGCCGAGAAAAGGACGAGTAGTTTAGGATGAAGATATAGCAATATCGAGTGATAATGGTCATAATCGATAGGAAGGCTAGAGGAAGTTCTAGTATAACGTCTTCCTCCTTCTAAAATAGGTGAAGGCGAAATAAGGAGTTCAAAGATGATATTATCGAATACGAATATGTGATTCAAAGACGACCGATTAATTTTAAAGGAATTGTCAAGGCAGTCGTGGATGGGATTCTAAAGGCCAAGTTTAATTATGTTCCATCTACGTAGAATAATAAATAAAAGCGAACCAAATGCACTAGGTTGATCAGACCATTATGCATCGGTTCTGATTAGACAATATGTTACTGAGCGCTCAATAGCATATGTCATGAACAAGCTCGAATAATGGACAAGCTTGCAAAACTAGTTTATTGGAGCAACATTAGTCAAGATGGTAAAAACATAGGCATATGAGATTTAGATTGAAAAAAGTAGAATTAGTTTAAACTTCTTAAGAATCTAAGTCATATCCTGTGTTGGTCTTTATACAGTCGTCCTATAGTCTTCTTGTCCAAGTCTTTGGTTGGCTAGATGGGTTAGGGTCCTCTAAATTCTAGAATCTAAGTAAACTTGCTAATATAGGTCACAAGGACATAGAGATTGCTAGGTTATAAGGCATTCTACCCAACTTAAAAGATAAGAATTATGATAGAAGGAATCAAGCAAGATGCAATCGATTAGTCGAACGGTAGTCGAATATGGAATCGAGGAAAGAGGTCAAGTATGTGGATGAGATTCTAGACTCTAATCCTATACGCAGGCTTGCTTGGTACGGTAAAGTACCCAAACAATTTATCTTGACCTGCATGGGCCACCACAAAAACATGTAACTCTCCAGTCCCAAAATACGTAGGACTAGAAACGTAGACATGCCAGCCGTATAGTAAATATACGTAAGCTGTAAAATACAGTAGAACCATGACTAATCTCATCCACACAAAATAAATGAATAAAAGATATCATATAATGATAATGAATTATCTTGATACAATATGTTGGGCGGAGACAAATCCACTACCAACAAGTAAGGGAAAATACATGGAAAATGAAATGAGTTTGGCGAGCGAAGCGAAGACGATCCAAGCGCAATCATCCTCGAAAAAATGGAGATGGTCACGGCTAGAGATAGAACACCTGCGAAAGACAAGAGCACACACCTGGCGAGATAACCAGGTCCTCAGAGGGACGTAACAAGACACATAATATCATGCCAATATAACTGAATATAAATTGCTCAAATAAATAAGTAAATTGAATTATAACATGGTCCAATACACACCTATTGAACTAGCTTACCATCCTCCCAGCCAAACAAGGACAGGAGATGGTAAACAAATTCATGATGACGTATCTTTCCATGCTATGAATCTAATATGGTATCCGGACCCCAACAAGGTTCAATACATTCTCATCGAAGTAGTAAGCCACACCTACAACCAAACAAGGACAAAATGTGACGAACTAATCTGCGACAAGTTATTGTTCCAAGCTACGGTCAGATATAAGTATCCAAACCAAAAGTACTCATACCTTACGGATAAAGGTGCCTAACCGTTCTAAGTGAAATGTAGTTAAGAACAATCGTTCCTACGCATGGGCCCTAGCTAAAATAGGATCGGTATAGTCCCCCCTTGGGGCACTAGAGGCCCAATCAATAAGAGCATAATGTTCAGCAAAACGTCAGTGGCCGTCAGTAATCATGAGTCATCAATCCCGTATCTCCAGCGGGGCTTTCGGGTCACAAGAAAAAGTGCATCGAAGCCCATACGCTAAGGAATTGTCCTCCCCGCCCAATGCCTACTATGTTGTATCCACAACACAAAACCTCTATTAACCGCTAAGTCAAACTAGGCATGCAACCTCTATTAGCGGTTCATCCAGACGCACGGCTTATACGCACCGGTGACCAGCCAGTCACGCATGTCCGTGTTCTATATGCGACACACAACTTTGTGGTACAACGTGTCAATGCCAATGAATGCAACACACAAGGTGGTCCCTTTAATCTAGGTTTAATATGTAGAAAACTAATGCATAGCAGAAAATATAAATGAACAGTAAGTTCTAACAGGTTATGCCATGTATCACAGTTTATTTTGTATAAAGAAAATAATGAATAATGCATGAAATATGAGCTAAAATAAATAAACAACGAATGGCAAGGTGTCTTGCCTGGTAGGACGCCTGGTGTACTGCAATGATCAAGGTAGCACGAACTGCGATATTGGTGTAACAACTATGCAAGGTGACCTCTGATGGTGGCACGAACAGTTCCATTGGGTCCAAAAGGGTCAAATTAGTTAGGGTCGATAGGAGGAAATACAGATTTGGCGAGAGAATAGGAATAATAGGATTGGTTACGGACAGGAGAAAAATCGAAGAAATAATGGATAAATATTATATATACGAATTTTAGAAAATATTTATAATTCCTAAAAACTAGTTTTTATGAGTTAAAATATTTATAGGAAAAATACTTAAAATACTTAAAGTCAAGAAAATCGTTTTCGGCAAAAACTCTAAGTTTGTCAAAAATAGAATTGGTAGAAAACTATATTTTTATTAGCTAAAAAATAATGTTAGAAATATATATATATATAATATATATATATATGAGAAAAAAAATATATATATATATATGTATGTATGTATATATATATATATAGAAAAATTATCTAAGGCTTAGGACTAAACTTTTGAAAATATATATGGGGCCAAGCCCCGATATGATCTTTTCGTTGTAAAATAACTTTTAGGAAATTATTTAATATGTATATTTATATTCAAAGATAATAATAATAACTGCATATAATAATATGTGGACATAGTAATACTAAATACTTACCTTAACATAACAAAATACATAAATATATATACTATCAATAATACCACTGAAATAAAAATATTTAGCACTATAATGCCATCAGCAGAATATTTTCATTTACGAATTAATATAAAAAGAAAATAGAAAAAGGATATAATAATAATAATAATAATAATATAATAATAATAATAATAATAATAATAATAACAATACAAAGTATCCAATACTGTTGTTGTCTTTTCTTCTATACAAATAAAACAATTAAAATAATAATAATAATAATAATAATAATTAACAAAAAAATAAATACAATAATAAATGCAATCAGTAAGAGGAGAACCAACTCTTCATACAAAAAAATAGAGTGAGAAAGAGATTTAGAGAGGGGAGAGAGAGATGATTAAGGGAGGAGCTGAGAGAGGGTTTCGGCCGGAGCTCGCCGGAGTACTGCTCCGCGCGGAGTCGGCGGCGCATGCGGGGGCTGGGACCCGATTGTCGGCTGCAGGTTGGAGGTCGCGACGGATCTAGACAACCACGCACGGGGGCACGGAGACAAGGGAGCGCACAGGGCTCGACTAAGGCGCGGAGACAAGGGAGCGCACAGGGCTCGACTAAGGCACGGAGAAGGCGAAGAGGAGGAAGATGGGGTGAGGGAGCGGAGTCAAGGGAGCGGAAGGCCTGGATCGGCTGACGCTGCGGGTGCGGATCCCTTCGAAAAGTGCGACGAAGTGCTCGTCCGTGTGGTGGAGCATTGGCCGGCTTCGGGGAGGCGCACGGCCACGGCCTCCAAGGGCGGAGCTGTCAGATCTGGGCGTTGGTTTCGGCGCGCTGCCACCAGATATGGCGTGCTGCGGGCGAAGGTCAGGTATCAATTTGGGTTTTGTTTGGGGTTGGTGGTCGATTTTGCGGCGGTGGTGGTGGTTGATATTGATTTTTCGATTTTGGTGGTTTAGATGGAGGCGGCTGTGGGATACCGCGACGGTGACCGCAGTGGTGGTTACGGATGTGTGGTGATGGTCGAGGCAACGGGGGTGTTACACTGTAGGTAGTGGGATGGATCGGCCACTGGCAGGGATGGCGTGGTGGCGAAGGTGGTGATGATGGGTGATGGTGGTGGCTGGGTTCGGTCGAGCTTGGTCGGGTCGGCTGCGGAGGAGACGGCTCCGGCACCGGATGCGGAGGTAATGGGTTCGAGTGTAGCCAGGAAGGTTTAGAGAGGGCTTTGTGGTGGTTGTGGAACACGATGGGGTGGTTGTGTCGAGTTTTTGAAAGGGAGTCGTTGGAGTGGCGGAGACGCTGAAGAGACAGGGACGGGGCTCGGCGATGGCGGTAATGCGGGGTTTCTGAAGAGGTGGCTCCAGCCAGATTTAGGATTAGGGTTAGGGTTAGGGATTTGGTATTTGGGGATTTGGGCGTCGTGTCCGGGGTATGGGCACGGGGAGGAGAAACAATGTATATGTAAAAAAAATAGATATATTGGAAAGACACCCGGGGTCGGACCCGAGGCCAATCACGGCTGACACGAATATGATTGGACACCAACACGATGCACTCACTTTTACGGTAGAATTTTGTGGAAGAATAATTATGGAGAAATAATGTGAAGGCTCCTCTATTTATAGGGTTGAGAAAATCTTAGTAGATAAGAATTAGGAATATTTAAATCCCCTAAGATAATTCATCTATTAATTTAAATCAATAAAATCAAATCTAAATCCAAATTAAATTCTAATTTAAATCTTGATAATCTAAACTCAAATTAAAAATTCTATCTTTAAATTTAACTATTTAAATTAAATCCATAAAATCTAATCAAAGATTTAAATTGCCACAATAATTTCAAAATATATTTTTTCAAAAATACTAATAATAATAATTTCAAAAATTACATTATTATTTAAAAATAAACTAATAAATAATTACGAAATATATATGTATGCACAAATAATATTTACATAAATATACTTTTCTAGTATACCATTTTATAAGAATATTATTTATTATTATAACTGTATAAATGAAAGACTTTCATAAATAAAATCATAAACTTGGAAATTTGGTACGATACCTAAAAATAAATATTATATATTATTTTAAAACTATGGAATAGAAAAAATATTTTTTTAAAAATATGTACGCTCACACATATTTGCAATCGTCGAGTAATTCTGAAAAACGGAATTTCACGTGCGACGTATAATGCAACTACGCGACGTACAAATACAAAATAAAACAAAAAAAAAATAAGTACCAATTTTTTTAAAAAAATAGTAGAAATTTAGGGGGTTTTACAACTACTTCTTATGTGCAGTCCATACCACTTGGTCCATGTTTCCATCTAAAGTTCAGTCCCTTGGTATATGTCCTAGGTAAACATTTAGTCCCACTCTTAATTCCTATTTTACAAGTTTAGTGTACACGTTTAGATTTGGGTATCAGCTGGATAGCAATTTGACAACCTATAATGCTGTTTAGGAAGGAAACAAGATGTGAAGGCAAAATCCTTAGGTAGCAACCTATATTAACCAGCAGTCAGGAGAGCGTATCTTAGGATACAAATAGCAGTAGAGTAATAGGAAGGCTAAGGAGCAGGACACCTAGGTATTGGTCTTAACTACACAAGTCATGAGGAGTTGGTGAAACTCATTTATATGTTGGATATATCCCATATCCAGGTGATCATGTCACAAACGACTTGGATCCAATACATTATTCTGATGTAGGAACCATAGGTAAATACATGGATATGGGATATGTAGTACAAGGCTATAGGAGGGAGGAGTAACCCCTATAAACTACTAGGCTAAACCAGCATACAGAGGTATGGTGAGACTATTGGTTTGTATGAAAAAAAAATACTAGACTAAAGATGTGTGTTTAATAGAGTATTAGGTTCTGTAACTTAAAGTACCTACTACATCAATATAGGCCATACCCTCGAGTTTGTACCTTGCTCATAGGCAAGTCAACATTGTACCTACAACACCTGGTAATGCAGTATAAAAATAGGTCCCATAGGCCATATCCATAAGACCCTATTGAGGTAATTAATCTATGTATACAAGATAAACCATATCCTCTGCTCTGATGGCATAGAGGGAATAAAATTGGAGTCAACACCCTTACAAGGAAGATGGGTGTGATGGTTGGAAAAGCCTAGTGTGAGGAAACTAGGAAGATTAGTCTAGTAGCATAATCTATTTATATATAATCAAGTACTGTAAATATGGGGGTCTGTATCTGTATCAAGAGGGAAAAAGTGTTCCAGAGTACAGGGTGTAATGAGTCAAGAGTTTCTAGAGAATTCTGATACATGAGAAGTGGCAGACACATACGTGAAGTACTCTTATATATAAGGGCAGAGACAAAGCATAGCATAATAGGTTGTTTGATAGTAAAATTCACCCCAAATGTATAGTGGTGTGGACAAGTAGGTAATGTGGAATAGAGACAGCAGTAGCTATAACAGAGGTAGTTGGTTATCAATTATTGCGATAGAATGGCAAATTGATTCATGGGTGTAAAACAGTTGTGTGTAAGGTCCAAATCTGAAATAGTGGGTAGTCTGTATGTCCTAACTGTGCTGCAACATAGTTTGCATCTCAGGGAATGCTGCCAGTGACATATAGCATTAAGGATGAGTATATATTAGATGGAGACTATAAGTAACCTAGATTATATACCTATTGAATTAAGAAAAACCAAATCAAAGGCTCTTATTTTGCCAGATCAAATACTATTTGAAAGTTCTTTGCTTTTCTCTAGCTCTTGCAGATATAGTAGTCAGAGCAACTTTACATTATACCTGTGATTTTTGTGGGAATTGAGAACTGATTGCTTCAAGAATTTTGGTCATTTAGTCCCTATGGAAATACTCGTTAGGAAGGGACTTAGCATGAGCTGTGTGTATATTATAATACATGATTCACATTTACCAAGGATTAGACTTTTGTCATAAAATGAATTTACATGTAGTATCTATTGAGTTTCTGTGTTGAGTGCTTCTCTTTATGTATGTATCTTTACCATTGAACTATTTTATCTAAGCCATCTATGAGTCTCCAAGAAATAGGGTATGGGTGTCACATTTTGATATATGCATATCAATTATCGATTTGGTGATGAAGGTGTGTCAGTCCCCATGTATTGACTGGGATTCACACACGATGGTTTAGTCCACACTCTAAAGTAGCAGTTAACATTTGCATCATATGCAACAGGTAACTGGGTTAGGATAGCCCCCAGTTATATGTAGCAATATAAGAGTGTCGTTTTCTCAGTCATACAATAGTAGGAAGTGGTTCATTTCCTTTGTATGATGTTCACCTATAGTAGTATGGTGAAGCTCAATTGTAGGTTTTATAAATTTCCATAAAACAAAGGTTGTGCATTTATGAAACTGATATATAAACAGGAGATCAAACCAGTATACCCAAAATTTGGGGTAGAATTGGCTTCAAAACCTTAAAGGTTATCCTTGATTCCAACTTATTTGTTGACATGATAAAATATCAAACATGTTAATTAGGCTTTGACTTAGTGCATCGACACGTACCAGCAGCTCAGGACCTAAGACATGTATACCTTGCCTCCCTCTACAGTTTTATTTACATGCGTTACATTCATTATTCAGTCTTTTTGATTGCTTATGGCCATGTGTTCTTCATATTTATACTATTGTTTCATATATATATATGGCCGTGTTCACGTTTGGTCTTGTAGTTCACATTTGGAGTTGTACTCACCAGTACCTTGCTTGAGTAGTGTCATAGAACGAGCGCGTGTAGTTGAACTGCTAAATCCTTGTTATCAATTTCAACCAGAGAGTCCACACTCGGGACGAGGGTTGACCAGTTGTACCAGAGAGTCCACACTAGGGACGAGGGTGTTTGTCGTGTTTATTAACACCAGAGAGTCCACACTCGGGACGAAGGTATTTGCCTTGAACTAACCAGAGAGTCCACACTCGGGACGAGGGTTAGTGATTAGTTCAAACCCGTAAGTCCACACTCGGGATGAGGTTTTGGTTTTCCATTGATCTCGTGATTCATTGTTCATCCGGTAATTCATTTACGCGTAGTGTTCTAGTATCTGTGTTTTTAGCCACTTGTCGTGTTCTGTCTTTCTTGCTTATTTATTACGCATGATAAAACTATTAAATAGGCACGTTTTATGTATCTTGCTAGTCCTCTCAGGACCTGATGATCTCTTCAAGTTTAGCCGAGTTTGAGCCAGGAGCAAACGAGTGGGTTTGAGTCAGCATCAGACCATGGTACCTTGTGGTTGAGGTTGTCTTTGATTAGCAGTTTGTAATCAGTTAGTTTATTTCATGTATTTCTTTTTTCGTCTAATGGTAGTGGATTTGTGTCCACCGGACGTGACTTGATTCTGGGAAACATTCATTCTATATTCTCTATTGTTCAGTTTATTGACATTCATTGGTCTCAGTTGATTTTTTATTATTCTGTGGATGAGAAAGATTGCCATGACTTGTATTCATTCTACCACTGACACTGTGGCGTAGGCTAGGCTTGGATACGTCTTGTATCCGAAAAGTGGGTGCGGGTCATGACAAGTTTTTTTGGTGGCCCATGCAGGTCTACGTTAATCACTTCGGTTACATTACTGTACCGTCGTGAGCCTGCGAATAGGATTAGACACTTAGGATCTCATCCACATGTCTTGACTCACTATTGGTCTCTAATCCTTGATTTCATTGAATCCTTGGCTTGTATCATGCTTGAAATCCTTCAGTGGCTAAAATGTTTTCTTTTGTTGCAGTAAATGGATTCTCAAGACATGAACAACGCTTCCCTGAACACCCCCCGACTGCAGGAGGATTCTTCACGTATATGACCCCACCAACTCAAGAAGGCCAGCTCACTCATATGGGCAATCCGCCACAGCCGCAGCTCTCGAGATTCCGCAGAGACGACATTCTCCTACCTCTGCAGTTTCCTTCGTAGACTCCTCCACCAGCACCCGTTCTGCCACCAGCATCTGTCCTACCGCCAGCACAAGACCAGTATCCAGCACGTGTTCCATATCCAGTGCCAGCCATGCACCCAGCACCAGCGATGTATCCAGCTCCTATGATGCATCCAGCACCTACGATGTATCCAGTACCTGTTCTGCCTCGGCCACCGGTACTGGACAATGTTACACTCCTAGGGATCTTCCAGCAACAAGCCAACATGTTCTGCAACACTTTGAAGGAGGCTCTTCAGATTAGAGATGCTCCCCGACAGCGCCCTGGAACTTCCAAGAACTTCATGGACCTCTGACCCAGGGAATTCCATGGGACCGAGGGGATCCTATACGCTGATGAGTGGTTGGAGAACGTTGAACGATACCTGAAGATGGCCCGAGTCCCAGAAGATCTGAAGATTGAGTCAGCTAGTGGGCAGCTTTTCAACATCGCATGGATGTGGTACCAAGGCGAACCCTAATTTTCAACTCCAGACGTGACTTGGGAGGAATTTAAGCGACTATTCAAGAAGAAATTCTATCCATACGTAGCACGAGAGGCGTTGGTGAGTCAGTTCGAGCACCTAGAGTAGGGCAACCACACCGTCGGCGAGTATACATCAGAGTTTTCTCGCCTCAGCCGCTTCGTAGAGAGCTTGGTTAGCACCCCTGAAGACAAGGCACGACGATTCAGGAAGGGACTATCTTACGAGATTCGTCTAACCCGCCACCAGCCAAGCCGCCACTTACGAAGAGATTCTGGAGGTCGCCCAAGCTGTAGAGGAAGAGCTGAGTCACAAGCCAAAGAGGAATCGAGACGCATTCGGAGAAGGCAACAACCAATCAGCACCGGCAAAACGTTCCAATATTCTAGGGAAGACCTCAACACAGCAGCATCATCAGCAACCACAGCCCCACAACAAGTCCAAGATGTTTTCACCTGCCAGTATTGCAAAAAGAGAGGCCACGTCCAAGAAGACTGTCGTAGTTGGTTAAGGTTGTGTTATACTTGTGGATCCAATCAGCACCTATCTCGAGATTGCCCGAAGAGAAACGCGACTGCCCCACCATTACCAGCCGCACAAGGGGGACAAGCTTATGTCATGATCACGGAGGATGCGACAACACCACAAGGGGCAGCTAGCAAAAATTTCCAGTAGATATTGGCAGTAGTATAGATAGGCCTATATTAAACTTTGAAATTAAATTACTTTCGTAGCAATTTATTCTAGACTGTTCATTCTAGTAGATCTTGGCCTTGTTGAATTTCGAGGACAAAATTATTTTAAGGATGATAGACTTGTGATTATAGGACCCCTTTTCTTTAATATTTTTTATTAATAATTAAGTAAATTTTTTATGGCTTTTATCATTGATTCATTATATATATATAGGAACCCATGTGTAGACATCTAAATTTAAATAGATTTAAAGTGGGCCTTGTCAATATCTGAAATTTTAGGGACCTTAGTGCAAATGTTACTAGTTCAAACTCTTCCTTCAAATCTAACCGCAGACTCCTATATTTGAATTCAAGAAAGTTTCGAATTGTAAAAACTCTCCAAACTTTAGATGAGAACAATCAGATTCTTCCTATCTCTTTCATTAGATCAAAATACTATATATCACAGGAGGATCAACCGACCTCTCCTTAACAAACCCTAAATTTCCAAACCCTGTTCTGTCAAAGAAGCAAGGAAGAATCAAAGAGGCTTTGAACACGGCAACAAGATCGACGGGTTGGTAAACTACATCGTTCTGATTTCAGTATCTGTTATGTTTATTAAGTGTTCGATTAAATGCTGGATAGGATTAGGGGTAGCAGGGATTTTGGGATAGTGATTATAGTTGATATTCGTGCACCAGTTATCACACATACATTACGTATCCGTTCACACACGACACCATCATGTATCAACTTGAACAGACATATTAGTTGCATATCATACATCCGACACAAAAGGCAAATTGAAGACTAAAATGATCATTTGCCTCTGGTAACATATTCCTCTCTTATATATTATTCTGATTCATATAAGTTACTACCAAACTCTTGTGGTCAGGATACCAGATAAATAAACGAAGTTTCCACTCCGTTTCAAGTATCAGTGACAGGAATCATTCAAATTCGTGTGAAGTAGGATGGCATATCAAGGTTAGCTTATAGCAAGACCTTCCCCCGTCATATAGCTATATTGTAAGCCTCCTGAATTTTAGGGCTATTTTAAAATTTTCTAAATGAATTATTTTCGATAAATATTCTATATTTAATTGTTTGTGATCATTAATGTCCTTTTTCGTAACTTTGACTTCTGGAGCGTCAGGGATGCCTGGAAACTCTCTTCACGAGTTTTGAAGTAGACAAGATTATCTTCATTTTGATATATCCTGTCCCACTTAAATTCGTTCCCTTGTGCTCTTTTCGTATCGCGCAACTTCGGGTCAACTTAGACCAATTAATCATTGAATAATTATTCCCACTTTTATCTTTGATGATCGTTTGCACGTTACCGTGACTTTTAATTTAGGAGCACCAGACCAGTCATTTTCTCAGAACCAACTTCTCATGAATGATCTACTCGAGACGCTCTTCACCCATGACCTTCGTGTCCCACTCAGACACTCCATTTTGTGCGTCATTTTTTTCGCACAATTTTTGGGTCAATTTAGGCCGATTAATTATCTACCGTAAAACCTGATTTATTTTCCAATTTAATTTCGGGACCTGACATCGATCCAACCTAGTCGACCCAAAGTATGGACGTGGCCCACATGAAGCCTACTATCTACAAACTTGTGTCCCATTTATTTGATTCACCGTATGTTATTTATTTGCCCATGATTTTAAATACCTATTTTAATTCAATTATTGCACCCTGTTCGATTTTGACCCGACCCGGCTCGACCGAACCCGAACCCAAGCTCCACGTTGTCCTCTCATGACTGTCCAAGTACCCCACTTAATTTTTCTCTTTTTTCCTATTTAAAGTATCTCTCTATCTCTCTCTCTCTCTCTCTCTCTATATATATATAATATATATATACCTATATATATATTATATATATAAACATCTCTCCCTCACTTTACACCTACACAACACTCCCCCATCCCCCACACCAGCTCACACCCCCCTCCTTGTGTGGCCGACCTCCCTCTCTCTCTTCCCCTTTCAAATAATATCGCCCTCTCTCTATTCTTACACACACACCTCCTCTCTCTCTTTATATTAAATCTCACACACACACACTCACATATTTCACTCTCTCCCTCTCTCCTTACACAGAGCACCCCACCCCACTCCTACACACTCGGCCGAACCCCCCTGGTGGCCGAATATCACCACCACCCTCACCATCCTTCTCCCCTCCTCCTTCTCCTCCTCTCTCATCCTCTTCATCATCTTCATTATCATTATCACCATCATACTCACAACCATCACCATTACCATGCATCACCACCACCTCTCACCACTTCCGCCGCCTGGCCCCGCTCCGACGTGCTGTCTTAGCCACCGTCGGCCACCGTAGCGCAGCCGCAGCAGGCCATGCAGCGCAGCAGCAGATGCAACACGCTGGAGCAGCAGCGCGTACGTGCGTGCGCACGGAGGCTGCCGTCGTACGCCGCCGAGCCGCCGTACGGCCGCCGTGGGCGACCCCCTACCGGTACGAGTCCCCGGCGACCACCCCAGGCCGCCACCTTCCTCCCCAGTGCGATGCATAGGCTATTCGTGCGTTTACGTCGAAATCCCGTCGTGACACGCTCGGGAACGAAGCTGAAATTGTGCTTTGTCGCAGCAACTTCGCGCACAATTTCTGGGAGATCCGATCGTTGGATCGGAGAACTCCTTGCTCCGTCACAATCTCGGTATATCCATCTTCACTCCCTCAGTTTTTGTCAGATAATTTTGTCGTTTGATACCACAAAACTGGCCACCAAGTTAACGTTTTAAATTAAACTATTTTTGGACAGTTTTGTGGAGTCGACTTCGTCAGCTCGTAACTCCACCGTCGCAGCTCCGGTTGGCATGCTACCAGTTCCTGTGCGTAGCTGGTATAACCATCTTCATATTTCCTTTTGGTTTCGTTTTATTATAAGCACGTTCGGTTCGTCGAATTCGACGCCAAAGTTGGGCATCCGAATTCTTTAATTTGCACTTGTAAAATTCTATTTGAACCCGGGACTGTGGATTCAATTTCTGACACCACCAGTAGACTCGTGGCATCATTCTGGCATGTTTTCATACAAAGTTTGCTTGATTTGGAGAACGTGGGCCCTGGCACGTATTTCGGTGCAAAGCGGGTCCCACTTTTTGCGTTAACGTATCGTTTTGAGATCGGCTCATCGGAATCCAATTCCGAATATACCGTTGAGTTCGTATCGTCATTCTGGACTCGTTGACATATAATTTGCTGAGTTTTGAAGATATTTGCTTCGACACGCATTTTGGTGCAAACTGGATTCCAAGTGTCCGCGTCAACGTATCGTTTTGAGATCGGCACATCGGAATTCCATTTTGGACATACCGTTGGATTCGTATCATCATTCTGGATTCGTGGACATAATTTGCTAGGTTTTATAGACTTCTATCCCGACACGTTTTCGATGCAAAGTGTGTCCAACGGCGGACATCATTTTGACTCAAAATTACCGTTTTGCCCCTGTGTCTAAATTGGACTTATGGGTAGGCTATCCTAGCTAAGTTGACCGTTCTGGACACGTTGGTGATATTTATTTTATCATCCGACAACATCTGTAGATTTTGCTTATGTATTATCCTTAATTTATAATTAATTATTTTTCTAGAAATTGTTACTTTCTGTTTTGGGATTTTTATATATATTTTAATTACTGTAAAAATCTAGAAAAAATTATATTTAAATACTATGTTAATTTAGATAATTTATTATATTTTTTCCAGTATTTAATAAGTACTTTTGGTATTTTATAAAAGGGAAAACAGAACTCATTTTCAGGATTCATATGTTTGCTGAATTTTAATAAATATTTATGAAGGTTTATAAATTCCAGAAAAATTAGTATAAATTTCTATAATTAATAAGGATCATTTTTGTAATTTATTTTTATATATTAAGCTTTTTGTCTATCTCAAAAATTATTGGAACTTAGTGTACAGTTTGATTTATTTATAGAGTAATTATGACTTGCAAGTTTTGAGTTGTTTTGAGTTATTATAGTATTGGACCTCACCCTACACTAGAGTAAAGACCCTAGGAAATTAGTTTGGATATAATGGCACTCCATATTAGACTTTATGCTAGGTCCCTACTTGGCTAGTATCCAGTTAGGAGTCGTGTCACACCACTAGTGTAATATTGAACATAGCTTAGAACTGAGTTTGTATATCATTATTGACAGGATACCAGGCATCTATATCTTCGTACTAGTATTCTTGCTTTGCTCGAGGCAAGTACATCTACAAACTCATTTACTGTCTTTTAATGCTAGAACATGTATTAAACCTGTTAAAATACTGATTCTTGAGGTAGCAAGTTAAATCTTCACATGTTGTATTACTTTCAGTACCTGCCATGCTTAGGACAATTCTTATATCTTCACATGCTTCTTACTGGTTCTCAATACATGTTTTACTATGCTATATGCTCTGAGTATTCACATATTTTATACTGCTTCCAGTACCTGCCATGCTTATACTGCTCCCAGTATCTCCCATATGTTTTTACTGTTCTCGTATCTCTCACATGTTAGAATATGGGTTATGGGAAAACTGACAGTTGAGTGCGTGATCATGCCCCCTTCTCCGTACGTATGTACCGAGCAAGGTTGACATTTTATATGTATACCTTGTCGTAGGCTTTATCTCAAAGTGGATTTGTATGTATGTACATCTATCGCCTTATCACTTGTACGGAAGTACATTTCATTATGTGCCCTCAGCACATTGTACATCTATTGACCGATCACGTACCTGCTCCAGTTTTAAACATTAGATATACATGTGTCATCTTGACAAATGTATTTTACCATGATTCCAGATATGCCATGTTCCCTATGTTACTATGATACTGTGATCCAAGTTGTACCATGATGCCATGTTTCCAGTATTTCCTGTTTTATAGACTTATCACACCATGTTTTTATTGTACATCTCTTTTATTATATATTCAGTACTTTAGTTGTAGAGGTTGTACTTGCTCCCGTCCTGACATGATAACGTTGTAGGTTCACTTTCTGTGGAGGAAATGCTATGTGTTACATATTATGGTACTGTATTGAGGACCTGGCCTTAGCTCCAGAAGAGGCCCCAGCGGGGAACCTTGCTTAGTTATCTTTCATGTGTTTTGAGACTTAGTTTTTGGTCTGTACTTATATTTGGATACTGGACTTTGTCTCCAGTTAGATACTTATAAAGTATTATTAAGTCTGTGCTTATGTTACCTTCGCTTATAGATGCTGTGTTGTGATGAACTTTAAAATGTAATTTTAGAACTGTTAGCTGCTTAGATCCTTTATTGTTTATTCTAGAACATCTTACTGCGCTTTAACCAAGCGTAGGCTGGACATGGCTCGGCCCGGCCCAACAATTTGGGTATCGGGTCATGACATATTTTTTTTGGTGGCCCATACAGGTCCAGACTTAAGTTGTTTGGTTACGTTATTGTACCAAACATGCCTGCAATTAGGATCTAGGACAACTTGTTAACACTAGAAATAACATTTAGAACACCTAGAGGATTTCTAGGATTGCAACATAGGAGAACTCATCACAGCATAGGACCGTTTACTGTATTTAGTATCTTGCTTGAAATTCAGTGGATTACAATTTTGACCAGGATAGTACCCTTGGGATGACCCCTGAGGATCTTACTCTAATCTTATCTTGAAATCTGTTTTCACATGTTTTATTTGCTCTCCTCTAAATTTGTTGTTGAATTTAATTCCTGATTTTCGTTGTTGACTTTGAATCTTGCATCGTGATAAATTTTGTGGATTAAATTATGATATATCCTGATAAGGTAAACGTCTGTTTTATTTATGGAGTTTAGAATTTATCGCAACCATATTAGCTGGTATGACAAAAACATAGAGCCTGATTTTGGATATACTATCCTATTTATAGAATTTAGATTTTCTCGCAGCCATACCGGTTGGCGTGGCAAGGATTCTAGAATATGATTTTAGGGTGTATATCATAGTTATGACTCTATCGTTTATTGCATCTAAGCTTACTAGTGTGGCAAAAATTCTGGCAACATGATTTCAGGAAGACGTGTATGGTTATCAGATCATATCTCAACTTGGTTCACTTTGTTATGACCGAATGAGCAAGAACAAATTCTTATCATCATTCTTCCCCGTCTTGATTAACTCCGTCCTATCTACATCCATAACAAGGATTATAGGTTCTCTAGGATTCTCCAACAGGGTTGCCTTTATGATTTCTTTTTGGACATAATTATTTTGTGTTCCATCTTTCCTATGACTTGACTAAACTCTTTTTCGTTAACCTCTTGGGTAATTCTTCTCGTTTTACATCTCGTTGTCTTCGTACCATTCTTGGAGATATTTCGATAAACTTTTCTGTCTTGCTTGACCCTTTAACTTGTTTGAACACTGTTATGGATTGCTTGACCCAGTCTTAGGCTTTGTTACCTTCTATTTGATAGACGACCGAAATAGCCAAACCTTGTTGACTGATCCTGTAGTATAATTATAAATGTATTATATGGTTGTGACAAATACTTTTCCTAGGGATTGGTTAGATTAAGCTTATAGGACAAGTATAAGTGACTGACTGTAGTAGACTTGGAAACCGTTAAGAACGATTGTATTGATAGTATAACTTGATAATAGGGTATCTAAAGATGGAGAAATGAGAATAGAATATTGTTGTGACTATGGATTGAGGATTAAATCTTGTGCTTAACAGTTTTAGGATTTAACATTTGTAAAATTTTGGTTGGTTACCTATAGCTAATTACATGTGATTAGAGGGTAGATCGACATGTGAAATGGTATAGAATAAGTTAGAATGGGATGTAATATTGCATGCGAGATCGAAAAGATACCAGTTAAAAAGACAAGGAACGAGGCAAAGACATATGTACATTGGTAATTAATAAATCGGGAGTTTTGAAATCGAGGATTTATATTCGGAGGACTTGTTGAGTAAATAGAAGGAGGCTCTACGCCAAGGATAAGAATTGAACATATGATTTCAAGGAGAAGCTGTAGGAAAGAATTAACGACAAATGATGCTAAGGACCTGTGGATTGATAGAATATGGATACTTAGGATGTGATAAGGAAATCAAGTATTTACAAATTGAGGTTGGAAATATGATAGATGATTAAGCATTTTAGGCTTATAGACATGTCCAGAGAATGACCTATACTTTAGGGTATACGTTAAGGTTCCATGTTAGTATGGAAGATTTTAAAGGATATATGACGTAGTTTATGATAGAAGGACTTTGTTGAACCAGAACTAAAAAGATTGTAAAGAGAAACAGAAGAGATGATTACAAGGGTAGCAGTTTGAGTATCGTAGCCAGAGCAGCTACATGTTATAGTTTGACCTATTGGATGATTTTAATTTCGAGGACGAAATTCTTGTAAGGTGGGTAGGATGTAAGCCCCCTGAATTTCAGGGCTATTTTAAAATTTTCTAAATAAATTATTTTCGATAAATATTCTATTATTTAATTGTTTGTGATCATTAATGTCTTTTCCGTAACTTTGACTTCTGGAGCGTCAGGGATGCTAATCTCTGGAAACTCTCTTCACGAGTTTTGAAGTAGACAAGATTATCTTCATTTTGATATATCCTGTCCCACTTAAATTCGTTCCCTTGTGCTCTTTTTGTATCGCGCAACTTCGGGTCAACTTAGACCAATTAATCGTTGAATAATTATTTACTTTTATCTTTGATCATCGTTTGCACGTTACCGTGACTTTTAATTTAGGAGCACCAGACCAGTCGTTTTCTTAGAACCAACTTTTCATAAATGATCTACTGGAGATGCTCTTCATCCATGACCTTCGTATCCCACTCAGACACTCCATTTTGTGATTCATTTTCTTCGCACAATTTTCGGGTCAATTTAGGCTGATTAATTATCTACCGTAAAACCTGATTTATTTTCCAATTTAATTTTGGGACCCGACATCGATCCAACCTAATCGACCCAAAGTATGGACGTGGCCCAAATGAAGCCTACTACCCACATAAAACTTGTGTCCCATTTATTTGAGTCCCCGCATCTTATTTATTTGCCCATGATTTTAAATACCTATTTAATTCAATTATTGCACCCTGTTCGATTTGACCGACCCGGCTGGACCGAACCCGAACCCAAGCTCCACGTTGTCCTCTCATGACTGTCCAAGTACCCCACTTAATTTTTTTTTTTTTCCTATTTAAAATATCTCTCTATCTCTCTATATATATATATATATAATATATATATATATATA
>JANAVB010010197.1:1378495-1535021 GCA_029216955.1 Iris pallida | reverse complement strand
AAATTATTCTTTTGAGGCGTTTAGCCGACGAGCACCTGTTAGCTCGATGCACTTTTACTTACTGTCTGCCTACGGGCTGTAAACATGATTAACAAATCCTAGGGTTGATCATGTACGACTAAACTCTTGCTAGTCCTAACATTTTGTAACGACTAGCTTCATGATCAGCTGAATATGTAATATTTGGGACGCCTTATTATTGTATATTTAATGATCATACATCTTGCGACCTTACTTGCTTGCTTGTGATTGAGACATTAGGCTTGTTCATGACCATAAGAGACTGTTGGCTTGTAGTAAACCCTCATATATCTAGACAGCCGTGACCGTATATCGAGGTGGTTTCCATTTCAATATACGTAGCTGGCTATGTCTGCCCCCGCTCTCCAGTATTCTGGTTCTGGGGCGTGACATTGTCATCAGCTTATTCCTAGTCTTTTGGATCTCAAACGTTAAAATTATGAACGTTGCCCTAGCCGAGTTCTGCCCGAACTCCAGTTCAAAATTTCTATAAATAGAGAAGAATTTGACATTCTAATCACTAAATCCATTCTTCATCTTCTCTATCTATTCTAAGCCTTCCTATTACAAAGGGCTTTCAGTCTTCAATTTTTTAAGACAACACCCATTCTTCTAAGTGTCGGTGGTTTCCGATTAGTAGTATTCGAGTTGTACAAGCTTGGAGTATAAATGCTTTTTCAGATAGTGTTGAAGTTTAATCGTGGGCTTCGAACTAAAATACGACGATGTTGAAGTTGACATATTTTTTGGAGTAAAGCACGCGGTATAATCTCTATTTCAAATAGTGGATTTAACATCGATCAAAGTTCTCGAGACTGGGCTAGTCCTCTTAAAGGAAAACCAGTATAAAATTTTGGTGTCTGCGTATTGCTTTTTTGCCCCTATTTACTTATTGCTTTACTTTACTGCATATTGATATCTGCCTTTACCTGTATTTTTTTTTTAATTGGGGATATTACTTTTGCTACATTCTATTGATCCCTCCCCTCCTCTTGAGGTGCCAACGATCCTACAGGTATATGCTGTTAGAGAAGAAAAGAGTTAGAGAGACAAATATGAGAGTATATGTGTCTTTTTCAATCAATTTTGATGACAGTTCCTAACAAAAACACAACTAATGTATGTTGTCCACTATCTTATGATACCTCATAACAAGAAAAAGTTGTACCTTTATCATATGCCAATAAAAACCAGATAAGTTGGACGTAGATGGTTTTGACCTTACATAACACTACCCAATTGCCACAAGATATCGAAGACATAATTTTTTAACATTATTCTAAAAACGTCTTTTTTGTATGTGTTAGCAAGACATGTTTTAACATGCAAAAAAAAAATTATAGAGAGGGAGATTGTTTGATAGAAAGTAGAAGTTTGGAAAATTTGTAGGTGAAGGGATAAAACGTCAACTCAGATGGCAAGCTAGGACAAATCACCAATTGAGTTGGCATAAAGAAGTCCCGCGCCAAGTGAGTTGGCGAGCTCCTGCAGGCTTTTTCGCCAAGTGAGTTGGCGAGCAAGAACCGAATATATGGTAGTTAAATTGTCACTGTTTATGACATAGTTGAATGGTGGCATTCGGAATGGGGCTCCCATAGGCTGCATTCATAAAAGCATTGAGCTCAGTACCAACACAATGATTATGTACTAGTTGTTGTACATAAATGGTACAACTCTCATGTTGGATATATTGGATATGTGGTTCATAGGAGCTCACTCGCTATTTAAATAGTTGGTGTACCAACACAAAGAATAAGGTAATAGTTGTTGTACATAAATGGTACAACTCTCATGTTGGTTTATTGGATATGTGGTTCAAAGGAGCTCACTCGCCATTAAATAGTTGATGTACACAAATGGTACATAAATAACACAAATCATCAACTCACTTGGGGTGAGACTGCACATACACAAATCGCCAACTCACTTGACGCGAGGCTTCTCCTGCAGGAGCTTGCCAACTCACTTCACGTAGAGCTTCTCTGTCTGCGTAGCACGCCAACTCAGTTGACGATTTGTCCTAGCTCGCCATCTGACTTGACGTTTAATCCCTTTGCATACAAATATTCCAAACTTCTTCCTTTAAGTGTTGTTCTATCAAACAATTTCCTCTTATATAAAAATTTATGTTTAATATGTAAAGATTTAGTAGTGATATATGGAATGATAACCTACATCTTACTAGTCACCATAACAATTGGTTCCATGAAAGAAAAAAAAGGTCAACAAGCTAGGTTACCATCAAATCCCAAAAATTCCCTCTATCCAAGGGCGACATCCAAAAGACCGGCCTTATTCTTTAGAAAAAATGTACATTGCAAACAAAATTATTTCTTAATTGTAACTTCATCAAGAAGGGTGAAGTAATTTCATCAAAAAGGGAGAAGTCCAAGACAAGAGATTAAGTTCATTTGTTTTTTGTTTTTAAATTTTTTTGTTTTCCGCTTTTTATAAACAATAAAACATATTGTTATAACATGTGTTATTAAAGTGTTGGATTCCCACATTCTATATTAGTCCCACATCGGTTAGAGATTAGTATTACACCTCCATTGGTTTGTATAAATAAGGTCTTTGCCTCCCACTATGAGATTACACCAATAAGAGATCTTTTTTCATATTTTCCTCTTCCTTCTTCATGCTTATTCAAACACGTTATCAGCACGAAGCTCTAATGGAAGGAAATAAGCGAGAGCATCTCAGTGAAGCCGCTATTTGCGGATTCTCCACTTCGATAATAGGTATGGTTCTTTATGTTTATTTATTCTACATATGCATACCCAAGGTGCAGCCTGATGTTGATGTTTATACATCTCTTGGCATACCGTTAGGGCAAAAAGAATAATTTTTATCCATACGTCTTACTTCTTTTAGTTAACTCTGATAGCACTCCGATGTTGATCGCATATAGATCTCTCGGAGAGAACGCTGGAGTTATTCTTTACTTCTTTCTTTCTTTTGTATATATGTGTAACTCCACATTTTCTAAAATAAGAGAATTGGTTATTCTTCTCTATCATGATTATTTATATATTTTCTATATATTATTTTCTTAGAATATTTAAATTATTTTATGAGTTAGTCATTTTTTCCTATTATGATCTTCTACTAATTATTTATTAGATATTATTTCTCTACTACATTTTTATATTTTCATTCAAATAATTTTGTATGCATTTTCTAATTTGTTATTGACCATCCCAAGTAAGCAGATCGAGCTCATTTATTTAGGGCCAGCAAGCCAGCCCACAGCTTCTCTATTAGACCAACCATCAGGTGGAATTTCGAACCCACAAGTTTCATTAAAACCAAACTCTTATTAACCTTAGCCCACATCCCTCGTTCAGATCAGAGCCAATTATACCCAGCCATTAGTAAGGCCCATCAGTTATTACCAATCCAATTCCTTGAGCCATATTCATAGCTTATCAACCCACACTTAGTCATTCAATTCACCAAGCCCAGCCCAGCCAGTTCGTTTAAACCCAAACAAACCACTCCAAGTCAGTCGAACAGTCTAACCCATTCCATTTGACCCACTCCTTCTTCCTTTCTTCTTAAATTCTGTGGGCAACAATCAACGGAGGAAAGTCGCAGCGCATCTCCGGCGAGCGACCACCCATTGACCAACCTAGGCATTCTCGAAGCTTCGCTGCCACCGACCTACTTTCGTTCATCCTCACTGTTCCTTCGCCCACCGCCTTACGATCGTCCATCTCCGCCGTTCGCTGCTAACCGCCGACTCCATCCACGCGCCTATAAGCCGTATCCCCTTCTTCTTTATCATCCCCTCACACCACGGCGAAGCTCTTCCCCTCCACCATTCGCCTCCTCCTTCTCCTCCATTGACGATTGAGCTAGCGGCCATGGCGTCGGGAGAAGCTTCACTCGACCGCAGCCAAGTGTCGACGAATACTGGTGAGTTTGTCTTCTTCCTTCCTCTAATGAATCTGTTGATCGACTCATTGACTCCATTCGGTTCTCGCTTCTTAACAGATCTGGAGTCGAGCCATATGCATAACAGTCATGGTGACCTCCATTGCTCCGGCAACAATTGGCTGTGGTGTGCATCACGCCTAGCTCACTGTTCTTCTCCATCTCGAGTCGTAGTCATTCCTCGAGTGATCGGTGAGTCTTCCTTCGATTGTCCAATTTGTTCCTTTCAAATGATCGAATCTAAATCAAATACTTCACCCATGATTATGTGTAAGATCAGTAGAGTGCAGTGTCTTCACCATATTGTGACCGATCCACACTCGCTCACCAAGCAGGCGGCAACAGAGAGCACATGTTTCGCGCATGTTTAGGGGATTAGAGGCAGTTCAATACGAACCAGTAAGAACTCTTGGCTCTAGTTATTGAATTATCCCTGGGATCTTAATTCCTTTGCTTCTTTCATTTCTTGGATCGAACTATCAAGAGAAATTAGCTTGAATCATTTTATGTTCTTGCATGTCGGGTGTTCGACGAAATGCCTGAACCAATCTTATTTCCAGTTCCGAACCAAGAACTACAGTATCGACCTTCGAGGACACAGTCGACTACATCTTTGGCAAGTATATTACTCTTCCCTCTCTACTCTAGGATCTGGGTTTGTTATGTTAGCCTCAGTGATTGAGTTTGAATAGGAAGTGAACAAGTGCAGGGCGGGCACAAGAATTTGAACTACTGTGTGGCCGTTGGATTCAAATACAGGCATTGGATTAGGTTTTAGATCGGGCTACTTGCTGTAGCACATTGCAGAGTTCTACTGGTGCGTGGAAGTAGCCGTTGAGTTCAAAAATGAACTCAGGTAGCCTTAGGGTTAGCTGTTGGTCAAGGTATGTGGTTGTACAGATCATTGGAAGAACTATGTGTTTGGGCCAAGAATTGTGAGTGTCATATTTTGGGCCTGGCCCAGTTTTGGACTAATATTCAAATGGCAACCCATTATTGAAGGGGCTGCCTATTGAGTAAGGAAGTTGTTGGGTTAATTATGAGCAGATTAGGGTGAGGCATGTATAAGATACATTGGTTAAGCAATAATGGATGATTTGTTAGTTGATTTCACAATTGATCAAGAAGGGTTTTGTTAAGGATTAATGAGTGTTAGTAATGGTAAGAGAGGATGATAGGGTTAGTTAGAAATTAGGAATTTGCTTTAGAAATAATCTCTAATTATTATTTTCCTATTTTAGGTGATTAAAAGACATTGCTAGTGTCCGGAAAGAGGCAGTTACATGTATCTTGATTTTACTGTCACTTGCATGCATGAGCACATACACTTGTTGTCATGATACTTGCTTTACTTACTTCACTTGCTTGCATGATTCTCGTGTCGGGTGGGGGACATTCTAAAATATGTGATAAGACTAATATTGGACCACTCTCGTGCCTAATAGCATATTATTATATGTCTGATATCCATTACATGCGTGATTGATAGCATTTTCATCAGACATGTCTGATTCTTGCGTGACTGATAGCATATTATTCATTTAATATGCGTGATACATATTAGTCCCCACATGTTGATGATGTCCAATTACACATGTTCACGTAGGTAGTGCATATTTTTGATTATCTCATATTTATCGATCTTTTATTTACTCTTGCGTTACTTGTTTCCTTGATATCCTGTTGGTAAGTATTATTGAGTTAAATTATGCTTTGCTCCATCCTGACTGGATCGTTGATTACAGGTGAGACTCGTCCCTTAGAGGGTTATGGCCAGCAGAGGGACCTAGCAGCGAAGCTCACTCCGGATGCTGAGATGTAGATTCATGTATAGAATTAATTGGATGTATTGAGATTAAGGATGTTGAAAGTATTGATAGCCCTTATATTCTTTATCGGCTTTGTACCCGGATATTCATGTAAAAGGCTGTAATAACTGCATAGTGATCTGTGATAGTTTTCGTATTAGTAGCTATATTGTGATAGACGTTGTGATGAATATACAATATTATTTGATGATGACTAGACTAGACTAGACGGATGACTACCGCTGTCAACGACAGCGTAGGTCGGACATGACTCGATTCGTACTCGATTATTCGGGAGCGGGTCGTGACATGTTTTTGTGGTGGTCCATGCAGGTCTCATCTTAATAGTACTTAGGATTCGGGTACTATTAAGGGCCTGTTAGAAAATAGGAAACGCATCACAGCATAGGCCGATTTATAATTGCATATTTTGTATTTTAGTATTCCATGGGAGGTTGTGGTTTTAATCGTTTGGCTTTCATAGAATTATTATTTTTTCCATCTTTTAGATTTATGCTAAGAGTATTTCTTTCAAATCTCCTCCTTTAAGCTCAAGTCTATTAATATACCATTTCAAACTTCTCTATTTTTTTCTCTAGAATCTATAACCATTCACTATTTAGAGTTTAACTCATCATTTAGCAAGTTTATTGAACCTCTTAAAATAGCCATTTCAAATTTCTCTATTGATTTTGGTTAATAATCCAATTTGATTTTCTCTAACCATTCCAAGCCCAAGTATTTCATTTAGAGCCATAGAGCTCATATACTAGCTATTTGACCCGATCTTCTCCCCAAAACTTTTCATTGGCCGTAAGGAATTATATTTTCAAAATAATTCTAGTATAGGACAATATTCCTAAGCAATTTCCAAGAGCCAATAACAATTCTATCATTGGTTTCTTCCACTCAAAACTTCACCGTTTCTATTCACCCCGAATCCAACTCAATTAGCCATAGTCGAATTTTGATCAATTCTGTGTCTATAAGCTTCACTTCGACCATTGAGTATTAGAGAAAGGTTGAAGAACGGATACTACTTTTGGCTTAGATCAATTCTTATGGTTCTTTTCTTCCTATTGATAGTCGATCCCTTGATTCTCAAGAACATATATTTATACTAATACTACATGTCCTTCCTAGTGTGATTGAAACTCCTTGGTAAATTGGAAATCTTGCTTAAATTTGAATTATCAAAGTGCTTCTTTGAAATTCTATGGATAACTGTTGAGAGACTATTCGGTAACCTACTATGGCGTGGCAGCCGCGTAGTGCAGCCATTTATCTGAATCATGGAAACTACGGGTCCACTGCAGCGAGCAGCGCACTGGTGAGGCATGGGCTCTAAGTCGAAGTGATTTCATGTATGTATAGGTTTTCGGATATTATTAAGATTATGTTTCGATCGTTTGAAGTTGTTTTGTCCATATCATTTGAAATGGGTAAAGTTTAAAGATTATTCAGTACTTATCATTCTTGAGTCATGGAGCCAAAAGTTCACTGTAGCTAGATGTATACTGGCGGGGCATAAATTCCAGGTAAAGTGATTTCGGATATGCATGGGTTCCGGATACTATTAATACTATATCCATGTCCTAAATTTACGTTGTTTGGCCTCTTATCACCATTGGAAAACCATACCGGAATTAGTTTAATCTGTTTGATTTTGTCCTAACTTGAAGATTCTATTCCTAGCAGCTCTCATATATCACTTCTAATACCATAGCCAAAAGGACTAAGGATTCCTATAGAATTTCTACTTGATTTTTCCTAGAGATAGGACTATTTCAAATACCATTTGCTCAATCTCTTTTCATAGCTCAAACTCAGGTGTATTTTGTTGATAATTACATATTTTTGATAGATACTTTGCAAATAGCTATGTATACTAGAAAGGTAATATATTTTTGTGAATGACTATGGGCATGTCTTTATGTATATAGGGGAGCATAGATAATTATCTATTAACCTTATTAACTCCTTTCTAGTAAGGGCATCCTTGGGACCCATAAGTTAGACATGCAAAGGTAGAACGGTAGTAGAATAAGACTATGGTAAGCAGGTTTGGCAATAAATTTTTAGAGACTTTAAGGCTTGTGACTTATTCAAGAGGAGGATGACAGAACCGTTAGTAGTGTTATCGGATTCGTAAAGGATTATGATGCTTTATGATTAAAGGTAAGAAAAAGGAAATTATATGGAAGGATAGAAAAATCTGTAAGTGAAAGGTTGGTGAAGAAAGAATAGGTTCTTCCACAGAAAAAGTGAGTGAGCTTGAGAAATGATGATCAAGTTGCGAATCACTCAAAGGAATTGAATTTTTGAGATTAGACACATAAAGGATGGATATGACCGAAGAAGGATTTAATAGGTTTTGGAAGGGAATCGTTGTAATAATGAGGAATTAAGACCCGGGATAATTGAGTTGAAATTTTGTTGGAAGATTAACAAACGTTGGGGATTCAAATTTTGTTAAAATTTTGTTCTAAGACATCATATTCATGATGATCTCAAGGTTGAGTACTTAATAGTCAAGGACCCCCGGTGCCATAGATTTCTCTAGATGAAAGATATGATCACCATAAAATGTTCATACTACCAGGTGATCTCCATGAATAGCTCAATCTATGTTTTTGAGATTATAAGACTGTTGCAGCCTATAATTCAGGTATGTTTAGGATTACTTCACAATTGAAGTTATGTGGTGAAGAAGTGACAGAGCATTCCATGCTATTCACCACATTTCATGCGACTAATATGACCCTACAACAACAGTATAGGGAGCAAAATTTTAAGAAGTATTCCGAACTCATTGCTGTTTTACTCGTGGCTGAGAAAAATAATAAGTTATTGATAAAAAACAACACTAGTAGACCCAACTAGGTCTGCACCAATTCCAGCTGAAGTGAATGCGACTAGTGCTCGACAAAATACTAGGGGTCGAGGAAATTACAGAGGTAGAGGGCATGGACGCCGTGGGAGCCAAAGAAATATTGGCTACAATCCGGGTCCAAGGAACGACACAGTTCAAAAATAAGGAATTTAATCCTCGAAGAAACAATTGCCCAAATTCCCAATCTAGCTACTCCAACTGATATTTGTAAACGTGGTGGAAGAGTTGGTCATTGGATGTGAAAATGTCGCACCTCACAAAAGAAAGTGAACGAGTTTGAAGCCTCAAAGGGTGTGGAGACTAACCTCATGACAATACAACACACGTGGATTTTAATGATTTCTTCCAAAATAAGGATGGAAACGCAATTTCGGAAGACCAGTTCAACGCCATCATATGCGAAGTCAATGAATAGATGTTTTATGCTTATCTAAGTTTATTTACTTTCCACTTTCAATAAGTTGGTCATTATATGATCAATAGTCTAAGTAGTTTACTATCTTTGAAGCAGTTTTTCAAGTTATAATAATTGGCAATATGCCAAGTTTAAATATTTAGTAGCATATTAATATATTATTTGTTTTTATTTATCTTTGAAAGGTATGGACAATGATGATGTCATATACTTGATTGATAGTGCAACAACTCATACTATATTGAAAACTAGGAAGTTTTTCACAACATATGCCTCAAACACTGCCAAGGTGACCACAATTGTTGGACCTTTGCAGATTATAGAAGGTTATAGTAAGGCCGATGTTGGTGTTGCCAAATGGACCACACTTAGTCATTCGAAATGCATTAATAGACGTATCGTAAGATATTTAGTGTCCGTTTGGATATGTTTTCTGAATTTTTTTTCCTGAAAACAGTTTTCTGAAAAGAAGTTATAAGGTTGTTTTCTGAATATAGAGATTCAGAGTTTGCGTTTGGTTGCTTTCATCTGGAAAATAATTTTCTGAAAAGAAAATTTCAGATTTTGTTTGGTAAAAAATTCAGATTCTGAAAAATAATTATTAATTTATTATGTCAATAATTTTTGTGTCCAGCTTTGGTGTCCAGTATCTATGACACCATCTTGTTGTATCCATGTTGATGTTGTCCTTGCCACAATAGCTCGGGTCCTTTCCTAGATCTCCGACGACCACCGGTCTTCGACAACCGTTGTGCACGATCTCCAACGAGAACCCAAAATCAAAACCCTAACCCTAAGTCGACCATGTCCAGGCGATCGTCGGTTTTGTTCGCGGTCGTCGACGCGGCTCGACGGATTTGGCGCCATGGCGAGGCGGTGGATGCCATTTCCGACGTCGATCTCGTCCGCGTCGTCGTCGTCGTCCTCGTCCTCGTCCTTCCCTTCGTCGCCACCGAGGGCCCTAATCGCGATGGAGGTAGCGCTCTTCTTCGACTTTGAGGACTTTTCTTTCCGAAGAAGACCATCGGGGTGGGTTCGTCGTTGTCTCTGCCATCGAGAGATTTTTCGTGCTCGGCGTCCATGTCACGACCCGCACCCAGTGTAAGGGTACAAGTGGTTAACCACGCCCAGCCTACGCTACAGAATCGGCGGTAGAACGCTGTTCTAGGTCACTGTCTAAACCAACTCACGCAATTATATACTGTACTTGTCTTAAATCCCAACTCCGAACGGAGGATAAGTACAGAAATAATATAACTCAATCACAGTCTAAGCACAATAGGATAACACAGAATTCTATAACTAAAAGAAAACAATAAAGACTACTAAATGATAGTATCTCAAACAACTCAAAATAAGACAACTCTCAAATTATTACAATTCAAGTTCTAGTAAAGAAATCTAAAACAGTCTACTAAACTAGTCTTCCAATCACTCCTGAGAGTCGGGGCCAAAGGTAGCTAATCCCTCTCCAGATCCATAGTGAGTAGGACATGCATCCTCAGGGCTAACATCTGTAATATTTCAACAGGTCCAGTCAGGATAGGAACGAATACATCTCATCAAGTAAATTCAAGTAAATGACAAAAACTATAAAACAATTATAGACAATTATATTGATGAAGCATGGGAGTTCGAGACAGTTTAAGATGTAAAACAATAGTAAAAAAAATAAAAGTAAAAGCTGTGAAACAAAATATCATGTCAATGAAGACTGTAAATAAAAGCTAGCTGAACTAGAATAATGTGATATGAGTCCAGTGGTACAATATATGTCAAGTGTGATTCCATTCAATGATCCAAGTAGGGTGATTCTTGTAATGATTCTTGTGATGATTCTAGTAAAGATTCTTGTGGTGATTCTAGTAAAGATTCTAGATAATACTCACAGTGTGTTTTAAAATACTGAGATCGACATGTAAACGGCTAGGGGTAATCCGGCACATCACACACTGTCCAAGTGTGGGATGGCTATCGTTCTTGTATAATTCACAGGGAGGTGGTTCGAGTATTTAGGAATATTTACATGTCTACTCAAGTATTGTCCCGTCCGACAAATATAAGTGAATCCATAACACGACACGTAAATCAAAAATAAATCTAGCCAGAACATGAAGGTGCTTGTAGGTGATTCTTGTAGTGGTTCTTGTAATAGAGGCTGGACAAGTATGGTATGAGTGTCGTATACATGAATTCCAGAAAATATCAATTCATGTTTGTAACCGAGAATCAAATAGAACTTACTAAAACTGAAATATAGAATTCGACAAGTAAATGAAAGAACTATCAGAGAATGTATTCGTCTGACAATCCAAGCTGCTGATGAGGATGTGTAACTGAACTGGAGTGATGTAAACCTATTTAAGGTAACCACAAGTCACAACATGGTCTAACATATTACAAGAAAGGGCTACAATGCAATTCTACATGCTTCTAAGTCCTTCTAGGTCAAAGTCAACCTTGGTCAACTCTGGTCAAACCTGGTCAACTCTGGTCAAACTTGGTCAGCACTAAGTCAACTAGTCCGTTTACTAATTTTTAGGTCACACACAAATTTACAAGTCATTCCGAATTCGTTTGAGGTAAAATGGACTCCAGATGAGCAAACTAGGGTTTTTGGAGAAAAGAAAATAGGGTTTGCTCTATGGAGGCTATGAGTTTCTACAAATGAGAGAGGGGGGGCTGCTTGTGGCAGGCCATGGTAGGGGGTGTTAGGGTTAGGGTTTGCACATGGGCCAAGCACTCCATGAGTTGCTAAAAGGCCCATGTCAAAAAGGGTTAAAAAGGCCTATGTAAAAATGACTTTAAATCATTAATTTATTGCCAAAAATAAAGTAAATTCTTAAATTAATTCTATAGGTCAACAAATAATTCTAATTATCATATTAGGCTCTTAATGAAGGGTGACTAAGGTCAAACCACCTTATGCTCCTCAAAACACCAATCAAGCTACAAAGCATCACATTAATAAATAAATTAATAAGAAAATTCAAATAAATACATAATGACTAAAATACCCCTAAATTAAAAATATGGTGGTTACAAATCTACCTCCCTTAGAAAAATTTTGTCCTCAAAATTTAAGATGGTTGCACTTCTTCTAGGTTAAACTCCCGACAATCAAGGTCAAAAAAATTATATCTAAAACATGCAAAACATGGTCCCACTGGTCGTAATTCACAGTCTTGAATAGGGTTACTTTACTATTTAGCACATCACAAGATTATCCTGATAGGCACAAATGAAATCACACAACAAGAAGGGGGAAGAAGGATAGGAAAGACAGATCCTGCTAACCCATCACCTGCAGCATCGGTCTCCTCGACCCTCAGTGCAAAAACTCCACCCCTCTGGTGTTGGGTATGGTGCTGTGCTACAGGTGGCCTAGCTCCCTCTCTCTGACCCTGTATTCCACCAAGTAGGGGTGCCGAGGGGCAATCCTTTATCTGGTGAGCCTCGGATCCATAAAATAGGCAAACTTTCAACCTCCTCCTACAAGACTCCCAAATGTGTCCCGACTTCTTGCAATAGGCACAACTCTGCATCCTCTGATCCTGACTTTGAGGCTGATGCTGTCCCTGCTGAACCCGAGATGGTGCCTGCATCTGCTGAGGCTGGTGTACTAACTTTTGTACACAGGGACGCTTTCCACTCCCACTGGCCCCTCCTGAATCATCTCGACTCCTCTTGGACTTGAGCTCCAAGTCATCCTCTCTTGCCATAGCTCCCAACAGAATCTCCTCAAAAGTAGCATTTCTGTTGCTCTTGGTCAAGGACTTGACTTCCTTAACCAAGCCCTTGCTGATCCTCCTAGCCTTCGCTGTCTCGCTAAGGCCCTCCACAAATCTGCCCAGGCGGCAGAACTCTCCAGCATACTCTTCTACTGTCAGGTTTCCCTGAACCAGGTTGTCAAACTGCGTCTCCAAAGCGCCAAATGCTGTATCGGAGAGGAACTTCTCTTTGAAAAGCTTCTTGAAAGCCTTCCAAGTCTGCCCCTCTGTACTTACCCTGGGGTCGGTCTGGTACCATGTACGGGCAAGGTCCTGTATCTGGCTGCCCGCTGTCTCTATCTGGAGCCGGGCTGGTATCTTTGCAAGGCGGAAGATCTTCTCTATGTGCTCGATCCAGTCGTCCGTATAAAGGATACCCTCCGTACCCTAGAAGTCTCGCGAATGCATCTTCTGAAATTCCTGAATGCCCGGTGTCTTCGGCTGGTATGGCTGAACCTTCCCTCCTTGCGGCTGGGCAGTCACCTTCTCCACTATTACCATGGCTAGCTGATGGGCATTGTCAATGCCCTGCCTTATGTCCTCCACCGGGCGCCGCTGATTCTCCATCATCTGCTGCATGAAGGCGAAGAACTGTGCCATATCAACTGTCCCCTGGGGCGGTGGTGGTAGCATCCCCTGAACTCCTGGGGCAGTCCTCAGAATCGGTGGAGGAGAACCCCCAAAAGCTGCAGACGCTCCCACCTGAGTTGGACCAAGAGGTGCTACGGTCCCAGGGTCCTGCTGAGTCGGACGAGAAGTGGCAGACCTCTCAGTGGTATCCCTTAGGCCAGAGCGTTGCGATCGTGTCTCCACCATCCTGAAGACAGATCAAACAAAGAATCAATTACTGAGAAGGAAGCGATATAATCAAAGGAGGACAATTATTTCAAAAGAAGGCAATTATCAGCAAGAATGTGTAGATGGCACGAATTAGATCAGAATTTTTTCCTAACTGTGATTGAATACCTCTCCGCTAATGCCTATTTCTTAGTTCCTATCGCAGGCTCGTAGCAGTACAACTAAGTCGCCGTACTACCACGATATCGCAATAATGCGAATCTCGACCTGCATGGGCCACCACTAAAAATGTGTCACGACTCGCACCCAATGTAAGGGTACAAGTACGTAACTATGCCCAGCCTACGCCGCGGAATCAACGGTAGAATGCTATTTTAGGTCACTATCTAAACCAACTCACACAATTATATAATATACTTGTCTTAAATCCCAACTATGAACGAAGGATAAGTACAGAAATAATATAACTCAATCACAGTCTAAGCACGATAGGATAACACAGAATTCTATAACTAAAAAAAACAATAAAGACTACTAAATGATAGTATCTCAAACAACTCAAAATAAGACAACTCTTAAATTATTACAATTCAAGTTCTAGTAAAGAAATCTAAAACAGTCTACTAAACTAGTCTTCCGAGCACTCCTGAGCGTCGGGGCCAAAGGTAGCTAATCCCTCTCCAGATCTATAGTGAGTAGGACATGCATCCTCAGGGCTAACATCTGTAATATTTCAACAGGTCCAGTCAGGACAGAAACGAATACATCTCATCAAGTAAATCCAAGTAAATGACAAAAACTATAAAACAATTATAGACAATTATATTGATGAAGCATGGGAGTTCGAGACAGTTTAAGATGTAAAACAATAGTAAAAAACAAGGAAAATAAAAGCTGTGAAACAGAATATCATGTCAATGAAGACTGTAAATAAAAGCTAGCTGAATTAGAATAATGTGATATGAGTCCAGTGGTACAATATATGTCAAGTGTGATTCCATTCAATGATCCAAGTAGGATGATTCTTGTAATGGTTCTTATGATGATTCTAGTAAAGATTCTTGTGGTGATTCTAGTAAAGATTCTAGACAATACTCACAGTGTGTTTTAAAATACTGAGATCGACATGTAAACGGCTAGGGGTAATCCGACACATCACACACTATCCAAGTGTGGGATGACTATCGTTCTTGTATAATTCACAGGGAGGTGGTTCGAGTATTTAGGAATATTTACATGTCTACTCAAGTATTTTCCCGCCCGACAAATATAAGTGAATCCATAACACGACACGTAAATCGAGAATAAATCTAGCCAGAACATGAAGGTGCTTGTAGGTGATTCTTGTAGTGGTTCTTGTAATAGAGGCTAGACAAGTAAGGTATGTGTGTCGTATATATGAATTCCAAAAATATCAATTCATGTTTGTAATCGAGAATCAAATAGAACTGACTAAAACTGAAATATAGAATTCGACAAGTAAATGAAAGAACTATCAGAGAATGTACTCGCCTGACAATCCGAGCTGCTGATGAGGATGTGTAACTGAACTGGAGTAATGTAAACCTATTTAAGGTAACCACAAGTCACAACATGGTCTAACATATTATAAGAAAGGGCTACAATGCAATTCTACATGCTTCTAAGTCCTTCTAGGTCAAAGTCAACTTTGGTCAACTTTGGTCAAACCTGATCAACACTAAGTCAACTAGTCCGTTTACTAATTTTTAGGTCACACACAAATTTACAAGTCATTCCGAGTTCGTTTGAGGTGAAACGGACTCCGGATGAGCAAACTAGGGTTTTTGGAGAAAGAAAAATAGGGTTTGCTCTATGGAGGCTACGAGTTTCTACAAATGAGAGAGCGGGGGGGGGGGGGGGGGGGGGGGGAGGGCGCTGTTTGTGGCCGGCCATGATAGGGGGTGTTAGGGTTTGCACATGGGCCAAGCACTCCACGAGTTGCTAAAAGGCCCATGTCAAAAAAGGTTAAAAAGGTCTATGTAAAAATGACTTTAAATCATTAATTCATTGCCAAAAATAAAATAAATACTGAAATTAATTCATAGGTCAACAAATAATTCTAATTATTATATTAGGCTCTTAATGAAGGGTGACTAAGGTCAAACCACCTTATGCTACTCAAAACACCAATCAAGCTACAGAGCATCGCATTAATAAATAAATTAATAAGAAAATTCAAATAAATACATAATAACTAAAATACCCCTAAATTAAAAATGTGGTGGTTACAGTCCACATCGTCGAATTTGAGGACTTCTTCTTCTTGGGGGAGGGAGTACTCGTCGTAGACAAGAGACGGAAGAATAACAACGTAGATTTTTTTGATGGTGGTGGTGCATACAAGAGAAGGAAGAAATTTTATAGTGGAGGAGAGAAAGAGAGAAAACCCTAGAAATTTTGTGATGGTGGTGGTGCAGACCAGAGAAGGAAGAAGAACACCGTAGATTTTTTTTGCAGAGAGTTTTTCGGGGGGAAGGGGAGGGGGAGGGGTGTGGGACCCGCTGAGATTTTTTTCTTTTTCAGGAAACAACTTTCAATTACTTTGTAAAAGTTGCTCTCTGAGTGTTTATTTTTCAAAAATATTTGGGAATTTTTTTTCTAAGTGTTTGATGCCAAACACATGTTATCCTCCTGCTTATGTTATAACTCAGAAAAGTGAGTTTATAACCAAACGCAACCTTATTCTCTAGTAGATCTAATAGAAATCTACTCATCTTTAGAGATATTCGAATAAACGGGTTAATTTCATGTTGAAACCATGAACGATGATGGTAAAGAGTATCTTTGTATCACCTCTAATGTTGGAAACAATAAGCTCACATTAGAAAAGTGCAAGTTAATCTCCTCGGGGCTATATCAAACTACTCTGAATGTAGTAGAATCTCACCCCATCACTAGCAAAAGGACAAAGGATCCAAGGAATCTAATCCTTTGGCATGACAGATTAGGTTATCCAGGATCGATTATGTTGAGAAATATTATCAACAATACTAATGGGCATGATTTATCATACCAAAGTATTTTCTTTCCGCTCCCAGATAACTGGATACGAGTCGGACACGTCCAGCCTATGCTGTCGTTGACAACGGTAGTAAGCTGTCTAAACCTCAATGATCACAAGATCAACTCATCACAACACTAACACGTACTATCATAAACCATATCACAACACAGAATTCCACTATGCTTTAGAAGTATACTTTTATAATGGATGTCTGGAAACAGATCCGATAAAATATAAAGTACATTCTAAGCTATTATTACAGTCATCCAACCTATACGATACAACATTGAACAATACAACACAAAGCCCTACTACAATACTGCAATGTCACTATGCTCTAGATATCCAGATCCGTAGCTGGCTCCACCACATGAGCTTGGTCATCTCCAGTCCTGCCCTCTGCTGGACCATAATAACTAGTGTAAAGCATCTCATCGGTCTCACTTGTAACGGATCCAGTCAGGAAAGAAGAAAAGTATAACCCTATGATATAAAATATACAATGTAAAACTGTAATGCAATGAACTAACATATAACTGAATATGAGAAATAACTGAATCGATAGAAAAATAGCAATTCACATGTGATTTGAAATACTAGTTCCTATGTGATTGGCTTGGGAGCACAATAGGCACAATAGCACAATAAGCACTACAGGGCTTTGATCACACAAAAACTAAGTATTTTCCCTAATTCCAACACAATCAATCAAGGTACAATAAAGAGAATCAATGTCCAATACGTGTCGCTCAAGTGTCCAGTATGAATAATTCAAGATAGAAAACAAAGTTATTCTCAAGTCATAGTGTACTTGCCTGGATTGCTGCTATGAGTCACAATCAGATCCTCGCTAGCTGTCAATTAATATAAACAATTCTTAGGACAATATTCTAAAATAAGGCTTGCTAATTTCTAATCAATTGTTTAACTAATAAACTAGCCTCTATAGAACACTAATAATTACTAACTCTATTAATCAATCTTAGTAAGCCTATTAGTAAATCTATATTGAGTGTTAAGTCAACACACCCCGGTTCAAAACTATTGTGTTAAGTCCAGTAACCATTGTTCTGACTTGATACAATAGGCCCATAGTTTGACATCAACCCTAATACATGAATCACTCCATCTATTACAATTAGCATATTCCCTATAGTGAACCCAACGTTCGAGAGCTTTGAATTAACTCCCCCTTCGTGTCCAACCATTCACTTTCAAGGTGTCTAACTGGACACGATCTTACTATGAATATCAATATATGTCGCTCTGTTACACGAGTCTGACACAGCCATCTATGCTAACTCCATACACTAACTTGCACCCTATCTCGTGTCTTCACAGTCACCAGTGGTGTCCTTTGTACACGACACATCTTTGTATACAACCAGTCATAACCCTGTGTCTCACTGGACATACCTCGACATCATCCATGAAGTGAACCTAAGAACGCGCCCAGAATAACATCAATAAGGAAAAGAAGTATACATGTGTCTCACATGAGTTAACCTAAGTCCCATTGTGTCCGATTGGAATGGTGTGTAGTCTAAGAACTCCTCTGTGACCAATCATCGAACACCTTGCGTGCAGAAGAAGGAAAAGATGTTATAGAATGATTTCTTGATTTCAAATTCAAAGGAATCAAAGAAAAACCCAAAGGAATCAAAGGCAACTAAATTAATCAAAGGAAACTAAATTACTTACTGCTCCGGTTCTTTTGATCGATTCCCGAGCCAACCGTTCTCTTATGCCAAGTCGATCTTCAGTTCTTGATCAGCCAAACAATCCTTAAGGTCAATAAATCGATCGGAGCTGTGACATTTCGTCGGAGAAGATGAAGTCGACGACTACGAGCAGTCGAACGAAGAGAAACCGCCACAGAGGATGAACTCGCGGTGCTGCATGTTGTATCCTCCGTCCTGTCGACGCCGAGGAAGGCCTTGCGCCTAAGCGCCTCTTGCCAAAAAGGTCGCATCACCATGGCCATTGCTCGAGAGATCAGGGTTACGATTTGGGACAAGGTCGGGGGAAAAATAGGGAGGAGGAAAAGAACGAAGTCGAGGTAGAAGTTTGGCAGGGCTTCGCCGGATGAATGAGAGAATGAAGAACAAGGAGGGGGTCGGCCTTATTTATAGATGCGGCTTTGGTTGGCCGTTAGCTACAGACGGTGGTTGTCACTCCTGTTTTCCGTTACACGCATTTTTAGTATACGTGTACGAAATTCTGACTTTTGTCAGGTGACCCGTATTTTGACTTGTCTTGTTTAGCCTAGTCTTGCTTTAATCTTGCTTTAGTTTAATTCGGTTTTGTTCAACTTAGCTTGGCTTGGCTTGACTTGACTTGGTTTGTTGTGGTTTGAGATGAGAAGGGTTTGTAAAAAAACTAATTCCTCTCTCTCTCCTCCATTATTTCTCATTACTTCTTCATTTTCTTCATTTACTCCTTCCACCTACCAAGCCCTAGGCAAGTGCAACTTGCTTCATGATGGACCTCAAATTTTATTGTTCCAATGTCTTCTTTGTTTAATTCTAAGCCTCTTTAGAACTTGGAGATTTTGGTTTTGATGGTTACATTTTTGTAGATTTAAGTTTATAGTTTCTTCGATTCTTGGTTTTGATCTATTAAACTTTGTTATTTTTGAAAACTACTTGTTCCATCTTGTAGAGAATTCAATTTCATTCAGTTTAGACCTTTATTTTGCCCAATTTCGAGTCCTTTAGCCCAAGTTATGGACATTGGAAGTTTCTAAAACTTTATGGCCAAAAGCTTGCTGCTAGGGACGACACCTCGCGCACCTTTTGGTACGCACCTTTCACCTCGCGCACCTTTTGGTCCATGCACCTTGCACCTTTTGGTCCGCGCACCTTATACCTTGCACACCTTTTGGTCCGCGTACCTTGCACCTCGTGCACCTTTTGGTCCGCGCACCTTACACCTCGCGCACCTTTTGGTTCGTGCACGTTTTACCTCGTGCACCTCGTACCTCGTGCACCTGGAACCTTACGCACCTTTTGGTTCGAGCACCTTGCATCTCGTGCACCTCGTGCACATTACACCTCCCGTACCTTTTGGTTCACGCACCTTGCACCTCGCGCACCTTTTGGTCCACGCACCTTGCACCTCGTGCACCTTGCACCTCGCGCAACTCGTGCAACTTGTACCTCGCACACCTCGTGCATCTTACACCTTGTGCACCTTGTACCTCGCACACCTTGCACCTTGCGCCATACGCCTTTTATCCGTGCGCAAATCACTCTAAATGACTGTTTTTTGTCCGTTTAAGCTATTTTGTAGCTAGAATTTTGAAAAACTCAAAACATGAAAGTTGTAGATCTTTGTCTTAGCTTCCAGAATCTTCTTGTCTTACTTTAATCAAAGTTTATATGTGACATAGTTTCAATCACACATGGGTGTTCTCGATCTTTTTTGTATGTTTTTTCTCTCTCTATATTTGGCCTAAATTGCGACGACCTGACTTAACACTTGATAGTCTTGAGATAGTAACTTGAACTTGACTTGAACATGATAATATGAACCCGTCTTGATAACTCTTGATAAGTGGCCCGTCGAGGCACACTCCTGACAAGTACTCTTGACATGACAAGTAACCTGACATTACATGTATAATCTTGAAAGGCTGTTGCGACAGCTATCTTGACTTGGTAAGTAACTCTTATCTTGACATCGTGGTTGACTTTTTTGATTGTGTCTGTACGAGCTACCTGTCTCATCTTGTATCATGTCTATGACATGGATTCCTGGTTACCACGGTCAGGAATTCACAATAAATCTGACTAGGTTAATGATTAGATTGATCAAGTAGTTCATATAGAGAGATTTTTCCCAGTTACAGGCGATCCCGTTATCCCGGCCACACCTGAGGGACTTGTAGCCTGCCGACGAGTAGGGCATATTTCCAGCCCACTGTCATGTGGGGCACTTCTTGAAAACATAAGTACTGAAAGTACACCAGTAATCTTGATAACTCTTGTAACTCTTATAAATCACCTCGCCTGGATAACCTGGATAGCTGCAGGGCTTGTGACTGCGGGAACATCTCATTGCATCTTACTAGTAACTAGGCCTGTGATAATCCTAGTTAGCTAATGATAGCAAGCCATAGGACTTTATTGGCCGTGCCTGAATGCTTGCTCATGATTAGCATGGGAATCATATTCCGTCTCTTAATGCAAGCTATTGTTTTATTCTAACCTTGTCTTCTTGTCATTTAAGGCTGTTCATTTATTTATTCTTCTATTTTATTATCTGCTGGTTTTAGTTCCTTAATGAAGCCTCCCTTGTGGCACTTGCTCTTTCTGGGGTCTGATCTAGCTGGTTTTGTATGGCCAGATTTTGGAGTGATACCCGAGGAAATTCATACTTATCAGCCAGATGGTGAACACTAGACGTAATCCTGGCAACGAGTGGGTTTCTTATTTTCTCTTCCACTCTATTGTAAATTATTCTTTTGAGGCGTTTAGCCGCCGAGCAAGTGTTAGCTCTTGTTGAAACTTAAATTTCTGTCTACCTAAGGGCTGTTACATGATTGGCAAATCCTAGGGTTGATCATGTATGACTTAAACGCTTGCTAGTCTTCGCATTTTGTATAACTAGTTTTATGATCATCTAAATATGTAATATTTGGGATGCCTTACTTTGTATGTCTGATGATCTAACATCTTGTAACTTTTATTTGCTTGCTTGAGATTGAGACACTAGGCTTGTTCCTGACCATAGAGACTTATAGATTATAGTTTAACCCTCATACATCTAGACAGCCGTGACCGTGTTGCGAGGTGGGTTGTACTTTGATGTACGTAGCTCGCTGTGTCTGTCCCCCACTCTCTAGTATTCTGGTTCTGGGACGTGACACGGTTTAAGTGGTGGCCCATGCAGGTCTTGTAAATCAAGATGTATGAGGATTTTACTGAATAGATGTCTCAATCAGCATTCGCCCCTGATCTCTACTCGTGCTTTCTAATCTTTCAGAATCTTTGCCTGATAAGGTACTTTATCATTGATCTATCTTAGTCCTTCCTTATTGTTCTCCATGTCATTTTCTTCAGTGACATTGTTCCCGGTCCTACCGATCAGCCGACTGAAGCACCCCCAGAGAACCAGCAACAAGTGAACCAGTCGCAACCTGGGGACCAAACCCAGTACTCAGGGGCAGCATCCCGAGTCATGCCTTCTGGAGAGCAAGAGCAGCTAGTTCAGTCAGCCCAGCCTGCAGAGCCTGACCATAGAACCCTGATGGGACTCATCCGGGACTTGCTTGCATCACAAGACCGTCGGGGCGATGTGAAAGCACCCTGAATTTTGGGTTATTTTTTTTCTGATTGAATTAGTTTCGATAAATAATTTATTCTGTTTATTATCTTTAAATGTACTTTTCTGTGCCCTTGATATTTGGAGTGTCAGGGATGTTCAACTCTGGAAACCTTCTTCACGAGTTTTGTAGTAGACAGGATTACTTTCATGATTGTATATAATGTCCCATCCAAACTTGTACCCTTATACTCTTTTGCTTCGCACAACTTCGGGTCGAATTAGACCTTTTGATCATTAACTAATTTTCCCACTCTTTTTCTTGATCATTATTAGCACGTTACCGTGACTTTTAATTTGGGAGCACAAGACCAGTTATTTTCTTGAAACCAACTTCTCATGCATGATCTACTCGAGACACAGTTCACTTATGACCTTCGTGTCCCACTCAGACACACCATTTTGTGCTCCTTTTGCTTCACACAACTTTCCTGACACGTGACCCGATTTTATTTCACCCCACGGTGTCATATTTATATTCTGACTTGAATTGTGGATACCCTGTCGACCCAAACATGACAACCCCAAATATGGACATGGCCCACATTGAGCCTACTACCCGCACGACACTTGTGTCCCATTTATTGGAATCCCCACGTGCTACTTATTTAACCATGATCATCAACACCTATTTAAATTCGATTATTGCGCCATGTCCGATTTTGATCCAACCCGGCTCGACTGGACCCAACCCCAGCTCCATGTTACCCTCCATCATGACACCCTCAGCCTCATTACCCTTGAAAAATATTAAATACTCATTCTACCTATTTTTAATATTTAATGGAAAATTCTATTGATTTTAAACCCTTGGAATGGCCAATTTTCCTACAATTAATCATAGCCCTCAATTTTACATATTATCATCACAAGTTTCGATTTGAAATCAAACTAAAATACAAAACCAAGGGTTGGTAAATAAAGAACAACAAGTGCTCGTGTCTCCTAGGTGGATTCATGTCCAACACAATGCGACACAGCGCGTGTCCAAGCCACAGAGCATGAATCGAGTACCTACAGTGCACGTTTAACACGCTGTACAGAGCACATGTTCACGCATTTCGTGTACACGACACGACACGAGCTAGGACACGTGCTCGTGTCAGTGGGTACGCCTAGGGTTAGTCTAGGTCTGACATACCCTGAATCGCACCCAAGTGTCGCCGTGTCCGACTTACAAAGCCGTGTCCGAACCCAAAAACACAGACCGAACCATCAGTGCACAACCAGTGCGATGAGGATTACTCCCTCGACACGCCACGTGGGCCTCTGAAACTTGACATGTGGCGTGTCAGTCACTGCCCCATGGGGTGTGTCGAATCTCGTGTCCAGTAGTCGCGTGTCATGTCCGGTACAGCCCCCGAACAGCAGGGCATGCAGTCCCGAGCGCGCGCGGATGTGTTCCTGTGTCCAAACAGACACGACACCAGACCAAAATCACCTTAGTCAATTACAAACGTGTAAGCGACATCAAAATAATAATTTCTATTTAAACAAAATTCAAAAATCAATACGAAATGCCCATTGGGGCATTTCATCAAACACCTTAAACCTAGGTCGGATACGTGTCCGATACGGACACGAAATGGGTCCAAAATGACACGAAACTTTAGGGTTAGCTAGGGGACACCTAGATCTAGGTCTCCATGTAAAGAAATTCAGAATTTAATGAAGTTCACATAGATTTACCTATAGGTGACCAAATACAAGAAAAGCCTCAAATGGGGGGTTCCTCTTGCTAGCAAACTTCTCCAAATTGGTAAGAATCTGAGAAAAAAATTATAACAACAGCAAGAACACTTAATTTAAAACCTATTGCAATTTGTTTGAGGAAAAATGGAGCTAAAATGGAATTTCTAGGGATTTGTGAAGATGGAAACTCACCTCTTTCCAAAGCTTTGTTCTTCCTAAGAGGCTAGCCCTAATTTCTAGGAGAATACTTATAGGGTGGGAATCCCAAGGATGGGTCAAGTGGCCGGCCAACTAGGGATTGGGTTAGGGTTAGGTTCACATGGCTAATGGACTACTATGGCTAAGTTATTAAACCTTGGTTCAACCATAAGTCATGGCTTATGACTTAATGTCCTAACTTGAGTCAAATAACTAAACCATAGGTCAACTCTAGTCTAACTAGGGTTGCATGACCTAACCAAGTCCAACTCAACTAGGGTTAGCTCCTAGGTTAGTCTACTAAGGTCATTGCTAGTCAAAGTCAACCTAGTCAACCTTCATTCAAACAATTCCAAAATAATTCCTAAAAATTCCCATAAATTCAAATAAATTTAAATAACCCCGAAAATGACAAAAATACCCTCAAACTAGAAATGATAAACAAAATACCCTAATCACATGGCTAGGCTCTAGGTCAACCAGTTTCCAAGGTTACACTATCAAAACACCAAAGTCATAAGTCATCATTTAAAATAGTTTTAAATGATTAAAAATCACCAAAAATTATATCATGATTTAAATATCATTATTAAAAGACTAAAATTTCAAAATTACCCTCTTCTGGAAAACTGGGTGTTACAATCCTACCCACCTTATAAAAATTTCGTCCTCGAAATTAAAGGTGATCGTACTCCTTCTAGGTTAAGCCCCCAGCAATCATAGTCTCAGAAACCTATTTAAATCATACAGTTGGAAAGTGTAACCTATGGGGTCATGGCATGTAATATCAGTCTGGGATCTCATCTAGTTACACCAACTATGCTACAGTACTAGGCAATCACAAGGTATCAAAACATACAAGCAAGGGATGCATCAAGTATTCACAAAAATTGATACTAAGGTTAGGTCAAAACTCACCTCCAGCTAGGTCTGAGAACTAGAACTCCCTCCTGGAAACAGGGCCCTGGTTAGGGCAGGTATATCAGGACAGTGCTGCACTCAGCTGACCCACAGAATAGGTACAATCCTAGTCTCTTTCTACAGAAGTTCCACTTGTGTCCAGACTTTTTACAGTAGGCACAGATAGGCTCGGGCTCAGCTGGCCTCTGCTGGACAGGAGACTGGGCTGGGTATGATGATATAGGCTGGATATATGGGTACTCCTCAAACTCTGGGTAGGACTGGGTACTGCTCATCGCCCTCTTGAAGCTAGGCTCTCCTCCTGGAAGCACAGAGTCCCGCAGACGTAGCAACCTCTGGATTTGCTCCCTCATGGCCTCATCATGAACTCTCTGTGACTCTAACAGCCTTTCTTGGAAATATCCAAACACCTGGGCTGCGTCAAGTAACAAACCTCCGGGTGGTACAGTATGGAGTACCATCCCAAGGGGTAGGGAAAGGCTCTCGGTCCCAGGCAAATCTGCAGCTCTCTCCTGAACGACAAGAGATGAAGGAAGACTCTCTGGCGAGGCTACCACCATCTCCTCAATGGCAGGAGGTGCCACCACCCCCTGATCAGATGGAGGGATCACTACCTCCTGAACAATAGGAGGTGGAAGCACACTCTCAGTAGCTGCAGCTGCTCTCAGGCGACGGGCTCGGGTCATGGGTGCCATACTGGAAATGATAAAAAAATAACAATCATCAAGGCTGTACGGCAGTCTACCATCCTATCTGAAAACTGGTAATTATCTAAAATAAAATAAATATAAAGAGGTACTATATAAAAAAAATCACAATCAAAAGTTTTAAGGAACGAAAGTCAATAGCATTGAAGTCCAATCACGATATATATGTAGAGAGTGTGTTAGAGAGGAAAAAGCTAGCATTATGTAAGGGTTATGTGGTTTGTGTGAAATATACATGAAAGTGTATAAGAGAATTTGTGTCTCAACTATAGCTATCAAGTTACACTATTCATGGCATATTGGTTAAACAGTCTACAAGGCACAAGCTATTTACTCATAATATGCACGACTAACTATATATATATATATATATGTATACCTATATGTATAGAGAGGTAGAGATTTAATTGCATCTACACACATTATAACATGAATACAGAACTATACATATATATATCTATATAGCTATATGAACATAACATAGAGATGAAGGGTTAGGTTTTCATGGCAGTTGCGAACATTAGTGTAGAGTGTCAAGTGTACATGGGTTAAAACTTGAAATAAAGGGTTTGATCTTTCAGTTTAGTTCAACATTACATATTAGATCTGAAATTGAACTACGCATTTAGAAGCAATGTAAAAATATTAACATCTATTCAGTTTTCAAAATTTTGGAGAAATTCGAACATCAAAACCAACTCAATGGTTACCACAACCACAACCTAACATGTAAGAGTATGAATCCTAACATTATATACCTACACACAACAATGTATACGGCTCAAAACATTACAATTTAAAACTGCAAATTGAACTAAACACTTAGAATCCAGGGTTAAAGGTTTAATATGTACACAGTCTCAGATTTGACAAATTCAACACAAAACTCAATCAAATTCAACCAATTTTCTTTAAGACTTGAAACCCTGCATGTAACATACATGTGCAGTAATGTAAACAACAACTAATAACATGAAATTTAAATTTAATTTATGAGATTAATCTGGGAAAAAGAGAACTAGTCACTGATACTGTCCTATATTAGAATCATTAGGATTTGAGAAATTAACATCAACATATTAATATGCATTTAGATAGGTTGGTAATCAAGTGTAGCATGCATACGTGTCAGGCAAGCACCTGTGTCCACTATATATATATATATATTTTAAGGTAATACAAGAAATAATGGCAAGAAGAAAATAATGATAAAATCTGTTCTGCTTATCTATTTAAAAGAAGGAACCATTTTAAAACCAGAGTTACAATAGCAAATCTAAGTCAAGGTCTAGCAAAATCATTGATTTATTGAATTAAGAAGAAATTTATAGCAAGAAGTTACACTAGATTTATAATGACAGCTAAGCCACTCCTACTCATACTCCTACTCCTAAGTTATTTGATGAAGGAGTACAATTTATAACAACAGAATGGTACGATAGAGATGATATGTTTAAAAACCTTCTCAAGATACAATCTGATAATCATATGCGTCTGTCCGAAATCATGTTACTCAGAGTCCTCGCCATGCCAGTAAGCAAGGCTGTGATAAACGATAGGTTCCATAACTGGGGCATGCACCTCTATGATCATGTCGTCTGGAATTCTCGCTATGCCGACTAGTATAGCTGCAAGAAATTCCAAATCTCATAACCAAGATACGTACATCCGAAGTCAGGTCTCTATGTTTTTGCCATGCCAGCTAATATGGCTGCGATAAACTACAAGCTCCATAATCAAGTAGACGTTTTACCATTCCTGTATTCCCGTCAACATATGTTATCAGAAAAATATCGTAACTCAGGCCATAAAATTCATCTCGATAGGAAAATCAAAATCAACAACGATCCAACCAAAATCAAATTCAATGATCAAGGAGTGAGAGCGAACAAAACAAGGGGAAGGATTTCAAATTGAAGTTTAAATAAGATTCTCAAGGGTCGTCCCAGGAATCTCTCAAGAAATCCTAACTGTGATTGAGTACCTTCAAAAATATCCTAATCCTACTGCAGGCTGTAGTGATACTCTAGTTCGAATACCACTACATAAACTCGACCTGCATGGGCCACCACTAAAAATGTGTCACGACCCGCACCCACTGTGAGGGTACGAGTACGTAACAACGCCCAGCCTACGCCGCAGTGTCGACGGTAGAACGCTGTCCTAGGTCACAATATCTAACGATATAAAGCTAGGCAGTTTATACTCTCCGAATGGGGGTGACATAGCAGAATGTAAACTCAATCACATCTAAGGTAGAGCATAATGGAAGATAGATAAAACATGAAATCCAGAAGAGATACCGCAGATAGAAGTCTAAGTGTCTAAGATACACAAACCCAGAAATACATCTCAAAGCTCAAATACAGTAATCCATAAATACAACTCAAGACAACTGAAAACAAGCTATAAGCAAAACCCTAGCTATCTATACAACCTCTACTGTGTCTCCTCTAGGCTAGCAGGCAACCTCCAGGCTAGCTGTAAAATTTATCAACAGGTCCAGTCAGGACAGGAGCGAGCACAATACATCTTAACAGTTCATAGCAGGTTAGAAAATATAATCATACAGTAAAGTAAGATATAAATACTGAAGAAATACAGTATGTAAACAGAGAGAGAGAGAGAGAACTTTAATAGAAATATCTACTATAAGTAAAGAACTAACAGTGGCTAGTGAGTCAGATTATAATATAGACATGTAAATGGCATAGGATGATTCTGATAAGTCACTACGGAAAGATTCTGATGAGATACTACTTGGGTATTATTTACATGTCCACTTCTACTCTCCCGTACCCCCAATTAATACACAAGGATCCAACCAGGTTATGTTATAATTCTATGTAACGGCCCCCGAAGGGTGGTACATAGTAGTCCCATAAATGGAGATTCTGAAAAACCCAATAAATGGGATAAGGATTCAAGGAAAACTCTGTGATCATAAGAGTATATGTCACAAGTGATCAAAGAACCAAAGAAGCATAGTGATACGCCATGCAAGTGAAACGCACAGAACATAGAGTACCCGATGCTCCCTGAAGGGATAACATCTCAAGAAGGGATCCATATAGTACTAATCCGTGTGACCAACGTGACAGTATCAAGTAAAGTAATTTAATACAAGAAAATAATTCTAAACAGGATATGAAATGATCAGAGAATGTACTCGCCTGGTATCTGAGTGTCCGGATGAAATATACTGTCCGAGGAGAGGTGTCTGGCTCCTAATCAGAACAGCACAAGTCACAACAAGTCTAAAATGATAACAATATACAATTTAATGCATTCTAGATGAATCTAGGTCAATCTAGGCCAAAGTTAACTCTTGGTCAACCTTGGTCAACCAAAAAGTCAAACCTAAGTCAACTATGGTCAAACTAGGTCAACCAAGTCTAAATTGTCTATTCTAGGCCTAACTAGTCCATACTAGTCTAAACAAGGCTAAACTAGCTTATGCTAGCATACCAAGTCCTTACAACCTATACTAGCTTGTACATACCACAACTCAAACCAAGTCACTACAAGTTTATACACATAGGGTAGCCATATACATGGATACATACACATTACCTAATATACATATACATATATATATATACATTACATTATATAGAACTCACATATAATATATACATAAATAGATTTACACATAGTCTATATACATACATATATTATATTCACACATTAGGTTATAGTTTATATTTATTAGGAACACCACATCCATATATATTTATAGACTCAAAATAATATACACATATGTGTAGGCTACCCATTGTATATACATACATATGTATATAGGAAGGGCAAGTGTGTGTGCAATTAGTGTGTGTGTGTGTGTGTGTGTGTGTGTGTGTGTGTGTGTGTGTGTGTGTGTGTGTGTGAACTGGACAGTGAGTGTGAGAAAGTAGCTGTGTTTTAGAGAGTGAGGGTGTGTATGTGTGTGTCAAGGTCTGTGTGTGTGTGTCATAAAACAATGTGTGTGAGGGGGGGTCACTGTGGTGTGCACAACAGTGTATGAGTCTTTTAAAACCTGTGTGTGTGTCATTGAGTGAGGGATGTGTATGTGTGTGGAGAGTGAGTGAGGGTTAACAGGGAATGGGGGAGAAAACTGGAAATCAGAAACCCAGTCCCATAGTTCAGTCTCAGGACAAAATAAAGGAAAGGAAATCAATTCATACACAAAACAGTTTAGTATTCAACAGTTCATCAGTCCACTCATTCAAACCTCCATATTGATTCCAATTTACAACCATACAACCCCAAATTCATATCATAGATAGATAACATATAGGAGAATCAATTTAGGAACTAAAACCAATCTGTTAACAACATTTAGATAGGTTAATTAGGTGTCAAAGTTCATGTTTTAAAATCTAGAAATACAGGGAATTCAGGATACAGGAACTGGTATCAGAACAGTTGGGTAAATGCAAGTTTCGATTTGAAATCAAACTAAAATACAGAACCAAGGGTTGGTAAATAAAGAACAACAAGTGCTCGTGTCTCCTAGGTGGATTCGTGTCCAACACAATGCGACACAGCGCGTGTCCAAGCCACAGAGCATGAATCGAGCACCTACAGTGCACGTTTAACACGCTGTGCAGAGCACATGTTCACGCATTTTGTGTACATGACACGACACGAGCTAGGACACGTGCTCGTGTCAGTGGGTATGCCTAGGGTTACTCTAGGTCTGACACACCCTGAATCGCACCCAAGTGTCGCCGTGTCCGACTTACAAAGCCGTGTCTGAACCCAAAAACACAGACTGAACCATCAGTGCACAACCAGTACGATGAGGATTACTCCCTCGACACGCCACGTGGGCCTCTGAAACTTGACACGTGGCGTGTCAGTCACTGCCCCATAGGGTGTGTCGAATCTCGTGTCCAGTGGTCGCGTGTCGTGTCCGGTACAGCCCCCGAACAGCAGGACAGGCAGTCCCGAGCGTGCAGGGATGTGTCCCTGTGTCCAAACAGACACGATACCAGACCAAAATCACCTCAGTCAATTACAAACGTGTAAGCGACATCAAAACAATAATGTCTATTTAAACACAATTCAAAAATCAATACGAAATGCCCATTGGGGCATTTCATCAAACACCTTAAACCTAGGTCGGATACGTGTCCGATACGGACACGAAATGGGTCCAAAATGACACGAAACTTTAGGGTTAGCTAGGGGACACCTAGATCTAGGTCTCCATGCAAAGAAATTCAGAATTTAATGAAGTTCACATAGATTTACCTATAGGTGACCAAATGCAAGAAAAGCCTCAAATGGGGGGGTTCCTCTTGCTAGCAAACTTCTCCAAATTGGTAAGAAACTGAGAAAAAATATATAACAACAGCAAGAACACTTAATTTAAAACCTATTGCAATTTGTTTGAGGGAAAATGGGGCTAAAATGGAATTTTTAAGGATTTTTGAAGATGGAAACTCACCTCTTTCCAAAGCTTTGTTCTTCCTAAGAGGCTAGCCCTAATTTCTAGGAGAATACTTATAGGGTGGGAATCCCAAGGATGGATCAAGTGGCCGGCCAACTAGGGATTGGGTTAGGGTTAGGTTCACATGGCTAATGGACTACTATGGCTAAGTTATTAAACCTTGGTTCAACCATAAGTCATGGCTTATGACTTAATGTCCTAACTTGAGTCAAATAACTAAACCATAGGTCAACTCTAGTCTAACTAGGGTTGCATGAACTAACCAAGTCCAACTCAACTAGGGTTAGCTCCTAGGTTAGTCTACTAAGGTCATTGCTAGTCAAAGTCAACCTAGTCAACCTTCATTCAAACAATTCCAAAATAATTTCTAAAAATTCTCATAAATTCAAATAAATTCTAATAAATTTAAATAACCCAAAAAATGACAAAAATACCCTCAAACTAGAAATGATAAACAAAATACCCTAATCACATGGCTAGGCTCTAGGTCAACCAGTTTCCAAGGTTACACTATCAAAACACCAAAGTCATAAGTCATCATTTAAAATAGTTTTAAATGATTAAAAATCACCCAAAATTATATCATGATTTAAATATCATTATTAAAAGACTAAAATTACAAAATTTCAAAATTATCCTCTTCTGAAAAACTGGGTGTTACACAACCACCACCACCACCACATCACAAACCGAGCTCTCCACCACCTTAGCCCCGCACGGCCGCCGCCCCGCCGCCTGACTGCCTCCGCCGTCGTCGGGCCAGGCCAGGCAGCGCGCCGTCTCACCTTCGCCGGTCTGGCCAGGCCGTGCACTGCCGCGCACATCAACAATTGCAGTGGGCGCACAGCAGCGCCGGCCGGAAAGCCCTTGGCCGTGCGCGTACGGACGCCGCTGTCGCCGGCGTGGCTGGCCCCCTTGGCCGAGCGCACCCTCGAGGCAGGCCCCGTGGCCGCCATTCGTCTCTCCGACGTGTATCAAAGGCGATCCGTGTGTTTGGAACGGGTTCCCGTCGTAACGAGCCCGAAAATGAAGCTGAAATACCGCCCCGTCGTAGCAACTTCACGCACGATTTTCAAGAAATTTGACCGTTGGATCGGCGATTTCCTCGCTCCGTCACAATCTTGGTATATCCACCTTCACTCCTGTCAATTTTTGTCTGTTAATTTTATCGTTTGATACATCAAAACCGGCCACCAAGTTGACCGTTTAAATTGTATAAATTTTGGACAGTTTTGCGGAGTCAACTTCATCAGCTTGTACCTCCTCCACCGCAGCTCCATTTGGCGTGCTACCATTTCCGGTGCCAAGCTGGTATAACCCTCTTACTACCCCTCCAGTTTCATTTTATTGTGAGCTTGTTTGATTGGTTCAATTCGACGCCAAAGTTGGCCGTCTGAATTCGTAATTTTCAACTTATAAAATTCCTTTTTTGAACACGGGACTCCAGATTTCACTTCTAACACCACCAGTAAACTTGTGGCGTCGTTCTAGCATGTTTTCATATATAATTTGTTAGATTTGGAGGACGTGAGTTCTGACACGCATTTCGGTGCAAAGTGGGTCCCATAGTCCGGGTCAACGGGACTTTTTGACGTCGGCTCATCGAAATCCAATTTTGGATACACCGTTGAGTTTGTATCATCATTCTGGACTCGTTGACATATAGTTTGCTGAGTTTTGAGAACATTGACTCTGGTACGCATTTCCGTGCAAACCGGAATTCTAATGTTCTAGTCAACGGACCAAATTGAGATCGGGACAACGGAATCCAATTCTGGATATACCGTTGGGTTCGTATCGTCATTTTGGTTTCGTGGACGTATAATTTGTTATATTTTGTAGACTTATTTTCTTGCACGTTTTTCGGTACAAAACGGCTCCGACACGGATACCGTTTTGATCCGAAATTACCTTTTTGCCCTTGTGTCCAAATTGGACCGATGGGCAGGCTATCCTAGCTAATTTGACCATTATGGACACGTTGGCGATGTTTAATTCAACATCCGACAATGTTTGTAGATAGTTTCTCTATGTATCACCTTTTATTATAATTAATTCTTATAATATTCGTATTTCGGGATTAGTACAACGAAACTGAGATCAGTCAATTCCAGCGATCTCACATCGCTGAAATTGACAAGATGGACACGTGGATCACTATAATAAGATTATTAGCTTTACCATTGATCATCTTATCTCGATTTGCATGTCGTAAGTTTCGACGTACAAATAACGAAGTACACTTTATATCTTTAATAATTAGACTAGAATTGACCATGTTTGACCAGAGTTGACCAGGTGACCAAAAGTCAACTGTAAGTCAACACTTATCTAGTTTGACTAGATTGTTGACCGGAGTTGACCTAGAGTTGATTTGACTTAGAAGAGCCTAGAATAATATAGATTGCTTGTAGAGATTCATTTATTACAACTTGAACACCTTGTAACCTGTGTTGCTTTAAATAGGACTCTGTAGCTTTAGTTGGACCCCTATACCTATCAGCTGTTCAGGTTATCAGGCGAGTATATTCTCTGATCATTTTATATCTTGTTTAGGATTATATTTCCTGCTTTAGATTACTTTACATGATGCTGACACGTTGGAAACACGGATTAGTACTATATGGATCTCGTCGTGCGATGTTATCCCCTTAGCGGATACATCGGGTATTTCATGTTCGTGTACTTTATCGTGAGCATCGTGTACTCTGTGTATTCGTGAAATTCGTGTACAAAACGTGTGAAATCGTGTATATTCATGTATTCACATGACCTTCGTGTACAATAACATAACTTGGCTAGATCCTTGTGTATTGATTGGGGCAGGGGAGTAGAAGTGGTTATGTAATCAATCCAGTAGATTACTCGTGTACGCCCTCTTTAGATTACTCATGTACAACATCGTGCCGTTTACATAACCATCTTGTGCTCTGAATTACTAGTCACTGTTAGTTCTCTATATACTGTAGTTATTTACTTACAGTCTCTCTCTTTTTACATCATGTTGTTCTTCAGTTTCCTGTATCTTACTCTCTAGCATATTTATATTTCCTAACCTGTTATGATTTTGTTGAGATATACTGTACTCGCTCCTGTCCTGACTGGACCTGTTGATAAATTTTACAGATAGCTTGGAGGTTGCCTGCTAGCCTAGATGAGACACAGTAGAGGTTGTATAGATAGTTATTTCAGTTGTCTTGAGTTGTATTTATTCTATGGATTACTGTATTGAGCTTTGAGATGTTTTTTGGGTTTATGTATCTTAGACACTTAGACTTCTATCTGCCATATCTCTTTGTGGATTTCATGTTTTATCTATCTTTTATCATGTTCTACCTTAGATGTGATTGAGACTGTATCTGCTATGTCACCTCCATTCGGAGTGTATATACTGTACAAGTACCTTTATATTGTTAGATGTTTGACCTAGGATAGCGTTCTACCGTCGACACTGCGGCGTAGGCTGGACGTACCCACGTCTCGTGCCCTTACTCTAGGGTGCGGGTTGTGACATGATGCCCTGCAGTAGACAGTACAAGATGCTATGGGCAGAGTTGGCTATCAAGGGAACAATGTGGCTAACAGCTTCAAGCGCCTGAACCCTCCTTTCTTTGATGGCAGTGAAGATGCTATTGATGCTGATGCTTGGCTACAGGATATAAAGGTTATTCTGGAGGCCGCTTGGATTCCAGAGGAAGAGAAGGTGGCCGTTGTACGCCTGCAATTATTGGACTTAGCCCGCAGATGGTGGATGATACTAGCAGTTGGATTGGTGACGCCTGTCTTATGGGCGGTATTCAGCGACAAGTTCCAGACGAAGTACTTTGATGCAGTAGCTCGGTATGATCTGTAGACCAGATTCAGCAATCTTAAGTAAGATGGAAAGGATGGTCAATGGATATGCGGCCAAGTTTTCTAGGCTTAGTCGGTTTGCTTCCACCTTGGTGGCGACCGAATTAGACCGAGCGTGTAGACTCCACCTAGAGATCATTCTAGCAGTAGAATAATTTGAGCACCAGACCTTTGATGCTATTTTGAGAGCAGTTAGGAGGCATGAATATTCCTTCCAGAGGATAGTAGATCGAACTGGAGGACGGAAGAGGCCTCATGGACATTTATACCAGTCATCAGCACCAGCCCCGGTAGTTAGGACTTTGACTATTGGAGCTCCTAGGAGGGCGACCACAGTTTCGTCAGTTCAGCACTCGACACCGACGTACCCTCAGCAACAAAGACAGAAGCAGTCTTTCGCAATGGACTACACTCATTGTGGGAAGCCTGGACACGTGCTTTCAGAATATTGTAGGGCATAGGGATTGTGCTTGGCTTGTGGGGAACCGAATCACAAAATTGGGTCATGTCCGCATAGAGCCAGTTCATCTTCATCAACCTTAACCAGTCCATCGATTTAGGTACCAACACCAGTGCAACAGCAGTACCAGCCTCCGAGGTCGTTATCTCCTCAGGCTCAACAATATGCTCAGGCCCAAGCTCAGATTAAGAACAGACAGAGAGGTCACCAGCACAAGGGACCAGCACCAAGATGACAGGGTCAAGATATGGCTCTGACCGTGGCATAAGAATTGGCATCATGTGAGGTGTAGCACCCAGTTTCTAAAATGAGGGTAATTTTAAACTTTTGTACTTTTTATTATTTAATAATGTTATTTAAATCATGATATGATTTATGGTAATTTTTAATCAATTTAAAACTATTTTAAACCATGACTTATGATTTTGATGTTTTGCTAGTGCAACCCTAGAGACTGCATGACCTGGAGACTAACCATGACCATGGAGGCCTAACCATGTGATTAGGATGACTAATTGTGACTTTTTAGCCTAGGGGTATTTTGGTCATTTTTGACTTTTTAATGAAAATAAATTTTGATTGATTATTATAGTGCTAAGTATTTTATTAGAGACTAACCTAGTTTAGACTAAACCTAGATGCTAATGATGTTCATGGAGGTTTAGTTAGAAGGTTAGAGACTTAATGGCTAAGTTAAATTAATATATAGATATTATTGTAGTATGATATTTTCCTTAAGATATTTGTAGAAATAAAGCCTTAGGACTAATTGAACCAATATGAGGACTTAAAATTGGGTGGAAGAACCTTAGCCACACATCTAGCTATTGCCAAACACTAATTCCCTTAGTTGGCCAGCCATACAAGCCCCCCGCCTCCTATAAGTATCACACTTAAGAGCCCTTGCCTCTTTTTAATTACCTACAAAGAACCCTAACTTGTTCTTTCCCAAATTCCTCCCCCTTTATCCAAATTGATCCCAAATTGAGTCAAATCAATTGCATCATCATCCCCAACAGTAGAGGATGCTAAGGGAGGCTAGCTAGCAAGGATTCGAAGTAAATCGACCATTGCATTTGAAGAAGAACACCTTCCCTTTCTCATTTTTTATTGAGATTTCCTCTCAATAGGTAAATGCCATAAAACTTATTTAAATTTTAGTTTATTTCCATAGATGCATTCATTTAGGGTTCCCCTAGGTGTAGCCCAAGTTTGGTAGGAATTCGTGTCTATTTCGTGTCCGTATCGGACACGTATCGGTGTTTTTAAATAAGTGTTTGTTGAAATGCCACTGTGGACTGTTTGTTCTTGTTTTTCAAAACAAATTACAGATTTGGAAAGCCCTATATATGGGGATTAATTTTACATGTGACTGAGTTGATTGTGGTGGGTGTTTTGTGTCCAAACTGGACACAAACTCACCCGTAGGACACTGTACAGGGGAGTACAGTGCTTCCCTACTGTTCGAGTGTCCTAACGGACACGACACGACACCATGTGCCATGAAACTTCATAGACACGTGGGGGCACCTACTGACATCATGTCCATGAAGTTTCATGGGTCTTCGTTCAGTGTGCACGTAGAAATCGACCACGCACTGACATTACACTGTCTGTGCATGGTTGAAATTTTGTCTCTGATACGGCACTGTAACTTAGACATGACACGTCTTCGGGTTCATGTAGGCACCCTAGGACCTAGCCCTAGACCTACCCTAGCCACGTGCATGAGCACGAGACTCCTCGTGCCACGTATCGAGCTCTATTCTCCTCGACATGGCTACACGAGACAGCCTCTGTGCTATCTTTGATACACTGTGTTGACCCCCTGTTTGGACACGTCTTGGACCTCACTTTGGACACTCCCTGGACACTGAAGGACACTCTCACATGTTGGCACACTGGTTAGACACGTTGGTTCACTCTTTTCACTCATTCACTGCATATTAGCTATCTCACTGCACTTGACATGTTGTACATTGCCTGCACACTCATTTGACATGCTGCACATACTTGCATGTACATTGCATTAGCTAAATTGACACCCACATCATTACCTTGCGATGCACACTCATCTGCATAACACAAACACCCTGTTCTAATACATCCTACAACATTCACTCACTTGACACTCTTCATATTGTTGTACACACTCATTGACACTTGGACACTCATTAAACCACTGTATTCTTGTATTTACCTGTATTATTTATTAATTGTCTGTACATTACACTAATCCATACATTCTCATGTCACACTTTGCTTGTAAACACCACAACTGCACTCTCTTCCATACACTCACATTTAGATGCTTGTATTTCATTCACTTGCCTGCACACTCATTCACACTTGCACTTTATTTGACACTGCATTCACTCATTAGACACTTCATCACTCACTTCACATAATGCATTCACTGTTTCAATATCAGAACCAGTAGCTTCACTACATATTTCCAATTACATCATCGCTGCATTTGGTTGAGAACATATCCACTACCTATATGTATCAGAGGTAATCATACTACATTGTACTGCATTGCCACTTGAGCAATTGCTCTGCAATTAGCTTCATGGTTACTTCCATCCACTGCATATACAGCACGACCTTGTTGGTTCAGATCACTCTTTGTTCAGACTTCCCATTTTCAGACCTGTAGACAATAAGGATTAGTCACCATTGTAGTGTCCTGCACTTATACTTTGAGTGTCCATTCCATATTGCATTATGTATTGCTTGGGTCTGTGGTTGAGGGTTTGTCTGATCTCTTGCCCTCTTATTTTAATTTCAACCCAAGTATATGTACAGATACTTTAGTTCCCAGATTTTGTCCCCTATATACATACTATGTCCCATATCCCCTTGAGTTCAGTTAGAACATGTCATATACATACATTTTATGCATCTGTTATTGGACACTTATGATTCCATTGTATCTATATTTGATAGGGTGATATGGGTTATTGATTATTTGGTTATAGGAGTAGTGTCATTTTATCCATGATATACATTATCAATAGGATACTTTAGACATAAGTGTGGGTTTTGAGAGTATAATATTGTGATACCTATATATATGTAGATTTTTTTTTATATGATTCCTATGTATATATTCATGGATATATAGTTGATGTATATATGTGATAGATAGGTATATGTATGTGGTTTTGTTTGATAGGCTTATGTATGTCTAGGGCTATAGACATTGGGTATATATACATTGATATGTATATATGATATATATTATGGTATCCTAGGATATCCTAGTCTATGGTTTGGTTTTGAGTTAGCCTTATAGAGATTGACCTAGATAGTGACCCATTTGACTAAGATTGACTTAGTTGACCAACCCTAAAGTTGACCAATAGTTGACCATTGACCAATTGATCCTTGCTAGCCTAAGTTTGACCAGTTGACCAAGATAGCCTTATTGTTGACCTAGTTTGACTAGATGTTGAATTGGTTTGACCCAGAGTTGACCAAGAGTTGACTTTGACCTAGATTGACCTAGAAATCATGTAGATTGCATTGTAAACTTCATTTATCTTATTTTAAACACATTATAACCTGTTTTACTCTAAACAGGACTCCGTGACACCAGTTTGAACATCTATTCATATCAGTCATTCAGGGTGACAGGCGAGTACATTCTCTGATCGTTTCATACTTGTCAGGACTTATATTCTTGCTCTAGATTACTTTACTTGATACTGGCACGATTGTTATCACAGATTTGGTACTATATGGATCTTCTCTTGCGATGCTATCCCCATTGTGTTCAGCATATACATATTGTGATGTGCGTTTCACGAACATATTGTATTTATTGTACACCCCTATTCATGTATACTCATTATACATCTTGTACTCTCATGATCACATGAGCTTTATGGAGAAACTATTATACAAGGTAACGTAACTAGATTGGATCCTTGTGTATTGATTGGGGAGGGTAAGTAGGAAATGGTTATGTAATCAAATCCCATTGTATAAATATTGTATAAACTATTGTATATGTCCATTGTACACTCACGTATGATGGAGTTACCATTGCATTGTCCTAACCCGTTTATATAACCAGCTCATGCTCTAAATCACTAGTACTTACAGTTTTACTTATCCTGTATATATTTTCAGTTATAAATTCTCTTTCGTTTTCATGTGCATCTTCTTACAGCTCATGTATCTTACTCTTTTGTATGCTTTATATTTTCTAACATGTTATGAACTGCATGAGATGTATTGTGCTCGCTCCTGTCCTGACTGGACCTGTTGAAAATATTACAGATGATGATGATGACTTCCTTACCTTCTATGGGGCATATGAGGGTGATATTCAGGAGCCTGAGGAGCATCTAGCTCAGTAATGGTGCCTAGTTTAGTCTAGTATTTATAGCTTTCAGTTTGTATCGGATTGTTCCGATTGTTAGTTGAGACTTAGTTATATTCAGGACTTGTATTTATTTGTGTTGGATATCTATATGTGTGTTGTGATGACTTTACTTATATATTCAGTTCTTCCTTTTTATCTTATTCCATATCGTGCTCTATCTTCCCTAGACTTGTGATTGAGATATAGAGTTGAGATGTTATATTATACCTCTGTACGGAGATGACAGGTTTATATATCTTGTTGTTAGATGTTAAATATTAGATGTTATAGATGACCTATACAGCGTTATACCACCGACACTGTGGCGTAGGCTGGACGTACCCACGTTCTCGTGCCCCTAAACAGGGTGCAGGTCGTGACATGAGGTGGTGGCAGGTACCATTATCGTCTACTCTTTTCCAGCATCAATATTATTTGATTCAGGTACATCGCATTTATTTATGTCTGCATGATTTGCTATACGGATATGACTGGAGCCCGAATCATTATCAGTAAGGCTCAATATACTTACTGGTAATGGTCTTATGGGAGTAGATAGTCTTTTTCTCGTGTCGAATCGTAGTTAGCGGTTGAGAGTTTTTTGCTAGATTGATAGAATTTTCGATGGACGACTATGATGTGGTCCTAGGAATGGATTGGTTGAAGGATCAATACGCAAGAATAGATTGCCATGTTGGCAGGATTATTTTTGGTATTTCCGACGAAGGAGAGTTTTTATTTTCTAGAGGCGAAGTAGAACCTTCTCCACCAGTCTTGTGGATGGCGGTAGCAGCAGCAATTCAGTTTCCTGGAGTAGTAGAAGAATTTCTTGATGTATTTTCCAAAGAGCTCCCAGTCATGTTGCCAGAGAGAAAGATATAGTTCAAAATTGATTTGACTCTAGGGACGACACCAGTATCAGAGAGAGTCTATAGAATGACACCATCAGAGTTAGAGATCCTGTACAAGATGATTGAAGAACTCAGAACCAAGTGACTCATTCGTGCTAGTGGATCACCTTGGGGAGCCCCGATGCTTCTTGTGAAGAAGAATGATGGTACGTCAAGATTATGTGTTGATTATCGTACCTTGAATTCTGTAACAATTAAGAACAGATATCCCCTACCAAGGATAGATAATTTATTCGACCAACTTAGTAGGGCAGCAGTATTCTCAAAGATTGACTTGCGGTCGGGGTACCATCCGATCAGAGTCAGAGAGCAAGACATCCTGACGACAACATTCAGATCTAGATATGGACATTGGGAGTTTCTCGTTATGCTATTCGGAGTGACCAATACACCAGCGGTATTCGTGGATCTCATGAATCATATCTTCATACCCTATTTGGATCAGTTCATGATGGTATTTATAGACGACATCTTAGTCTATAGCAAGAGTGAAACAGAGCATGAGCATCATCTCCGAGTAGTCCTTCAGATTCTCAGAGTGTACCAGTTGTACGCGATGTTCAGTAAGTGCAAATTTTGGCTTGATCGCATTTCGTACTTAGGTCACATCGTCACCAGAGGTGGAGTAGAAGTGGACCCCCAGAAGATAGTGGTTATAGATACATGGCCAGTACCAAGCACCGTCGTAGAAGTTTACAGTTTCTTAGGATTGGCCGACTATTACCGACAATTTATGTCAGACTTTGCTCAAATTTCAATGCCATTGACGCAGTTGACCTGCAAGGATGTGCAGTTTGCTTGGACAACAGAGTGTCAGAGTTCATTCAAGAAGTTGAAGTAAGGATTGATGACAACACCGCAAGGATGTGCAGTTAGCAGCGGTGGTTTTTGCCCTTAAGCTTTGAAGGCATTACTTGTATGGAGATCGGGTGGAGATTTTTACCGACCACAAGTGTCTTAAGTATGTGTTTACCCAGAAGGATCTTAACATGCGTCAAAGAAGATGGCTAGAGTTATTGGTAGATTATGACATCAACCCGCAGTATCATCTTGGGAAGGCCAACGTAGTTGCAGATACGTTAAGTAGAAGAGCATAAGCTTATTTTCTAATAGCACAACCCGAGTTATTAGCAGATCTTCAGAAGATAGGAATAGAGATAGTTCTCCATACCAATGTGGCATTGATGGCCAGTATGCAAGTTCAGTTCAGTATAGTTGAGAGGATCAAGATAGCATAGTCATCGAATTCTAAGCTTCAACGGCTTAGGGCAGAATGTGAAGCAGGACGGAGAGCAGAGTTATGCATTCATGAAGATGGCATGCTCCGAAATGGAAGGCGTCTTTGTGTACCAAATGGTGACATCGGGCAGGAGATCATGGCAGAGGCTCACAGTTCACAGTATTTAATTTATTTCGGTGGTACGAAGATGTATCATGATATCCGTCAGCATTTCTGGTGGAATTGCATGAAGAGAGAGAGAGATAGCTCGGTTTGTCTCTCGTTGTTTAGCTTGCCAACAAGTTAAAGCTGAACAGCAGAGACCAGTTAGACTTCTTCAACCTTTACCAATCCCAGAATGGAAGTGGGAGCATATTATCATGGATTTTGTAACTAGCTTACCTAAATCCCTAGCTGGAAGAGATGCTATATGGGTTATAGTTGACCGACTCACCAATGTAGCTTATTTTCTCCCTTTTAGGATTGGTCAGTCGACGGATCAGCTAGCAGAGATGTATCTTAGACAGATAGTCAGATTACATGGAGTGCCAGTCAGTATCGTATCGGACAGAGATTCAAAATTTACGTCGCACTTTTGGCGGAGTCTTCAGGAGAGTTTGGGAACTCGTCTCAAGTTTAGTTCAACTTATCATCCGTAGACAGATGGTCAGTCAGAGCACACGATTCAAACTCTTGAAGATATGTTGCAATCCTGTACACTAGACTTCGGTGGTTCGTAGGAAGATCACCTGTATCTTGTAGAATTCTCCTACAATAACAGTTTTTAGGCCAGTATCCAGATAGCACCGTTTGAGGCACTATATGGCAGAAAGTGCAGATCACCTTTAGTTTGAGATAATGTAGGCGAGAGGCAGATGCTTGGTCCAGAAATAGTTATGCAGACTATCGAGGTGGTCAGACAAGTTAGAGATCATCTTCGAGTTGCACCAGATCGTCAACGCCATTGGACCGATTCTCATCGGGGTCCTCTTGAGTTTTCTATCGACGACCACGTATTCCTTAGGATTTTGCCTACCCGTGGCGTCATCGATTCGACATACGGAAAAAGCTTAGTCCTAGGTATATAGGACCATTTGATATTCTCGAGCGAGTAGGTGATGTATCCTATCGTCTCGCTCTTCCGTCGTCGTTATGTGAGGTATAAGACGTATTCTATGTATTCCAATTACGACGGTACATTCCGGATCCAAGCCATATCCTTGATCATTCGGAATTGGTTGTTGGTACCAACCTTTCGTATGAGGAAAGGCCCGTATCCATATTGGACCGAAGGGAGAAGATACTCAAGAACAAAACTATTAGTTTAGTCCGTGTTGCTTGGGTCATCACTCTTTGGGTGAGTCAACTTGGGAACGTGAGGATGATATTCGATCACGATATCCACACCTGTTTGACTCATAAGATATAATGTCTTTCTTATGCCATATGCTTTTAATTCCTTGCTTGCATGAACGATTGCTTGATTAACTGCTAGTTGTAGATTGCCTGTGGTTAGTGTAGCTTGCCCCGACATCTATAGCCTCTTGATTAAATTCCGAGGATGAAATTATTTTAAGGTGGGTAGAGTTGTCACTCTCGTTTTTCGTTATATGTATTTTTAGTATACGTGTACGGAATTCTGACTTTTGTCAGGTAACCCGTATTTTGACTTGTCTTGATTAGCATAGTCTTGGTTTAATCTTGACTTGGTTTAATTCGGTTTGGTTCAACTTAGCTTGGCTTGGCTTGACTTGGTTTGTTATGGTTTAAGATGAGAAGGGTTTGTAAAAAACCAAATCCTCTCTCTCTTCTCCATTTTTTCTTATTACTTCATCTTCTTTATTCACTCCTCCCACCTACTAAGCACTAGGCAAGTGCAACTTGCTTCGTGATGAACCTCAAATTTTATTGTTCTATTGTCTTCCTTGCTTGATTCTAAGCCTCTTTAGAACTTGGAGATTTTGGTTTTGATGGTTATATTTTTGTAGATCTAAGTTTATAGTTTCTTCGATTTTTCTTGGTTTTGATCTCTTAAACTTTATTATTTTCAAAAACTACTTGTTCCACGTCGTATAGAATTCAATTTCATTCAATTTAGACCTTTCTTTTGCCCAATTTCGAGTCCTTTAGTCCAAGTTATGGACATTGAAAGTTTCTAAAACTCTATGGCCAAAAGCTTGCTGGTAGGGACGACACCTCGTACACCTTTTGGTCCGTGCACCTTGCACTCGTGCACCTTTTAGTTCGTGCACCATGCACTTCGCCCACCTTTTGGTCTGCGCACTTTGTACCTCGCACACCTTTTGGTCTGCGCACCTTGCACCTCGTGCACCTTTTGGTCCGCGCACCTTGCACCTCGCGCACCATTTGGTCCGCGCACCTGGCACCTCGCACACCTTTTGGTTCGCACACCTTGTACCTCACGTACGATTTGGTTCGCGCACCTTGTACCTCGCGCACCTCGTGCACCTTGCACCTCACGTACCTCGTGAACCTTGCACCTCGTGCACCTTGCACCTCGTGCACCTTTTGGTCCGCACACCTTACACCTCGTGTACCTCGCGCACCTTTTGGTTCGCGCACCTTTTGGTCCACGCACCTTGTACCTCGCACACCTCGTGCACCTTGCACCTTACGCACCTCGTGTACCTTACACCTCGTGCACCTTGCACCTCGCCTGCCTTGTACCTTGCGCCATGCGCCTTTTGTCCGTGCGCGAATCACTCTAAATGACTGTTTTTGTCCGTTTAAGCTGTTTTGTAGCTAGAATCTTAAAAAACTCAAAACATTAAAGTTGTAGATCTTTGTCTTGGCTTCAAGAATCTTCTTGTCTCACTTTAATCAGAGTTCATATGTGACTTATAGTTTCAATCACACATGGGTGTTGTCGATCTTCTTTGCATGTTTTTTTCTCATATTTGGACTAAATTATGACGACCCAACTTGACACTTGATAGTCTTGAGATAGTTACTTGAACTTGACTTGAACATGATAATATGAACCCGTCTTGATAACTCTTGATAAGTGGTTCGTCGAGGCGCACTCCAGACAAGTACTCTTGACATGACAAGTAACCTGACATTACATGTATAATCTTGAAAGGCTGTTGCGACAACTACCCTAACTTGCTAAGTAACTCTTGTCTTGACACCGTGGTTGACTTTCTTGATTGTGCCTCTACAAGCTACCTGTCTCGTCTTGCATCATATCTAGGATATGGATTCCTGGTTACCACGGTCAGGAATTCGCAATGAATCTGACTAGGTTGATCAAGTAGTTTATATAAAGAGATTTTTTCCAGTTATAGGCGATCCCGTTATCCCGACCACACCTGAGGGACTTGTAGCCTGCCGACGAGTAGGACACATTTCCAGCCCACTGTCATATGGCATACTTCTTAAAAACATAAGTACTGAAAGTACACCAGTAATTATTATAACTCATGTAAATCACCTCGTCTGGATAACCTGGATAGCTGCAGGGCTTGTGACTGCAGGAACATCTTATTGCATCTTGCTAGTAACTAGGCCTGTGATAACCCTAGTTAGGTAATGATAGCAAGCCGTAGGACTTGATTGGCCGTGCTTGAATGCTTGCTCGTAATTAGCATGGGAATTATATTTTGTCTCTTAATGCAAGCTATTGTTTCATTCTAATACTGTCTTCTTGTCATTTAAGCATGTTCATTTATTTATTCTTCTATTTTATTATCTGCTGGTTTTAGTTCCTTAATGAAGCCTCCTTGTGGCACTTGCTATTTCTGGGGTCTGACCCAACTAGTTTTGTATGGCCAAATTTCGGAGTGATACCCGAGGATCTTTCTGCTTATCAGCCAGATGGTGAACATCAGACGTAATCCTGCCAACGAGTAGATTTCTTATTTTGCTCTCCCACTCTATTGTAAATTATTCTTTTGAGACGTTTAGCCGCCGAGCAAGTGTTATCTCGTGTTGAAACTTAAATTTATGTCTGCCTAAGGGCTATTACATGATTGGCAAATTCTAGGGTTGATCATGTATGACTTTAACTCTTGCTAGTCTTCGCATTTTTTATGACTACCTTCATGATTATCTAAATATGTAATGTTTGGGACGCCTTACTTTGTATGTCTAATGATCTAACATCTTGTAACTTTTATTTGCTTGCTTGAGATTGAGACACTAGGCTTGTTCCTGACCATAGAGACTGATGGATTATAGTTTAACCCTCATGCATCTAGACAGTCGTGACCTTATTGCGAGGTGGGTTGTACTTCAATGTACATAGATGGTTGTGTCTGTCTCCCGCTCTCCAGTATTCTGGTTCTGGGGCGTGACACGGTTTAAGTGGTGGCCCATGCAGGTCTTGTAAATCAAGATGTGTGAGGGTTTTACCGAATAGATGTCTCAATTAGCATTCGCCTTGATCTCTACTCGTGCTTTCTAATCTTCCTAAATCTTGGCCTGATAAGATGCTTTATCCTTGATCTATCTTGGTCCTTCCTTATTGTTCCCCATGTCATTTTCTTCAGTGGCATTGTTTCCGGTCCTACCGATCAGCCGGATGGAGCACACCCAGAGAACCAGCAACAACTGAACCAACCACAACCTGGGGACCAAACCCAGCACTCAAGGGCAGCATCCCGAGTTATGCCTTCTGGGGAGCAAGAGCCGCTAGTTCAGTCATCCCAGCCTGTAGAGCCCGACAATAGAACCTTGATGGGACTCATCCGGGGCTTGCTTACATCACAAGACCGTTGGGGTGATGCCCTGCAGCAGACAGTACAAGATGCTAGGGGCATAGTTGGCTATCAAGGGAACAATGTGGCTAACAGCTTCAAGCGCCTGAACCCTCCTTTCTTTGATGGCAGTGAAGATGTTATTGTGCCGATGCTTGGCTACATGATAGAGAGGTTATTCTGGAGGCAGCTCGGATTCCAGAGGAAGAGAAGATGGTCGTTGTGCGCCTGCAGTTATTGGACTTAGCCCGCAGATGATGGGCGATGCTAGCAGTTAGATTGGCGACGCCTGTCTTATGGGCGATATTTAGCGACAAGTTCCAGACAAAGTACTTTGATGCAGTAGCTCGGTATGATCTGCAGACCAGATTCAGCAATCTCAAGCAGATGGGAAAGACGGTCGATGGATATGCGGCCGAGTTTTCTAGGCTTAGTAGGTTTGCTCCCACGTTGGTGGCGACCGAATTGGACCGAGCGCAGCGATTCTAGCAGGGACTCCACCAAGAGATCATTCTAGCAGTTGAGCAGTTTGAGCACCAGGCCTTTGATGCTATTTTGAGAGCAGCTAGGAGGCATGATTATACCTCCCAGATAGTAGATCAAACTGGAGGACAGAAGAGGCCTCATGGACAGTTATTCCAGTCATCAGCACCAGTCCCGACAGCTAGGACTTTGACTATTAGAGCACCTAGGAGGGCGACCATAGTTTCGTCGGTTCAACACTCGACACCGACGTACCCTCAGCAACAGAGGCAGAAGCAGTCTTCCGCAATAGGCTGCACTCATTGTGGGAAGCCTGGACACGTGGTTTCAGAGTATCGCAGGGCACATGGATTGTGATTGGCTTGTGGGACATCAGATCACAAAATTTGGTCATGTCCGCATATAGCCAGTTCATCTTCATCGACCCTAACCAGTCTATCAGTTAGGGCACCAGCACCAGTGCAACAGCAGCAAAAGTACCAGTCACCGAGGCCGTTATCGCCTCAGGCTCAACAATATGCTCAGGCCCAAGCTCAGAGTCAGAACATACAGAGAGGTTACTAGCATAGGGAACCAGCACCAAGAGGACATGGTCAAGCTATGGCTCTGACCGTGGCAAAAGAATTGGCATCAGGTGAGGTTGTGGCAGGTACTATTCTCGTCAACTCTTTTCCAGCATCAGTATTATTTGATTCGGGTGCATCGCATTCATTTATGTCTGCACGATTCGTTACATGGATAGGACTGGAGCCCGAGTCATTATTAGTAAGGCTCAATATACTTACTGGTAATGGTCTTATGGAAGTATATAGAGTATTTTCCTCGTGTCGAATCATAGTTAGCGGTAGAGAGTTTTCCACTAGATTGATAGAATTTTCGATGGCCGACTATGATGTGGTCCTAGGAATGGATTGGTTGAAGGATCAATATGCAAGAATAGACTGTCATGTTGGCATGATTATTTTTGGTATTCCCGACGAAGGAGAGTTTTAATTTTCCAGAGGCGAAGTAGAACCTTCTCCACCAGTCTTGCGGATGGCGGTAGCAGCAATAATTCAGTTTCCCAGAATAGTAGAAGAATTTTGTGATGTATTTCCCGAAGAGCTCCCAGGCATGCCGCTAGAGAGAGAGAGAGAGAGATAGAGTTCACCATTGATTTGATTACAGGGACGACACCAGTATCAGAGAGAGTCTATAGAATGGCACCATCAGATTTGGAGATCCTGTACAAGATGATTGAAGAACTCAGAACCAAGGGATTCATTTTTGCTAGTGGATCACCGTGGGGAGCCCCGATGCTTCTTGTGAAGAAGAAGGATGGTACGTCAAGATTATGTGTTGATTATCGTACCTTGAATTCTTTAACAATTAAGAACAAATATCTCCTACCAAGGATAGATAATTTATTCGATCAATTCTGTAACATAGTAAAGATGTTGTCTTTAATCAAAGAACTGTTGCCAAGCTAACAAGAAGAGAAAAGAGACTGATTTTATGCTCCGAACTTATATACTTTCAAAGGTAGAATGATTGCTACATCTGTACTGAACTATTATTATGTTTTCAAAGAGATGAATGATTCCTTGTCCCTCAAAGATGTTCTGAATGATAGACATGTACAGACGGAGTTGTACATGTTGCAAATAAATGAAATATCTAGGAGCTTCGGCTCTGAATTAAAGAAAAGAGAAAAGGCACAGTCATAGCTCTGTCATTCAAAGAGAAAAAATGTTAGAAAGATGAATGTTTGCTCAAAGATGAAATATTGCCCCTCAAAGAGTCTATCTGATAGTTGTTATATTCATATGAGGTCACTAGATCTCTCGACAGTTTCCAAGGCACTGGGAGCCGATCGGCCTAGGAGAGATTGTCTAGACACCTAGAGGTACAAGAAACCTCGGGTGTTGCATCCCGTCCACTAGCGACGAGCTGAACCCAAGTGTCACAACAGCTAATAATGGGAATACCCATGGACCATCATATAGATAGACGTTGATTGGTGCATAGCTAAACCCATGTGTTACAGCTGCCAATCGAGTCTACATGTGTCTATAATAAGTGTTGATAAAAGCTAACGATGCAGAGACGAACATAAATAAGAATGTTGGTTATATTATGTTTATGCTAATCCTTATCTTGTGCATGGATGGACTGTTGGCTATGGTAAGAATCACTGAAAAAGTGATACCCGTGTTGTTTAAGTTTTCTATATGAATTGATTGCAGAGATTAATCTATTACAAAGAAATATTATGTCCCATTAAAGAAAAGATATGATATTATGCTTCATTGACCCTAAGAGTTGCTTGAACAAAAGAAATGATATAGCTCATGAAATATGCTACGCACTGTGCTTCTAATAAATAGTCCCTAGTATGCTTGAAAGAAAGGAAATGAACTGTGGCTTTTCAAAGATGTTTTCAAAAGAGATATAAACTGACTCTGTACTGTATGAAATGAAAATAGGTAAAAGTAGCAAGATCACATCATAAGAAATATTTTCTCACTAAATGAATAATGATCGTTTCAGACAAATGTAGCCTTTTGTTCATAATCACCAGTATACTGATATACTGACCCATCATCAGTCTGCATGCAGGTGCAAGACGCATCGAGAACGATAGTCCGAAGCGATAGCATGAACCTCATCCTCAGGAGCCAAAAATCAGAAGAGATGCCAAGAGAAGGCAATCTGTTGCCAAGAGTTGGTTTTGTATATAAAGGGATGTAATGTATGGAAACGGGATCATTGTAATCTGTAAAGTCCCGAGAGAATGTAAGCATTGTATCAGAGAGAAATGAGATCTTGTAATATGTTCAAATGAAATCAATAAAGAGATTTGTTTCTGTTACCTTGTGTTTAATTCATATATCTGCAAAATGTTCGCTGCTGCTTCAATTATCTGCTATATGTTCCGCTGCGCTATTGTCAACCTTGTCTTGTTACATGTCTTGGCCTTGTGCAAACACAACTTAGGCTTGCACGACATCATGCCCAAGCGAGGACGAACGGTCTCACAGAGTCCCAAGCGAGGACGAAAGGACTCTGCGGGATCGGGACATGACAGAATGGTATCAGAGCAACACGATAATCTGGCTAATTGTTGATTCGATTGAATTTGAAGATGTTCTTCTGATCAAAATTCCTTTGCCTATTCGATATCAATAATGAGATGAACGTTCTATACAATGAGTCTGTAAATATTTTTATGATGCCGGTATATGTTTTATCGATTTGATTGATTGAGATGTTTTATTGAGCATGAGCTTTTGATACGAAATGAATCATGATTTCATGGATTGATGATGGCGAAGGATGAGGACTATCGCTGCTATGGATATCGTAAGTTTCTCCTTAAGTTTCAAGGATGAAACTTCTTCTCGGTGGGTAATTATATAGTGTTCCGCTCTACAAAGGCACTAGATAAATAGAGAGATCAGATTGCTGGCTCTGCAATAGAAGACGATTGATCTAGGTGAGTGGACAAAGACTCATTTTATGATTCGCTTATGCCTAATAAGAATCTGAGTTTTTGAATGAATGCTTTTTTTAATAACAAGATAGTAATCATTGTGTATGTTTATAAGAGATTTCACATGTTGCTATGGTAAGAACAAAGAAATAAATAATCTGCATGCTAAGAAGAAGAATTATTGCTTGCTAATAAGAAATAAGATGATGCCATGCATAGTAGAGATGTTGCCTTTAATCAAAGAACTGTTGCCATGCTAACAAGAAGAGAAAAGTGACTGCTTTTATGCCCCGAACTTATATACTTTCAAAGGTAGAATGATTGTTATATCTGTACTGAACTGTTATTATGTTTTCAAAGAGATGAATGATTCCTTGTCCCTCAAAGATGTTTTGAATGCTAGACATGTACAGACGGACTTGTACATGTTGCAAAGAAATGAAATATCTAAGAGCTTCTGGTCTGAATCAAAGAAAAGAAAAAAGGCAGAGTCATAGCTCTGTCGTTTAAAGAGAAGAAATGTTAGAAAGTGGAATGTTTGCTCAAAGATGAAATATTGCCCCTCAAAGAGTCTATCTGATAGTTGTTGTATTCATACAAGGTCACTAGATCTCTCGACGGTTTCTAGGGCACTAGGAGCCGATCGGCCTAGGAAAGATTGTCTATACACCTAGAGGTACAAGAAACATCGGGTATTGCATCCCGTCCACTAGAGACGAACTGAACCCAAGTGTCATAGCGGCTAATAATGGGAATACCCATGGACCATCATATAGATAGATGTTGATTGGTGTATAGCTGAACATATGTGTCACAGCTGCCAATCGAGTCTGCATGTGTCTATAATAAGTGTTGATAAAAGCCAACGATGTAGAGACGAACATGAAATCAGAATGTTGGTTATATTATGTTTATGCTAATCCTTGTCTTGTGCAGGGATGGACTGTCGGCTATGGTAAGAATCACTGAAAAAGTGATACACGTGTTGTTTAAGTTTTCTATATGAATTGCTTGCAAAGATTAAGCTATTGCAAAGAAATGTTATATCCTATTAAAGAAAAGATATAATATTATGCTTGTCATTGACCCTAAGAGTTGCTTAAACAAGAGAAATGATATAGCTCATGAAACATGCTGCACACTGTGCTTATAATGTATAGTCCCTGGTATGCTTGAAAGAAAGGAAATAAACTGTGGCTTTTCAAAGATGTTTTCAAAAGAGAGATAAATAGACTCTGTACTGCATGAAATGAACATAGGTAAAAGTAGCAAGATCTCATCACAAGAAATATTTTCTCACTAAATGAACAGTGATCATTTCAGACAAATGTAGCCCTTTGTTCACAACCACCAGTATACTGATATACTGACCCATCATCAGTCTGCATGCAGGTGCAAGACGCATAGAGAAGGATAGTCCAAAGCGATAGCCTGAACCTCATCCTCAGGAGCCAGAAATCAGAAGAGATTCCAAGAGAAGGACATTTGTTGCCAAGAGTTGGTTTTATATATAAAGAGATGTAATGTATAAGAACGGGATCATTGTAATTTGTAAAGTCCTGAGAGAATGTAAGCATTGTATCAGAGAGAAATAAGAGCTTGTAATATGTTCAAATGAAATCAATAAAGAGATTTGTTTCTGTTACCTTGTGTTCAATTCATATATCTGTAAAATGTCCGCTGCTGCTTCAATTATCTGCTATATATTTCGCTGAGCTATTGTCAACCTTGTCTATCTTGTCTTATTACAGGTCTTTGCCTTGTGCAAGCACAACTTAGGCTTGTACGACATCACGCCCAAGCAAGGACGAACGGTCTCACAGAGTCCTAAGCGAGGATGAAAGGACTCTGAGGGATCGGGGCATGATAGTTTAGGGCGGTGGAGAATTAACGGTGGTGAGGAGCTAGACTAAGTCGATGGAAAAAAATCTTTGGAAGGGCCGAGGAGTGTCGAGTAGAAGTGGTCTCGCCGGAGACACGGTCGAGTTCGTCGCTCGTCAACGATGTTGGGTGACCACAGTTCGTACTTGAAAAAAAAGAGTAGAAGAATAAATTGGTCATATGAGCTATTGTGATAAATTTGGTTGAGTCCAAATCATGGGCTTAAATTCGTGGGCCCTGGTTATGGGCTGGTTTGGAAATAAGGTTTAACTTAAACCTATCTAAAGCTAATAGATTTGAAATAAAGTTCTGTTTGAAAATAAGGTTTTATCTAATAAAAAATTAATAGAAAAATAAAATAGGTAAAATAGGGAATTGTAACAAATTTATGAAAAAATGGGAGTTACAAGTCTACCCTCCTTAGAAAAATTGTCCTCGAAATTTCAGAAGTAGCGGTAGAAAAAGATTTCAATTCTCAATAGACAATAATTTTAAGTACTAAGAAATAATTTCAAACAGGAAAGCAAGCAGATTTTTAGGTAGAAGCAAATCTCGAACAGGAAAGTCTAGGTACTAAAAGAACACCTAAGAGGAAGATTGGATTGCGAGTTGCGTTCTATGGTCCTTTCTTGCTACACTGATTGTCTTCATGCCTTAAGTTTTGTTTTCAAGTCTTGGGTGATATTTATCTAGTTAAGGTCTTTAATGTTTCTCTGAAGCTAGAACGTATGAAAGCATTGAGCACTATTCTAATATTTTCTAACTTCGATTCTTCCAAAGACCAGAAACTAATCTAATAAAACTTTAGAGAAAATGAAATAAGAGATAACCTAGAATCATGACGGTAGTCACCCCAGTCCCCTCAGCCGTCATGATATAAGCAAGTTCCTACTGTGCTGCTTCATGCTGCTGCTGGATCTGAAGAGGTGGGCCCCTCTGCTGAGGTCTTTGCTGAATCGGAGCTAGTCCCTGGCGAGTAAAGGCTGTGGGACAGCCCCTCGCCTGGTGTGTAGGTGACCCACAAGACAGGCAATATCCTATTCTCTTACAACAAATGTCCCTGAGATGTCCTGGTCTCTGACAAAAAGTGCAAACATCTACTATATGATTCCTTCTATGATGCTGCCGATCAGGTGCTCTAATAGGAGGTTTGTACTGCTGCTGAATCTGATGCTGGGGAGATCCCGGTAGGATGTGGGGACGCTTGGCAAGTCCACCAGTGCGACTGCCTCCAAAGGTCTCTCTGTCTCTCTTCGGGAGAAGGCGTAAGTTGACCTCCAACCCCTGGGCTGTCACGAACCATACCCAGAGTAGGGACACGAGAAGTGGGTACGTCCAGTCTACGCCGCAGTGTCGGCGGTAGAACGCTGTCCTAGGTCACAACATCTAACACAGTATAAGTATAACTGCACAAGATATACTCTCCGCACGGAGGAACAATAAGATGGTACATCTCAATCACAATCTAAGGTAGAAATAGCACGATATCATAGATATGAAAATCTCAAAGGAAGATACAAACAGAAAAAGAAATAAGTCTAAGTGTCTAAACGACACAATAACAAAACAAAATACAACCCAAGTCTCAAATGACAACATAAGTAAGATAAAGCCTAACTAAACTAGTCTAGGCAGTAGGGATGATAACATCAGCTAGAGCTGGGTTCTCCTGAGAGTCCAGCTCGCAAGTATCGTCTAGGGCTGATCCATAATAGGTGGTGCAGAAAGCCTCATCCTTATCCTCTGTAATATATCAACATGTCCAGTCAGGACAGGAACGAGCACAATATATCTCACGCAGTTCATATCATGTCAGAAGATAATAAACATGCAATAGAGTACGATACATGAATAACTGAAGGAATGTACATGAAGTAAAAGAGATAACTGTAGTCAAAATATCTATTATAAGTAGAGAACTATCAATGACTAGTAAATTAGAGTACAAGATAGACATGTGAATGGCTGGAGACTGATTCATGATTACACTACGAAATTGATTCATGATTACACTACTTGGGATTATTCACATGATTATTTCTACTCCTCCATCCCTAATCAATACACAAGGATCCAGACATGTTATGTTAAGATTCATGATCTCACTGCCTCATCCTCGAGCGTACGTGAAATTGATTCATGAGGGCTCTGTGAACATGAGAGTATATGAAACACAAGAGTATATATGAACAGTGAAGCATGAAGATACATGATGTAAGTGAAACACACATGACATGAAGTACTTGATGCTCCCAAGGGGATAACATCTCATGAAAAGATCATATAGTACCAATCCGTGTTACCAACGTGACAACATACAAGTAAAGTAAACTAGAGCAGAAATATAAGTTCGAGCAAGTATGAAACGGTTAGAGAATGTACTTGCTTGATATCCTGAGTATCTGGTAAGTGTAGATGTCCAGACAGAGTAGATGAGTCCTATTTAGAGCAACACAGGTCACAATGTGTTTAATATAAGGTAAATAAAGTTTATAATGCAATCTACATAATTTCTAGGTCAACCTAGGTCAAAGTCAAACTTGGTCAACTCTGGTCAACTATACAGTCAAACTAGGTCAACTATAGTCAACTGGGGTCAAACCATCTAGGGTTTGGTCTACAAGGGTCAAACTAGTCTAGGTTTAGTTAACAATGTTAAACTATGTCAAACTCTATTGTTTATATAAGCAAGTATCACATATAGGATACTTAGTCTATAATCACAAGCTAACACAAAACTAACAAGGCACATCACTTACTCACATAATGCGTATATTACATATATATGTATCACTCACATAGTCAATATATATATAATTATGAGGGAAGCTATATATATATATATACTCACATAATGTGTATATTACATATATGTATCACTCACATATTCAATATATATATAATTATGAGGGAAGCTATATATATATGAACATACATACATATATATATATATATATATATATATATATATATATATATATATATTTTATATATATATATATATATATATATATATATATATATATAGAAAAAATATATATATATATATAAAAAAAAAATATATATATATATATATATAGAGAGAGAGAGAGAGAAGGAAAAAGGAATTTAGAGAGTGTAATGTGTGTGTGTGGACTATGGACTGAGGTTTAAAAGTTAAAGAAACAACAAGGTATATAGATTAAACTTAACTTAGAAATCAGTTTCCCTATGTTCAAGTTTTACATAAAATTATATGGGATACATCCTCATCTCAGTCACATGTATACCCAGTTAACATTTCAGAAATCAAAACCCATTTCTGTTTACTTTAAACTCAGTTATTACCTATACAACTCAGGTTAATATGTTCACTGGAATTCTCAGGTTAACAGTTAATTGAAATCTCAAATTAACTTACATATTTCAGTCCCATGACACAACAATAATCCAGTTATCATTTAAACCTTAGAACTCTGTTATAACCTACCATTCCAGTTCACTTTATCTCAGTTATAACATTGCAAACTCAGGCTAATCAATTTAACTTGTATCTCAGTTATAACATCCAACCAACCAATTCCTAATCAGTTTACAAAACATTTTAAAATCCTTAGAATCTTAGGAACAAACATATGTAACTCAGGTTAATCAATTTAAACTGAAATTCTCAGGTTTTCACTTAAATTCAGTTTTCTCATTCAAATCCCCAAATCTGTTCACTGTTAGGTAACAACTCATTCATTAAGTCCCAGGTTTAAACTAACCATAGTTAAGCTAACCTTATTGAAACATGGGTCATTAGCATGTACTGCGATTAATCTCAGGAAACATGTCCATATATAATAATTGTCACTTTGATTAAACAAAAACTGGAAATAAAACTGAAACATAAAATTTCCCCATTTCGAAACCAAAAACCTAATGAAAAACTCACAACCAGGCATATCGATGTGTTTCCCATATGCACACGTGTCTAGGGTATTATTTGTGTCCACATGAGTGGACACGAAGTGTCTAATATAATAAAAACATGGTTCAGGAATCCTGTCTATGCACAGGCTCGTACGGCTATTCCCTGGGGAATTGGACACGACACAGAACCAAAGACACCTCGTGCACACTAACTTAGGTAGCCTACCTATAGGACTATACGGTCGGCTAGGTAACACGTGTCCACGTTGTGTCTAAATTCGACACGAACTGCGTATCAGTCAAGAAAATCCCACACGCACAGTGACAGTGTAATACCCATGCACCCATGATTATGTGTCCAATACGACACGAGACGACTCAAGACTCAAGGGGTGTGGTGATAGACACTGCCCCTTGGTTTGTGCCAAGTGGCAGGCCGCCACATGGCGTGTCGTGTCCACAGTGACACGCGGGTAGCAGGGGACAGTGTGGTGTCAGCGCGTGCGTGGTGCGTGTCCATTTTGGAGACAAAAATTATACAAAATTTGACTCAGTCAATTCGATTATTGATATACATATATTAACCTAATTTTCTGTTCAATTAGATTCTAAAATTAACACAATTCATTTCTCACAAATATTTTATCGAACACCCTATTAAAGACACTGATACGTGTCCGATACGGACATGAAATAGACACTACCTAGCACCAAACTAACTCTACAGCTAGGGTATACCTATACATGCATCAATGAAAAGAAAACATGATTTTATATGGGTTTCATGGTATTTACCTATTGAGAGTAAATCTCAATACAAAGGGTGAGGATGAGTGTTTTCCCTTGAACTCCAATTGCCCAATAACACTCCTATCCTAGCTAGCAAGCCCCTACTAGCTTCCACTATGGTAGAGGGTGATGATGCAATTGATTAGGATCAAATTGGACTTAATTTGGATATTAGGGAAAGAATTTTGGGGAGGAACAATTAGGGTTCTAAATAGATGTGAAAGGAGGCAAAGACTTTCTTAAGGATACTTTATAGGAAGGGGGGATCCTATTGTGGCTGCCATTAGATGAATTAGGGTTAGGTTTTAGGTGTAGATGAGTGGCTAGGAGTTGTCCACCCAATTCTAAGCCTTTCTATTGGTCCAATAGTCCTAAGTCTTTATTTTTCATAAATATCCTAAGGGGTAAATATCATACCTAGAATATCTAGATATTATTAATCTTGTCATTACTAGGTTACCCTAATCAAGACTCTAAGCTCAAGGCTAATCTAGATTAGGCTAAGTTTCTAGGTCAAGTCTCAACCTAACAATTAGCACATATTTAATTAATAAAATTTAAAAATCACCTAAAAGTCAAAATGACCAAAATACCCTCAAGCCAAAAATGTGGTAGTGACAAGTCTACCCTCCTTAAAAGAATTTTATCCTCGAAATTGAAAGGCGAAACTAAACTGATGAGAAGCATAGAAAATCATACCTCAAGGTCCAAAAAGATAAGGGTATCGCTCGCGCATCTCATCCTTCCGCTTCTAGGTAGACTCTCCTAGAGAATGATGCCTCCATGCGACGCGAACCAAGGGTATCGTCTGGTTCCTCAGTACCTTCTCTTGTCGATCCAAAATCTTCACAGGCTGCTCTGGATAGCTAAGAATAGGTCCCACCTCGATCTTCAAATAATCGAGTACATGGCTAGGGTCCGCCACGTACCGTCTCAACTGCGATACGTAAAATACGTTGTGGACTCCCACTAATGCAAGTGGCAAATCTAGCCTGTAAGCCACATCACCGACTCTGCCGCTGATAACGAAAGGTCTGATGAAGCGCAGGCTAAGCTTCCCACCTCCACTAAAACGTATGGTACCACGTGTCGAAGATATCCTCAGAAAAACCAGATCTCCAACCTAATCACAATTAAGGTCTCAAATTAACTATAATAATCAAACATAATCAATAAAATCACAAAACAAACAATCCTACTTCTAATCCTATCTCTAAGATGTACCTAGAACTCCAACGGTCTACGGTGGCTATCGGTCCAATGCCGATGTCTGTCCTGCGCCACGCGAAGTCGATCTGTGATGAGCTTCACCTTTTCGGCTGCATCCATAACCATCTCAGGTCCCAATAAAGCTAGCTCTACGACGTCATCCCAAGACAAGGGTGTACGACATCTACGCCCGTACAGTGCCTCGAACGGTGACACCTCAATGCTGGCCTAAAAACTGTTGTTGTATGCAAACTCCACTAAGTGCATGTGATCCTCCCAGGATCCTCCGAAATCTAAGACACAAGTCTGCAATATGTCCACGAGTGTCTGAATAGTCCTCTCTGACTGTCCGTCCATCTGAGGGTGGTATGCAGTACTAAACTTGAGCTGAGTGCCCAAACTAGTCTGCAGACTCCTCCAGAAATGGGAAGTAAAGTGACTATCCCGATCAGAGACAATGCTCACCGGAACTCCATGAATCCTGACGATCTGCCGCATGTACATCTCTGCTAGCCTCTCTGTAGACGTACCCACTTTAAATGGAAAAAAGTGGGCTGATTTGGTCAACCTATCTACGATGACCCAAATCGCATCTTTCCCTCCTGGTGTACGCGTCAATCCCGAAACAAAGTCCATCGTGATCTGTTCCCACTTCCATTCCGGAATGGACAATGGTAGCAACAAATCTCCTGGCCTCTTCCTCTATGCCTTCACCTGCTGGCAGACCAAGCATCTAGCGACGAAGCGTTCTACCTCCCGCTTCATCCCACACCACCATACATGCTCCTTCAGATCTCTATACATCTTGTTTGCACCTGGATTTATAGAGTACTGAGATCGGTGGGCCTCCTGTATGACCTGCTTCCGAAGCTCTCCACCAGGTATACACAGTCTGGAACCGTGCCTCAATGCGCCATCCTCTGCAATGGTGAACTCCTCATCCACCAATACTGCTCGAGCCTGCTCTCGGATGCACCGCAGAGCAACATCGTCGAACTGAGTCGACTTGATCCTCTCTATCAAGTCCGACTGAATCTGCAGACCCCACATCTGTATATCCACTCCTGGTACTAGCACTTCGATCCCCAGGCTCTCCAGATCTGCTAACAAGTGATGATCTGCCGTCAAACACATGGCTGTCGAATATCTGCTCAAAGTATCGGCAACCACATTGGCCTTCCCTGGATGATACTGCAGTACAATGTCGAAGTCCTTCATCAACTCCAACCATCTGCGCTGCCTCATGTTGAGCTCCTTCTGTGTAAACACATACTTCAAGCTCTTGTCGACTATGAATATCTCCACACGCTCTCCGTATAAATATTGTTTCTACAACTTCAAGGCAAAAATAACTGTCGCCAACTCCAAGTCGTGGGTAGGGTAGTTCATCGCATACGGACGTAACTGCCTAGAAGCATAGGCAATTACCTTCCCATGCTGCTGCAAGACACAACCCAAACCCTTTCCAGAGGCGTCACTGTAGATAGTGAACCCGCCTGATCCTGATGGCAATGTCAGAATCGGAGCTGTTGTCAACCGCTTCTTCAACTCATCAAAAGTGACCTGACACTCCTCTGACTAGATATACTCTGTGTCCTTTTGGGTCAGCCTAGTCAATGGCTCTGTAACTCGGGAGAAATCCTGAACGAACCTCCTGTAGTAGCCTGCCAATCCCAGGAAGCTTCTGATCTCCACAACTGAAGTCGGTGTTGCCCACGCCTCAACTGCCGTGATCTTCCTCGGGTCAACTGAGATCCCATCTCCAGTTACAACATGATCCAGGAAATCAACTCGGTCTAGGAAAATCTCACACTTCGAGAGCTTGCCATAAAGCTCCTCCTTCCTGAGAGTCTCCAGAACCACTCTCAAATGCTCCTCATGCTCATCCGCGGTCTTCGAGTACACCAAAATATTATCGATAAACACCACCACGAACTTGTCTAAGTACTGGTGGAACACCTTGTTCATCAGGTTCATGAATATCGCCGGGGCATTGGTCAACCCAAACGGCATCACCAATAACTCGAATTGGCCATACCGCGTCCTGAATGCTGTCTTCGGGATATCCTCCCTCTTCACCTTCACCTGATGATAACCTGACCTTAGATCAATCTTCGAAAATACCCTAGCTCTGCTCAACTGATCAAAGAGATCATCAATCCACGGCAGCGGGTACCTGTTCTTGATCGTAAGGTTATTGAGTGCCCTGTAGTCGATACACATCCGTACCGACCCATCCTTCTTCGGTACAAAGAGCACCGGTGCACCCCATGATGAAAAACTAGATCGGATGAAGCCCTTATCCTGTAACTCATCCACCTATTTCTTCAACTCTACCAACTTGTTGTTGTTCACCCTATAGACGTGCTGAGAAATCGGCTCTGCGCCGGACACTAAGTCTATAGAGAACTCAACGTCTCTGTCCGGTGGAAGTCCCAGCAAGTCCTCCAAAAAGACATCCATAAACTCTGCTATCAACGGATGTGGCGCTGTCTGCCCCTCAACTGCAACTCCACAGAAGACTCCGCTGCTCTGCTCCGTATCCCGCCTGGCGAACACGAACTCTGGCACTCCTGGCGAACAGAAAAGAACTCTGCCGCCACGGCAATCTATGCTGGCATGGTGCCTGCTCAACCAATCCATCCCGAGTACTATATCGTAGTTCGGTAGTGGCATTGCGAGCAGACTCACATCCAGTTCTCGGCCTCCCAATACTACTCTCCGATCCTTGCAAACATCACTGACGAGGATAATACCACCCCCGATCGTGATCTTGCAAGTCCTAGGCAATAATTCAAAAGCAAGATGGTGTCGAATAGCAAAAAATACTGACACAAAGCTATGGAAAGCCCCCGAATTGAACAAAGCAAAAGCTGGAATGGAGTCAAGAAGAACAGAACCTGCAATAAGATCTCCAATAGCCTCTGCATCCTCCACTGCCATAGTAAATGCTCGTCCCTGCTGGCCTCCCCTGGCCTGCTGCTGGTGTTGGACAAACCTCAGCTGCTGTGTCTGCAGGGCTAGTCCCTTCTGCTGGCCTACTAGAGCCTTGGCTCCTCCGTCTTGCCCTGGACGTGTCGAGAACATAGAGCATTCCTTCAGCTGATGGTCTGTTAAACCACAGAGTAGGTACCTGCCTAGCCTCTTCCTGCAGTCATTCCATCCATGCTCCGGCTTCTTGCAGTAGGCACAACCGGTGGACTGCTATCTCATAGCCTGCTGTTGCTATTTTGGCTGCTGGTGCTGCACCTGCTGAAAAGGTGCATGGCCCTGACCCTGAAACTATCTCTGTTGGTACTGCTGCTGAAAGTACGGCCTCTTGGCCGGTTCTCTGCTACCACTGGCTCCCTGAGTATCTCGCCCCTCTTGAGCCTCAGCTCAAGATCATCCTCTGCTGCTAAGGCACCTACCAAGATTTCCTCAAAAGTAGTACCGTGGGCAATCTTGGTATAGGACTTCACCTCCTTGACCAGTCCCTTCCTGAACCTCTGGGCCTTTGTCGCTTCGGATAACCCCTCGACAAACCTTTCCAGACGGCAGAACTCTCCAGCATACTCCTCGACAGTCTGATTGCTTTGTACTAAAGCCTCGAACTGAGTCTCGAGGGTGTCACGCCGCGACTCGCCGAATCGGTCGCCATCGCCTTGACTCGATATAAATCGATCCCCACGGGTCGGGACGTGATGCCGTGCAAGTCTTTAATGGACTTACACAAGGCAAGGATATGCAATTGGAAATTCCTTTTGACTCGACGCGTTGAAATTAAACAGTACAGAGAGTTGAAGACATAGCATAGGAAGAAATTTAGTTTTTCATTCATAAGCTTGCAAAGTATATGCAAGGTCATTTTTACATTACATATGCCGTTGCGGCTATATCTTGAAACACAAAAGAAAAACTCTCGACAAGCTTGTCCTGAAATAATCCTTGTCGTTCCATGCATTCACGCCCCTTTATACATTTGAACAAAGCCTTCGATCTGAGTTGGGCTTCAAAATTCTCCAAAATAGGAGAGCTTCGTGCCGCCTCCCGTTCTTCAGCTTCAGGTCTAGTCTCGAGCTCACGCAGCGCGCTCGTTACCTAGGGAGTTGGGGGTTAGCACACTTGCTAGTGGATGGGATGAACCCACTCGTCTAAACTGCACTGCTTATTAAGGATTCTAGCATACGAAGTGATCTTTCTATTTAGAACTATATGAATTACAGTTCATATCGAAGGCACATTTTAAACGATAACACATAACCAATTTAAAGGCATTCTTACCACGGCCGTACTCCTTTCCTGCACAAAATATACGTGATACTTACCACCTGCACAAGACAATAGGTGAGCATGCAATCTATCCTATATGCGGTCATTGGTGATATCGACACCATGAAGGACGATTACGTAGCCTTGCGATGCGCCCTCCAGTCCAGGTAGTGAGCCTAACTGGAGGTCTCGCAATGCCTCGTACCGAAGCACGATTTCCATAATATCCTCCTAGGCCGATTCGGTCCCAGGGCCCCGGGTACCATCTCGAGGAAAGCTCACCTTGTGCACAAGTCGTCTTTGACATGCGAATGTATGAACAGTTTAATATGTATGAAGTAAATTGCATAGCGTAACCATTATCAAATCACATAATCATTCCTACTCGTGCAAGGGTCCTTTTCCTCGAAACCGTACGTTCTGATTTAGCATCCCGTAGGCACCAAATTCTTCGAGGCATGATGTACCGCAACCAAGGTTTTCATCGTTGTGTTTTGCATGGCATGAAATATATTCTATCTCTTTCTTAGAACTTTATCTTCTCTCTACTTAGTGTGAACCTATCGATTCAGAGTTAACTTCTCTAGGTTGATATATTATCCCGAGCTCTTGATCTTAGTGGAAAGCATACATCCCGTTAGCATCATCGATTTGAACGTTGAACTTTAAGAATTTAGTTGGCGGGAAGGAGTAGAAAAGAAGGGGCAGAAGAATCGCCCACCTAAGGAGATTGCGCCGAGAGTAAGAGAACGCTTCGTGACGGTCAAGCGTCAGTTACACGAACTCCTGCAATGGCACGAGCATCGAATTAGAACCCTTCCTTCAATCCTTCCTTCGAAATTTCCAAAGACGCATTCAGAAATCGACGCAAAAGTACACTATTAAATCCACGCAACAATTCGTTCAGAAAGCCAAGAAAATCAATAAAACCAACGACAGACAGGTTGCGTCGCTCTCTTTAGAGTTCCTTCGCCAAGACGCCGCCTACCGCATCTAGGACTTATTCCAACAGTAGTCGATCCATTAGTTGGAACGGTACTCATATCACTTGTCCAAATCGATTTTATTGATGCCATGGTTTTTGTATACCAAACTCGTCGCCGAGTCAGACTAGCCATCTATGTTTCCGACCATGTCTGACTTGGCACGAGCCTATTACATAGTGCTTCGCCCCAACGGGAGCGGGGCACTACATAATATACCACTAAGAAAAAGTTTCGTCCCGAAACTTAAGAACAAGGGTCTGACCTTCGTCGGCGAAAAGTGAAAGGTACTTCTCCTTCATCTCCGCCTCTAGTTCCCACGTTGACTCCTCAACGGAATGGTTGCGCCAGAGTACGCGAACCAAGAACATCGATCGGCTCCGCAGGATCTTTTCTTTACGGTCCAAAATTTGCACGGGCTCCTCCGAGTATGATAGATCAACGCGTAGCTCCAACTAATCGAAACTAACCATATGACTTGGGTCATGCACGTACTTCCGAAGTTGGGAGACATGGAAGACGTCATGCACTTCGGCCAGGGCAGGAGGTAGCGCGATCCGGTAAGCAACGGTCGCCACTCTTTCGAGGATCTCGGAGGGCCCTACGAATCTCGGACTCAGCTTGCCTTTTACCCCGAATCGTATGACACCCCGCATCGGCGTCACCTTCAGAAACACATGGTCCCCAACCAAGTACTCTAACGGTCATCGACGAGTATCTGCATAACTCTTTTGTCGACTCTGAGCAATACGGAGCCTATCTCGAATCATGTGGACCTTCTCGACGGCTTGTTCGACTAGTTCTGGCCCGAGCACCTATCGCTCCCCGACTTTGTCCCAGCAAATCGGAGATCGGCACTTCCTCCCCTAAAGCGCCTCGTAGGGAGCCATTTGGATGCTCGATTGATAACTGTTGTTGTATGCGAATTTCGCGTGCGGCAAGTACGTGTCCCAACTAGTCTTTAAATCTATCGCGCACAGACGTAGCATATCCTCCAGGATCTGATTCACTCTTTCTGTCTGGCCATCGGTTTGCGGGTGGTACGCGGAGCTAAGGTTCAACTTAGTTCCCAGCGTCGCCTGTAGACTCGTCCAGAAATGTGATAAGAATCGCCCGTCTCTGTCCGAAATGATTGTGGCAGGTACCCCGTGCAGTCTGACAATCTCATCGAGATAAATCTGAGCTAACCTATCGATGCTCCATGATGCTTTAATAGTAAAGAAATGAGCGAATTTGGTCAAACGATCGACAATGACCCAAATCGCATCATTCTCCCGCGACGTCTTCGGAAGGCCCATGATGAAATCCATAGAGATGTCGTTCCACTTCCATACTGGAATGTCGAGGTTCTGTAGCTCCCCGCCTGGTCTTTGATGCTCGGCCTTCACCCGTTGACAGGCCATGCACTGTGACACAAACGTTGCCACGTCTTTTTTTATGCCGTGCTACCAAAAGGTCGCGCGCATGTCCTTATACATTTTGGTACTCCCGGGGTGCAACGAGTACTTCGCATAATAGGCCTCCGTCAGAATCTCCTTTCTAAGTTCGGCATGGTCCGGCACGCATATCCTTCCCTTCATCCGCGTCATTCTGCCCTCGTCCACCACAAAGTCGGTCGCCTTTTCCGTCGAAATTAGCTCGCGTATCTTCTTCAGGAATGGGTCGTCCTCCTGTGCGGTCCTTATCTTGTTGTGCAAGCTCGACTAAAGGTACAATTGGGCCAATCGTGCTCCACGGTAACAGATTCGGAGTTCGATACCCATCTCTGCCAAGTCTCGCTGTATGTTATGGTTGATAGACAAGCACCCAGCGAACATTCTACTCAGAGCGTCCGCTGCGACGTTTCCCTTACCTGGCATGTACTCGATAGTCAGATCGTAGTCTTTAATAAGTTCGAGCCAACGCCGCTGCCGTAAGTTCAGGTCCCATTGAGTAAAGATGTACTTGAGGCTCTTATGGTCCGTATAGATGCTGCAAGCTACACCATAAAGATAGTGCCGCCATAGCTTCAACGCGAACACAATGGCCGCTAACTCCAGATCATGCGTAGGATAATTCTTATCGTGTTGCTTCAATTGTCTCAAAGCAAACGAAATCACCTTATCCCTTTGCATAAGCACGTATCTCAAACCCGTCCGCGATGCATCGCTAAATATTTGAAACCCTTCTGGCCCGTTCGGAAGTGCAAGGATCGGCTCTGAGATAAGCCGTTTCTTCAACTCTTGGAAGCTCGATTCGCAGGCGTCGTTCCACTCGAATGCGACTCCCTTCTGGGTGAGGCGAGTCATAGGCGACGCAATTTTGGCAAAATCTTTCACGAATCTATGGTAGTAGCCTGCCAAGCCAAGGAAACTTTGGATGTCGTCTGCTGAGGTAGGCCGCTTCCATTCGACTATTGCTTCAATCTTCTTTGGGTCCACCATGACGCCTTCAGCTGAGACAACGTGCCTAAGGAACGTCACGTTGCTCATCCAGAACTCGCACTTGCTTAGCTTGGCATAAAGTTGGTGTTCACGCAGAGTCTGTAGCACCGTCTTCAAGTATTCCACGTACTCGTCCTTTCTCTTCGAATATATGAGAATGTCATCGATGAATACGACGACAAATTTGTCTATGAACGGTCGGAACACCCGGTTCATTCGATCCATGAACGCGGCAGGAGCGTTGGTCAAGCCGAAGGGCATGACTAGAAATTTGTAGTGACCATATCGAGTTCGGAAGGCGGACTTCGGTACGTCCTCGGACTTGATATTCAATTGATGGTAGCCTGAGCGAAGATCAATCTTGGAAAATACTGTCGTCCCTTGCAGCTGGTCAAACAAATCGTCTATCCTCGGTAACGGATACTTGTTTCGTACTGTGGCTTTGTTGAGTTCCCGATAATCGATGCAAAGCCGCATCGATCCATCCTTCTTCTTTACAAACAACACTGGGGCACCCCACGGGGAGATACTAGGGCGAATATATCCGCGATCTAGCAACTCTTGTAGTTGTGCTTTCAGTTCCTTCAGCTCTGTCGGCGCCATTCGATAAGGTGCTTTGGATATCGGTCGGGTGTTCGGGAAGGTGTCGATGCTGAATTCTATCTCTCGGTCAGGCGGCATCCCTGGCAACTCGTCTGGGAACACATTAGAAAATTCTGCCACGACTTCAGTCTAGACCGTGCTTGCAATCTCCGTTCTCGTGTCTCGAACTGAGGCTAGGTACCCGCTGCACCCAGAATACAACATACGCCTTGCCGAAATTGCCGATATCATCATTGCAGCCTTTGATGCTGCTCCGTACGAATCGGAGAACTCGGTTTCGCCCGGAAGGCGGAACACAACTCTCTTCTCCGCGTACTCGATCGTTGTGTGGCATGCACCCAACCAATCCATGCAGAGGATTATATCGTACTCTTTGACGTCGAGGACGATAAATTCCAAGGATAGATTCCTCCCTCTGATGCAGATGTAACTATCCCTACAAATTTGAGTGGCAGTCATATCTACTCCCGTTGGAGTGCTAACGCTAAGATTCATATCTAAAGTTGCATAGGTAGTTCATTCTCTTTTACAAAGTCGGCAGATATGAAACTATGCGTAGCATCCGAATCGAACAATACTCTAGCAGACATATTTTTATAGAGTAGTATACCTATCACGACAGGGTCGGATGCAAAAGCTTCATCCCGAGTCAGTGCGTAGACTCGGCCTTGCGCCCTTTGGCGATTTTGTGGGTTCACGGGCACCGCGTTTGCGCCATGGGCGGGAGACGCCCTGTTCTGGTTCTGGACGTCCCTTGGTGGATGTTGGTTCACCCTTCCCATGCGACAATCTACTGCCTTGTGACCTAGCTGGCCACACTTGAAGCATCTCCCTCGGCAATCGACCGCCAGATATCCCATCTTGCCGCAGCGATGGCACCGTACGTCTGGATGAGGCCCCCGATACTCGGACGTGTTCTGGCGCTTTGGCGTACCAGATTCTCCCGCGTCGTGAGGACGCTTGTTGTAGTTGTTGCGGATGCTTGATCCGCCCTTCTGCGACGCTCGACCGAAGATTCGCTCACTATCAAGGGCGGCGTGATATGATTCCCTGTACGTCTGGCATCTCTGGTTCATGACGTCCCGACGCAAATCATCATTCAGGCCTTGCTGGAAGCGCTTGCACCACGCCTCCGTGTTGGGCAGAAAGGCCCCGGCAAACTTCGCAAGCTTCGCGAACTTCATATCGTAGTCTTCAACGGACAAGTTTCCTTGCTTCAAGGACATGAATTCCTCTTCCTTCTGTCGACGAAGGGCACGAGGGATGTATTGCTTGAGGAAGGCCAGTTTGAACGTCTCCCACGAGATCTTGGCGTTGGGGTTGGCCTCTTGGAGTTCCTGTTTCTTCGTCTCCCACCAGTCGTAGGCCCTCAAGTTGAGCTGCAACGCTGCGCACCCGACTCTCTTGGACCCTTTGATGCTGAGGAGATTGAACAGACCCTTAATCTTCACTAGCCAGCCCATGACTTCGTCCGGCCCTGCTCGACCATTGAATTCAAACGGGTTCATCTTCTTGAACTTGGTCATCTTGAGCAGGGAGGAGGAAGACATATGTTTTGTCTTTACGGGTTGCACTTCTTCTTCGGACATGACGGTCGTCGAGTTCTGTTGAGTCGCTATGGTGCTCACGATCCGGGTCAGGGCCTCTATTTGCTTTTATTGGGCGCTGATTTGGGCCTGGATCTGTTCTTGCAGCTGTCGTTGCTGCATCTCTGACTGGTGTTGTTGGAGTTCCACGAGGCGTAGTAGTCGCTCCATGGCATATTCGCTAGGCATCGCGCCTTCGGTGCTATCCGTGCTAATCAATGTCGCGTTGACAGCAGGGACACCCAGTCCTTCCGGCATTCCTATAAAATTGAGCAAACCCGTTAGTATTCTCAAAATATCTACGGGCTTATATGTATGGAACGATTATTTCAGGTCGCATATGTCGAAAAGCATAGTTTTTGAAAAATTGCAATGGCATCATCTAAAAGAAAGTATTTTGAAAGGTCCGAGGTGTGAACCGTGCTCTGATACCAACTTGTCACGCCCCGACTCGCCGAATCGGTCGCCATCGCCTTGACTCGATATAAATCGAGCCCCACGGGTCGGGACGTGATGCCGTGCAAGTCTTTAATGGACTTCCACAAGGCAAGGATGTGCAATTAGAAATTCCTTTTGACTCGACGCGTTGAAATTAAATAGTGCAGAGAGTTGAAGACATAGCATAGGAAGAAATTTAGCTTTTCATTCATAAGCTTGCAAAGTATGTGCAAGGTCATTTTTACATAACATATGCCGTTGCGGCTACATCTTGAAACACAAAAGAAAAACTCTCGACAAGCTTGCCCTAAAATAATCCTTGTCGTTCCATGCATTCACGCCCCTTTATACATTTGAACAAAGCCTTCGATCTGAGTTGGGCTTCAAAATACTTCAAAATAGGAGAGCTTTGTGCCGCCTCCCGTTCTTCAGCTTCAGGTCTAGTCTCGAGCTCCCGCAGCGCGCTCGTTACCTGGGGAGTTGGGGGTTAGCACACTTGCTAGTGGATGGGACGAACCCACTCGTCTAAACCGATACTGCTTATTAAGGATTCTAGCATACGAAGTGATCTTTCTATTTAGAACTATATGAATTGTAGTTCATATCGAAGGCATATTTTAAACGATAACACATAACCAATTTAAAGGCATTCTTACCACGGCCGTGCTCCTTTCCTGCACAAAATATACATGATACTTACCACCTGCACAAGACAATAGGTGAGCATGCAATCTATCCTATATACGGTCATTGGTGATATCGACACCATGAAGGACGATTACGTAGCCTTGCGATGCGCCCTTCAGTCCAGGTAGCGAGCCTAACTGGAGGTCTCGCAATGCCTCGCGCCGAAGCACGATTTCCATAATTTTCTCCTAGGCCGATTCGGTCCTAGGGCCCCGGGTACCATCTCGAGGAAAGCTCACCTTATGCACAAGTCGTCCTTGACATGCGAATGTATGAACAGTTTAATATGTATGAAGTAAATTGCATAGCGTAACTATTATCAAATCACATAATCATTCCTACTCGTGCAAGGGTCCTTTTCCCTGAAACCGTACGTTCTGATTTAGCATCCTGTAGGCACCAAATTCTCCGAGACATGATGTACCGCAACCAAGGTTTTCATCGTTATGTTTTGCATGGCATGAAATATATTCTATCTCTTTCTTAGAACTTTATCTTTTCTCTACTTAGTGTGAACCTATCGATTCAGAGTTAACTTCTCTAGGTTGATATATTATCCCGAGCTCTTGATCTTAGTGGCAAGCATACATCCCGTTAGCATCATCGATTTGAACGTTGAACTTTAAGAATTTAGTTGGCGGAAAGGAGTAGAAAAGAAGGGGCCGAAGAACCACCCACCTAAGGAGATTGCGCCGAGAGTAGGAGAACGCTTCGCGATGGTCAAGCGTCAGTTACACGAACTCCTGCAATGGCACGAGCATCGAATTAGAACCCTTCCTTCAATCCTTCCTTCGAAATTCCCAAAGACGCATTCAGAAATCGACGCAAAAGCACAATATCAAATCCACGCAACAATTCGTTCAGAAAGCCAAGAAAACCAATAAAACCAATGGCAGACGAGTTACGTCGCTCTCTTTAGAGTTCCTACGCCAAGACGCCACCTACCGCATCTAGGACTTATTCCAACAGTAGTCGATCCATTAGTTGGAACGGTACTCATATCACTCGTCCAAATCGATTTTATTGATGCCATGGTTTTTGTATACCAAACTCGTTGCCGAGTCAGACTAGCCATCTATGTTCCCGACCATGTCTGACCTGGCACGATCCTATTACATAGTGCTTCGCCCCAACGGGAGCGGGGCACTACAGAGGGCACCAAGTGTTGCGTCTAGGAAAAACTTCTCCTTGAACAGCTTCTTGAAGGCTGCCCAAGTCTGCCTATCTGTACCAACCCTCGGGTCGGTCTGGTACCATGTGCGGGCCAAATCCTGCATCCTATTGGCCGTCGCCTCGATCTGTAGCCTCCTGGAATCTCTGCCAGTCTAAAAATCTTCTCTATATGCTCAACCCACTCATCAGCGTACATAATGCCCTCTGTACCCCTGAAGTCCCGCGGGTGCATCTTCTAGAAGTCTTGGATGCCTTTCTTCCTCGGTTGATGCGGCTGCTGAACTGCCACAGGCTGAGCTGCTGCCCTTTCAACTGTCGTCAGGGCCAGATCGATGCCCCAACTAAACTCTGCAGTCTGACGCTGCTGCTGGGCCTACTGGGCCTCCATGAACTGCTAAAAGAAGGTGAACAGTTGGACTGCATCAACGATTCCTGAAGGTGGCTGCTGCTGCTGGAGCATCTCTGGAATCATCGGGCTCGACCTGTGCACTGCTGGTGGAGGGGCTCCTCCGAATGCAGCTGAAACACCCACCCCAGCTGGTATGACTGGGGCTGCGGTACCGGGGGCTGGCTGCTGAGGACGTGAGGTAGCAGACCTCTCATCAGTGTCCCCTGACCTGGGCGATGTGATCTAGTCTCGACCATCCTGGAGACAGATCAAACAAGAGACAATTTCTGAGAATGAGTCGAAATAGCAAAGCAGGACAGTTTATATTCAAGGGAAGACAATAAGCAGCAAATTTAGATAAAAGAAATCTGATTAAGAGTTTTTTCTAATATGATTGAGTACCTTCAAAATATCCTAATCCTACTGCAGACTGCAGTGATACTCTAGTTCGAATACCACCGCAAATCTAGGACCTGCATGGGCTACCACTAAAAACGTGTCACGACCCGCACCCAGAGTAGGGACACGAAAAGTGGGTACATCCAGCCAACGCCGCAGTATCGGCGGTAGAACGCTATCCTAGGTTACAACATCTAACACAGTATAAATATAATTGCACAAGATATACTCTTTGCACGGAGGAACAATAAGATGGTACATCTCAATCACAATCTAAGGTAGAAATAGCACGATATCATAGATATGAAAATCTCAAAGGAAGATACAAACAGAAAGGAAAATAAGTCTAAGTGTCTAAACGACAGAATAACAAAACATAATACAACCCAAGTCTCAAATGACAACATAAGTAAGATAAAGCCTAAATAAACTAGTCTAGGCAGTAGGGTGATAACATCAGCTAGAGCTGGGTCCTCCTAAGAGTCCAGCTCGCAAGTGTCGTCTAGGGCTGCTCCATAATAGGTGGTGCAGAAAGCCTCATCCTCATCTTCTGTAATATATCAACAGGTCCAGTCAGGACAGGAACGAGCACAATACATCTCACACAGTTCATATCATGTCAGAAGATAATAAACATGCAATAGAGTACGATACATGAATAACTGAAAGAATGTACATGAAGTAAAAGAGATAGTTGTAATGGAAATATCTACTATAAGTAGAGAACTATCAGTGACTAGTGAATCAGAGTACAAGATAGACATGTGAATGGCTGGGGACTGATTAATAATTACACTACAGAATTGATTCATGATTACACTACTTGGGATTATTCACATGACTATTTCTACTCCTCCATCCCCAATCAATACACAAGGATCCAGACATGTTATGTTAAGATTCATGATCTCACTACCTCATCCTCGAGCGCACGTAAAATTGATTCATGAGGGCTCTGTGAACATGAGAGTACATGAAATACAAGATTATACATGAATAGTGAAGCATGAAGATACATGATGTAAGTGAAACACACATGACGTGAAGTACTTGATGCTCCCGAGGGGGATAACATCTCATGAAAAGATCCATATAGTACCAATCCGTGTTACCAATGTGACAACATACAAGTAAAGTAATCTAGAGCAGGAATATAAGTTCTAGCAAGTATGAAACGGTCAGAGAATGTACTCGCCTGATATCCTGAGTATCTGGTAAGTGTAGATGTCCAGACAGAGTAGATGAGTCCTATTTAGAGCAACACAGGTCATAATGTGTTTAATATAAGGTAAATGAAGTTTGTAATACAATCTATATGATTTCTAGGTCAACCTAGGTCAAAGTCAAACTTGGTCAACTCTGGTCAACTATACAGTCAAACTAGGTCAACTATAGTCAACTGGGGCCAAACCATCTAGGGTTTGGTCTACAAGGGTCAAACTAGTCTAGGTTTAGTTAACAAGGTTAAACTATGTCAAACTTTATTGTTTATATAAGCAAGTATCACATATAGGATACTTAGTCTATAATCACAAGCTAACACAAAACTAACAAGGCACATCACTTACTCACATAATGTGTATATTAGATATATATATATGTATCACTCACATATTCAATATATATATAATTATGAGGGAAGCTATATATATATATGAACATATATATATATATATATATATATATATATATATATATATATATATATATATATATATATATATATATACACACACACACACACACATAGAGAAGGAAAAAGGAATTTAGAAAGTGAAATGTGTGTGTGTGTGTGTGTGTGTGTGTGTGTGTGTGTGTGTGTGTGTGTGTGTGTGTGTGTGTGTGTGTGTGTGTGGACTATGGACTGAGGTTTAAAAGTTAAAGAAACAACAAGGTATATTTATTAAACTTAACTTAGAAATCAGTTTCCCTATGTTCAGGTTTTACATAAAATTATATAGGATACATCCTCATCTCAGTCACATGTATACCCAGTTAACATTTCAGAAATCAAAACCCATTTCTGTTTACTTTAAACTCAGTTATTACCTATACAACTCAGGCTAATATGTTCACTGGAATTCTCAGGTTAACAGTTAATTGAAATCTCAAATTAACTTACACATTTCAGTCCCGTGACACAACATTAATCCAGTTATCATTTAAACCTTAGAACTCAGTTATAACCTACCATTCCAGTTCACTTTATCTCAGTTATAACATTGCAAACTCAGGCTAATCAATTTAACTTGTATCTCAGTTATAACGTCCAACCAACCAATTCCCAATCAGTTTACAAAACATTTTAAAATCGTTAGAATCTCAGGAACAAACATATGTAACTCAGGTTAATCAATTTAAACTGGAATTCTCAGGTTTTTACTTAAATTCAGTTTCCTCATTCAAATCCCCAAATTTGTTCACTGTTAGGTAACAACTCATTCATTAAGTCCCAGGTTTAAACTAACCACAGTTAAGCTAACCTTATTGAAACATGGGTCATCAGCATGTACTATAATTAATCTCAGGAAACAGGTCCATATATAATAACTGTCAGTTTGATTAAACAGAAACTGGAAATAAAACTGATACATAAAATTTCCCCATTTCGAAACCAAAAACCTAATAAAAAACCCACAATCAGGCACATCGATGTGTTCCCCATATGCACACGTGTCTAGGGTGTTATTCGTGTCTACATGAGTGGACACGAAGTGTCCAATATAATGAAAACATGGTTCAGGAATCTTGTCTGTGCACAGGCTCATGCGGCCATTCCCTGGGGAATTGGACACGACACAGAACTAAAGACACCTCGTGCACACTAACCTAGGTAGCCTACCTATAGGACTACACTGTCGGCTAGGTGACATGTGTCCACGTTGGGTCTAAAGTCGACACGAACTGCGTATCAGTCAAGAAAATCCTACATGCACAGTGACAGTGTAATACCCGTGCACCCATGATTACATGTCCAATACGACACGAGACGACTCAAGACTCAAGGGGTCTCGTATCAGACACTGCCCCTTGGTCTGTGCCAAGTGGCAGGCCGCCACGTAGCGTGTCGTGTCCACAGTGACACGCGGGTAGCAGGGGACAGTATGGTGTCAGCACGTGCGTGGTGCGTGTCCGTTTTGGACACGAAAAACATAGAAACTTCGACTCAGTCAATTCGATTATTGATATACATATATTAACCTAATTTTCTGTTCAATTAGATTCTAAAATTAACACAATTCATTTCTCACAAACATTTCATCGAACACCCTATTAAAGACACTGATACGTGTCCGATACGGACACGAAATGGACACTACCTAGCACCAAACTAACTCTACAGCTAGGGTATACCTATATGCATGCATCAATGAAAAGAAAACATGATTTTATATGGGTTTCATGGTATTTACCTATTGAGAGTAAATCTCAATGCAAAGGGTGAGGATGAGTGTTTTCCCTTGAACTCCAATTGCCCAATAGCACTCCAATCCTAGCTAGCAAGCCCCTACTAGCTTCCACTATAGTAAAGGGTGATGATGCAATTGATTAGGATCAAATTGGACTTAATTTGGATATTAGGGGAAGAATTTTGGGGAGGAACAATTAGGGTTCTAAGTAGATGTGAAAAGAGGCAAAGGCTTTCTTAAGGATACTTTATAGGAAGGGGGGATCCTATTGTGGCTGCCATTAGATGAATTAGGGTTAGGGTTTAGGTGTAGATGAGTGGCTAGGAGTTGTCCACCCAATTCTAAGCCTTCCTATTGGTCCAATAGTCCTAAGGCTTCCTTTTTCATAAATATCCTATGGGGTAAATATCCTACCTAGAATATCTAGATATTATTAATCTTGTCATTACTAGGTTACCCTAATCAAGATTCTAAGCTCAAGGCTAATCTAGATTAGGCTAAGTTTCTATGTCAAGTCTCAACCTAACAATTAGCACATATTTAATTAATAAAATTTCAAAATCACCCAAAAGTCAAAATGACCAAAATACCCTCAAGCCAAAAATGTGGTAGTGACATGGGTTATAATCATAATGTCAGCATAAGTCTTCGCACCGTTAGCAATGACATGGACTCGAAGCTCCTGGTTCAACCCATGTCGAAACCTTCTAGCTCGGATCTCAGGATCCTGTACCATATAACCTGTAAACCGGCTTAGTAGATTGAACTCTGCAGCATACTCTTCGACTGTCCGGTTCCACTGCTCCAAATTCTGGAATTGATAGAAATCTCCTTAGATACTGGAGGAAAGAACCTCTGCTGGAATAACTCTCTAAACCTCTCCCAGGTAAGGCCTATGACGACAAGCTTATGGTCATTCCTAAACCAGGTGCTCGCTATATCATGGAACTGAAGGCCTACGGCTTCTATCTTCAGATCATCGAGAAGCCGAAAAACACAGAGGAGTCTCTCCATGTCCTCTAACCACTCATCGGCATATATGATGCCCTCGGTGCCACAAAAGTCTCAGGATCCTAGCTTTTTGAAATCTAGGATGGAGCTAGACATAGGCTGGGTAGGCTGCCGAGGTGGGGGTGGTTGCTGCTACTGGGCAGTCACTCTGTCTATGGCGGCCAGAGCGACTTGGTGAGCATTCTCTATGCTCTGCCTCATGAGCGCGGTCTGCTCCCTCTGGAAATCCATCATAACTCTCATAAAGTCATAGAACTGGGATCCCTCCGCAGGCATGGGCCCCAGAGTCTGGGTCGGGAATGGAGGTAGAGGAGGTGGGGGAAGGGTCTCAGGTGTCTCCCAAATCATGGGACGGGAGGTAGATGTTTGCAAAAACAAAAAAGTTTATTCCAAACTTGAAAAAAAAATCGTACAAAGTACAATAAATTCTGGAAAAGTACAACTGTAGGAATCTGATCAGAAAACGATTACTTTATCCCTTGGATTATGTGAACTTGAAGACTGTAGCCTCTAGAGAATGCAGCAGCAATTTTGTAAGAGTTCTTGATCTTTGTGCGTATGTATCTGACAATTTCACAATGATTAAAAACTCTATTTATTGAGTTCAAGAAATAACTGTTTTAGCAGTTATTCTGATGTGCGCGAGGCTAGATTGCGCCAAATTGGGTTGTGCCAACCTCCTGTTGTGCCAACTTTTATTCAGTTGTTAAGTCATATACTAACTATATTTAGACGTGTGGCATCATGTGATTGAGATGCGCGTGGTCGTGTACAGGATAGTAGACACGTCTTGATAGATTAGTGGCATGTGCGCCATGTCATCCTGCTTTAGAATGTAAGTTGTCTCAACTTCATCAGGTTGTGCGAGCTTCGGTCAACTGCGCCTGATTGAGCCGCGCCTAGACACGTGGCAGCTTTTGAGCAGAAGTCGTTCAGATTTCGCCTAGGCGCAACTAAAGATTTTGTCTGGATTGCGTCTAGGCGCAACTTACGAAGTGTACATGACAACTGTCTACCAACTCTCCTTGAGCGACACAATTTACGGGACTCGAAAAGATTTTCCTTATTCACTGTGGTGTCAGTTGTCAGTGCTGTCAGGTAATGATGGCCATTAAGTGTCAGACGCCACGTAGATTTTGGCGCAATAAGACTGGGCGCAGTCTGATATCAGGCGCAACCTGATCAGTGGTGCAGCTTGTTCTCTGAGCTTCATATCAGTGGCGCAACCTGATCTTTGGGGCGCAACTTGATCACTGATTAGTATGTTTAGGGCACAACTTGATTTTTAGGCCCTACAAGACCCCCTTCAAAGTTTTCAAAACTTAAAAAATGTTTCAAAGTTTTGAAATACTTTGAATTTATAAAAGAATTTGACTGAGTCAAGTTGCGCCAGTCAACAACCGGTCATCATATTTAAATCTCTTTCTCGAAAACACACAACTTTCTCTTCGTCTTCCCGAGTTTCATTGATGATTTTTAATTTACCATGAGGAATATGAAGAGTTATTTTATTGATATATATGTAGTAGTTGATCTTTATGCTTTATTTTTCACTTCTGTTCTTCAATGGCCTCCAAGAAGGAAGAGATGGAGACAAATGCTGACACTACAATCAAGTCCCCTGAAGTGGGACATGATGTTGCGCCGTCGACTTACTTATTGGAGGCTGACCCGGCATTGAGGGCGGTGGACTTTTTAGACTGTTTCGGTTTAAACCCGACAGTCTTCAATCGTTCGAGTAGTGGGCCATTCTCTGAAGAGCACAGCGATTCGGAGGGATTCCTTAATCTGATACGTCGCTCGGGGATACGAAACATGCAGGAATTGGACGCCGCCCTTCGTCATATCGATGAAGGCAAGAACAAAGAATAATGTTTAGGCGTGCCAAAAATTCTATTCCCTTTTCTTGTGTTCTTGTCTGTAGGTGTTCACCCATCTTTATGCAAATGAAATCTAAAATTTCTGATATGTTGTGTGGCTGTAATTTTGAATAGCACACGAGGTCGTGTGCCTTTGGCTAATTCTTTGTTTACTGTTTCATTGAGAGACACATGGAAGCCATCACGTGGTCTTAAGCGCCTATTGTTTAGTTCTTTTCCAAAATAGGCTCCTAGAATGACGCGTCCATTTTTCTTCTTCAGTACTTTAAAAAGGATAGCCAAAATGAAAGAGCCATTCATTCTTTCTCAAAACAAATGGCTTCTCACAAGGTCCCACTTGCGCCACTCCATTCTAATGTTATTCTTTTGTATGCTGTGTCATCAAAAATTGGTAAGTCTCGAAGAAGAATCAATGGTATGAATATTCTTCTTTCGCACCACTTTTGAAGATAGGTATTGATCTGCATGTTTTAGCCACTGTTGATATACGCTAACTATTTCTGAGAATAGGCGCGCACTGTGATCCAGTACTTAGTCTCAATCATAGGCGCGTATTGTTGACATGCGCCAGTGTGATCAACTTGCACGTGGAGATATGCGCCTATTGATCGGCGTATATTTTCGATATGCGCCTGTTTGATCTGTATGCAGTGCTGATGTGCGCTTGTTGATAGGCGCACACTGCTGGTTTGTGCCTGTTGGTAGGCACACACTGCTGGTTTGTGCCTGTTGATAAGCGCACATTGTTTGATAGATTCTGCTAAATTTTTCTGTTTTGTTAATATTTGCAGGGATTCTGCTAGCAAGCTTCTTCAGGACCGGCATTGGTGATTTGGATGTTGCAGAGGGCATTCTTCTGACACTCACATCAGACAGCTCATGTGGTTCTGACACTCAAATCAGACAGCACAGGACTCTTCATGTTCAAGAAAGGTCTTCCTCAGATGGTCGGAAGAGCCTTTATACATGAAAGTTGGATGGTGGAGACGCAGAACTAGGAATTGTATCACAAGGGTGATTTCGTTCCTAGTTCCCCTGGCGGGCTGTCTTCTCTCCACCAGTTGTATTGACATCAGCTCATCTTTGGGCTGCTGCACTCTGTGGTTCTCCTCTCGTCTTTCTGAGAAAGAAGACCGGAGTTGATTCCATTGTTTGACTCGTTGCTTCAGGTCGAGACGATAAGGAATTGCCACCAACAAATAAGAAAATCCAAAGATGTAATAGACATTCATTATCAAATAGAAAGATCCAAAGATGTAATAGACCTTCATTAGAATGAAAATCAGAGATGTAAAAGATTTTCATCAAGATGTATCTATGTTTTTTAAAGAAGGAATAAAGAAATGATTGTCTCATTATTCTCCTTTTTATAATTCAATTTTGATATGATGACATAGATAACAGAATGCAGATAGAATGCGAATGTGGCAAGTTGTTTGCGTGGCTATTTTGGAATCCAGAGACATGGATTCTCATTATGATAAATGAATGAGTAATCGGTCACTTCGATTTTTAAGGAAGAGACATTGAATGAATGAATGGTCGTTCAAACTCTCGAAGAAAAGAATAAATGAGTGAATAGTCATGTCAGTTTCGGAGAAGGGACAATGAATAGTCAGTTATGAACAGTTATACATGAACGAACAGTTGTGCTTCTTTCCAAAAGTTGCATTAGTTCTCGAGGCTGATTATCTATTTGTTTTGCCTATAAATAGAAAAAAAAACTTTTGTAGATATTGTCAATCGTTTTCCCTTCTGTAAGAAAATGTCTTCCAAAGATTTACTTGCTCCGAAGATCGAAGAAGAAATAGAGATGCCCCCTACTGAGCCTCCCGTGCCTTCTCGAAAAGAAAGAGGCGAAGGCTCAACTGTTCCTCCTGCACCAGGACAGGATTTGATCTCCAAGTTAGTGGAACCTGGGAAGACTGTCGAAGAAGAGGCATTGAGGATGGCTGCCTGCAAGTTTCTTGTGAGTTCAGACAATGAGATGTTTGAACTGTTGGCAAACTATGTATTTAATCATGAAGGATCATGGCATCCTTCCCGTCCTTAATATTTATGTAATTCAAGAAAATAAACTTTTATTTACATCATATTTCCGAAATAAAGTACATTTTGTCTTTGTACATAATATTTCTTAAGAAACTTGCCATTGATAGGCATCATAGCAACTCTGCCATCCATATCTGTTAATTGATAGGCTCCATTGGAGAAGACTTTATTTACCACATACGGCCCTTCCCACTTTGCCTCGAACTTGCCTTTGCTCATATGTGTCATAGTCATAGGACGTCTGACTGTAAGGACCAACTCGCCTTCTTGAAATGTCCGTACTCTGACTTTGCGATTGAAAGCTTTTGAGATCTGGGCTTGATAAAGTTCAATATGCTGTTGAGCCAGTAACCTTTTCTCGTCGAGCGCCTCCAACTCTTGAAGTCGAAGATGATCATTATTTTCTATAGTAAGTTCGTTAGCAATAGCGATTCTCAATGATGGAATTTGAATTTCTAAAGGCAGAACAGCTTCACACCCATATACTAGAGAAAAAGGTGTGCAACCTGTAGGATTACGGACAGTAGTGCGATACGCCCATAAACATTGTCCAAGTTTATCACTCCAATTACGTTTGTTGATAGAGACAAACTTTTTGAGAAGTTTGATAATGGTCTTATTGAATGCTTCAGCCAACCCATTAGCCGCAGAATTATAGGCCGTCGAGGCAACATTATTGATTCTGTTGTCATCACAGAACCTATTAAACTTTTGGCTGATAAATTGCGTTCCATTATCATGGATGATTCGGCGAAGGACACAAAACCTGTATATCACGTGATGTTTGATGAAGTTGATGACACTACTCATTTTAGCTTCAGCCAATGGTATAGCTTCTGTCCACTTAGAGAAATAATCAGTTATAGCTAAGATGAACCGGTGCCCTTTAGATGAAGGAGGATTGATAGGGCCAATTATATCTATGCCCCAAGCTTCAAAAGGCTATGAGGCAGCAGTCGGATGAAGAAATTCCGATGGTTGGTGAATGAAATCTGTATGAATCTGACACGCACGATATTTTCTTGCATAGTCAATAGCATTTGATACCATAGAGGGCCAGTAGTAGCCCATACGTCGAATACGATCTTGTAGTTTAGGACCAGGCTGATGTGCTCCATAAACACCATCATGAGCTTCACGTAATATCTGCTTTGCTTCATCACCAGCGAGACACCTCAAGAGTAATCCATCAAAAGTTCTTCAATAGAGTATTTTAGTAGTATGATTATAATAGAATCGAAGCGATCGACGACGGATACTTGTAGCTTCTTTAGGATCTTCTGGCAAGATGTCATGTACTGCAAAATCAATGAAAGGTGCTCTCCAGTCCTCACAAGTGACGTTGACTTCAGTTAGGTTGCTGAATTTAATGTTGTGGTTATTTTCAACACAGAATAGTTTTCTATTAGAGATAACAACCATCTGTTGTCTTTTGACTGGAACTGCCAATACCGCAGCTAGGTTAGCTAAGGCATCGGCTTCTGTATTGCATGTACGACGTACATGTTCGATGAAGAACCCTTTGAATGAAGAAGCTATTTTGGTTGCTGCTTCATGGTATGGTACTAGATCTTAATGTCGGACTTCATATATGCCTCTAACCTGATTAACAATCAGTTTAGAGTCGCCATATACTTTGAGATATTCGATATCCAGTTGTTTGGCTAATTAGAGTCCAATGAGCAAGGTATTGTATTCTGCCACATTGTTAGAGCATGATTCATCTAAAGAATAGGCCCTTTGAATAGTTAATCCATCGGGTGAAACAAGAACAATTCCTACTCCAGCTACAAGGGTACCTCCAGGTCCAATTCTAGAAGCTCCATCAAAGAACAACCTCCAGGTAGGAAATTCTTCTGAGATCATATTTGATTCTAATGTTTCGTCCGGAATCTCATTATAGAGTTTAGATGTCTCAGGGACAGGATGAGCTGCTAAGAAGTCAGCAAGTGCATGGCCTTTCACAGACTTTTGAGTAACATAAACCATATCATATTGTGCTAGTAATATGGCCCATGTGGCAAGCCTAGAATTGAGTGTACTTGGCTTCTTCATTAAGACTCGAAGAGGATTGACTCGGGATATGACATGAATAGTTTGGCCTATAATGTAATGTCTTGTCTTCTGAACAGCAAACATTAAGGCTAAACATTCCTTCTCTACCGGACTATAACGATGTTCAGCTCCAATCATCATTCGGCTAAGATAGTAGATAGCTTGTTCATGACCTTCCTTGTTCTTTTGAGCCAGCAAAGCTTCCAATGAATGATCCATTGCCCGGACATACATTAAGAAGGGTATTCCTAAGATCGGTGGTACAAGAACCGGTGAACTCATTAAATACTGCTTTATGTCGTCAAATGTTCGTTGACATTCTTCCGTCCAAACAAAAGATATACCTTTCTTCATTAATTGAGTAAATGGTCTGCAACGTCCAGATAAATTTGAGATGAACCGCCTGATGTACGCAAGTCGACCTTGGAATCCTCGTAGCTCTTTTAGGTTGCGTGGATGATGCATCTCTTGAATGGCTTTGATCTTCTCGGGATCAACGTGTATACCCTTAGAGGTAATGACGAAGCCGAGAAACTTACCACTAGAGACACCTAAGAAAGACTTGGTGGGATTTATTTTGAGTTGATGCTGGCACATTAGATTGAAGATAGTTCTTAAATCTTGAATGTGATCTTCTTTGAGACGACTTTTGACAGCAATATCGTCAACATAGCATTCGACAGTCTTTCGCAGACGATCACAAAAAATAGTACTCATAGCCCGTTGGTAAGTTGCACCTGCGTTCTTAAGACCAAACGGCATGACCGTATAACAGTACACACCTCGAGGAGTACGAAATAAAGTATGTTTCTTATCTTCAGGATTCATCCGGATTTGATTATATCCAGAAAACCCATCCATGAAAGAAATACGTTCGAATCCACATGTATTATCGATCATGACATCAGTAATTGGAAGAGGAAACTCGTCTTTAGGGCAAGCATCATTGAGATCCCTAAAGTCTATGCAAACTCGAACCTTTCCGGTCTTTTTCAGAACTGGTACAACGTTGGCTACCCAGTCAGGATGCTGTTTTTCTCTGATAAAACCGCAAGCTATAAGCTTTTTGACTTCATCATCAATTGCATCCATCATTTCAGGCTTGAATCACCGTTGTTGTTGTTTAACCGGCTTGGCATTCGGTAGAATGTTAAGCTTGTGAGTTGCAATTTGAGGATCTAATCCCAGCATATCTTCGTAACTCTAGGCGAAGACATCAATATATTCACGAATAAGATTAATTAACTCTTGTTTATCATCCTCTGGGAGATTTTTGCTAATGAAGATTGGTCGTGATACACCCTCCTCTCCAATATCGATTTGGACAAGTTGATCTTCAGTAGGTGGTTCTCGTTGTTCAAAACGAAGTTCCCACTGATTGTCCATCTTTTGTGCCCAAGGGTCCACTTCAGGAGCTTCTTCAATGTCATCTTCATCTTCTTCTGAGAATTCGGCAGACACCATGTTAGAAGATACCATCACCCTATGAACATGACCAATGCTGGTGTCAGAATCCCATAAAATAGAATAAGAAGAGTTAGATAGTTCTTTTTCATCAGATTCAGAAGGTTTTGGAGTTGGGAGAGGTGAAGCATAACCTAAGCCCCGCTTCGATTTACTGTGGTATTGTTTTGATTTTTCTTTTGGAACAACAATACGAAGGGGAGTCCGCATTCCTTTACCATTGTTAAGGCCTGTTCTGAAATCATAGCCCATTTTACGGATGATGGCTTTGGATTGTGGGCTATAGCGGCGTAATTATAGCCTTCCTGTATCATCTCTATTATCATTATAGAGCACAATTTTTGGTTCCTCTCTTTTGTTGAAGAATATAGACTTTTTATCTTTCTTTCGAGACGGTACTAAGAAGTACGACTCTTGTATTGAATCCAATGATACCATATTTCGCAAAGATGATACAACTTCTATTGTAAGTGGTTTAAAGTTATCTAGCATATCCAAATAACACTGAGTATAGTAAAAGACATCAGTATACTGCAAAGGAGATGCTTTATTGATTTTTACACCATTATTTACAACAGAAACTTTAGCCTTAGCAGGCTTAGTCAGATTGATGACAAGAGGGGGAGAAGAAGAACGAGAAGGAGGAGGGAGCTTCTTGCGACGAAGGTCGATTACAAGCGGCTCAGAAGAGGTGAGCTCTCTTTGTTCCCGACTATCACCCTTGGGCTGCTTCTCATGGAAAGGAAGATAGATAGTCAGTGGTTTGGAAGACTGAGGACATAAGCTGCGTCCTTTGACGGGAATCACCAGAGTATCATTTGGCACACTCTTTTATTCTTCACCCGTGTCTATTGCTAGTACTACCTTCATGAATTCTTCCTTGTACATGCAAGAATCGTTGCAGTATGCTTCAACCCTTTTGAAAGGATTCATATCTGCAACCTCTTTTTGGACTTCTCTATTACCATCCACATATTTGAAACATTGGTGGAGTGTAGATGGTACAATATTGTGTTCATAGAGGAATGGTCTTCCCAACAAAGCGTTGTATGAGCCATGATTGTCAATAACATAGAAAGTTACCTTTGTATGAAGATTGCCAATTTAAAGTTTTAGGCGTATCTTCCCCAAAGGTTCACTTCTTCCTTGATTAAACCCCCGGATAGTAGTGATAGTCGTAGATGAGTTATGCACTGGGATCTTCAAAGCATCCAGTAAAGACTTCGGCATAATGCTAAGTGCAGAACCTGGGTCAATTAGAATGCGATCCACTTTCATGGTGTCCACATACCCCGTGAAATAGAGAGGACGATCATGACGATTATCTTCTAACAACATATCATCTTGTGTAAAAGTGATATTGGGCATTAATTCAAATACACTATGACAATGTACACAGCTTACTGGCTCCTTTTCAGGCTTTTTGAGAAGAGTAAGACAAGCGTCAGCCTGCATCAAGGCTTCACTTAACGTCTCTCGAGTCTCTTTTGAGAGACGTAAGAGTTCAAAGATTGACAATCTTGCTGGAGTATTGGCCAATTGAGCCAATATGTCAAAATTATATGGCTTCTCAAGTCCGAGAGATGAGGACTTCTTCAACGCTTTATCAAAACGGACAGGTTGCTTCCCCTTGTCGGCTGCTGTTGGTTTAGGAGGAGATGGTTCGACCACCGGCAAGAATGTGGATGGTATATTCTCGCCAGGAGAAGATGATGAAGGAGGAACATCAGAAGATGGAGCAGAGTTCTCTTGATTTTCGAAATACTCCCGAAGATAGGGTTTCCCTGATCTAGTGTCCATTAGAATTTCTTCTTTTGTTACTGGTTCAAAGGATACCATGTTACAGTTCTTGGGTTTAGATCTGGAATGCTTCTTTTGCTAAGAAGAGGAAGGTGTTTCAAATTCTGCTACCAGATCTGGGTGAATCCACATAATCTCTCCTCTGTCAGTTGACAACGGAACAAGACCTTCATTTTGAGGAGGTGGGAGATTCACGATCTCAAGAGTAGTCCTTGGAATGGGGACAACACCATCTTGCACAAGTTGTGGTAGAAAATCACCGAATTATAGAGAAACTACATTAGCAGTCACCGTTTTCTCGTCCTGTTGCAGAGTAATTGCTCCAGAGTTGACCAACTCTTGGATTTTATCCTTGAGCACATAACATGCTCTGGTTGGATGTCCTATAAATCTGTGATAAATACAGTATTTAGGGTGATCAGTTTTACCCACTTCTTCTGGCCATTTTACCTCTGGAAGCTGGAGCTTATTACTTTTGATCAAGCAATCGAAGATGCTTAAAGTATCATCTTCATCAAAAGAATACTCTTCTTTTGGATGAGTCGATTTCTGTGGTGGTGCTGATGGAGTGGATGCCGTCTGAGTGACGTTGACAGCCAAATACTCCTTGCCTTTAAGATTAATGGCCAATGTATCTTTACTCTTACGGTTATTCTGACGATTACTACCTCGGGTGTAGAATGTTCATCTTGGTTAGGATGAGTCATTTGGACTCCTAACTGCTTGAACTTTTCGGCACTGACCTCGGCTGCTTTGGCATTGACAATGAAAGAAGGCCAATCCTGGAATTGTGTAGATCCTGTCCACATACTGATAATAGGCAACAAGTTTGATTTGTAAGTGTCTATTGTTACAGCAGATGGAGTTCCTAAAGGCATTTTGAGTGCCTCTCGACGAAATTTTTCAATGAAACTCTCTGTGGATTCATTATGCCTCTGTTTAATCTTAATGAGGGTAGACATCGTCATGTCGTTGACTCCTTCGTAGAATTATTCCAAGAACATTTGCTTGAAACTAGTAAAAGAAGTGATACAGCCATCAGGCAGGCTACGATACCAGTCGTATGCTGCGCCAGCTAAACAATCGACGAACACTCTGGTAAGGAGAGCATCATTTGGCTGTAATTGATCAGTCATCACTTCAAAATGATTGATGTACTGACTTGGAGAAGTGCTGCCATCAAACAGCATAATGGTTGGGAGCTTATATTTAGGAGAAAATGGAACCTCCTTCCACTCTGTAGGATATGGTTGTTTATACCCAGTCTTTGTAGGCCATCCTTCTGCTTGAAGGCCTCAAACTGAGTACGTAAGAGTTTCACAGCCTCATTAGCATCCCCTGATGTTTGGGAATTGGTAGGCTAGTTAGAAGTGTTAGGAGGAGGAACAGCATGGTAATTATCACCCCCAGTACCAGACTGACTGGGATCAGCTTGAATTGGCACGAAAGCGACCTGAGGAGTTGGTACCCCCAGACTAGCAGGTACAGAAGATGCTATAAGCTCTGGATTTGTAGCTGGGTTTACAATCGGTGATACTGTATGTAGAGCCACGATTATAGTATACAGGCTTGCGACCGTCTCTGCCATGGTCTTCAATTTGTCCTCCAATACAACAATTCGTTGCTCTTGACTGGTTGAAGTAGAGGCATCTTGATCTTCCGTAACGGTATATGCCGTCACTTCTCTTGCTACTACTGATGATATAGTTTGTTCAGAACTTTCACTATCTGCATCAAACTCTGAGAAAGAGTCTTCTCCTACATGAGCGATGGGAAGATCTTCTTGATTAAAAACACCTTGGTTCAAATGTCGATTCCTCGATCTAGTGTATTAAAAGACACCTTCATTGGATGCATGGATCCGATCTAAGTATTGCTGACTAGGATTACGGGATGCATTACGTCTTGGACGTTTCCCACCCCCAGTGCCTTGAGAAGTCATGTTGACAGAAGCATATAATAGCTCATCTTCGTCTTCTAGTATATGTTCAGGAGTTGAAGCATAGTTCAAACGATCGAAGATAGATCGTCGAGCCGATTGGCAACAACAGTTGATGATGGCTTCATGAAGGCAGTGGCGATTTGAAGCGCGATTTGGAGGTGAGAGAGTCATCCCTGTAATTTTCCGTCTTTGTGTAAGACGTTGCCGCAAATCAGTTACAACTGCAGGACGAGAAGAAGTCGGAGGAACATATTCCTTAGTGATGTTAGGAACATGTCTCTTATTCTTCAAATGTTTAGTTCCCTGAGTGTACAAAGATGTACTCAACTCATTACCATAGGTGGTTGGGTCTTTCTTTTCAAACTTTGGCTTTTGGTACAGATTGGCCTTTGGCATAGGGTTCTTACGTTTCGCCAAAGTTGATACTGGTTGATGCCTATTAAGATAAGCGCGTAAATCTAAAAATTCTGCTCCCGGCGTCTCTGTTCGTGATACCCTCAATTTTCTTTGCTTGGATCTTGAAATTTACAAGGTATGAAGGTCTTGACCAAACCCCATAGGGGTAGGTAAGATACCTCTTTGGTTAGTATTCTTTCCAATATTAGAGATCCGAAGACCTCTGTTTAAAGGAATAGAATCTGATAGATCTTCCTCTGAGTCATAGACTAGGAAAGTTTGAGAAAAGGCCAAATGGTACTTTTCTTTATTTTATGAAGGGTCAGCTAAGAAGCCTTTCCCTTTGTTCTGTCGTGAGACCATTTTAGGCACAGATTACGCCAAGTGTTAAAGGACTCTTCCCTTTGTTCTGTCTGTGTTAGCACTAGAACATTGATTCGCCAAGTTCAGAACTTGAGAATTAGAAGAGGAAATAGCCAAAAGACTAGTTCCCTTGAGTTGCGCCAGAGTAGCAGACTGCGCCTGAAGTGCTGATTGCTTGGGTTGTGTCATAGTCCTACGGGCTACTGATGGTGCCTTGGCAGCAACATGGGTAGAATGTACCTCAATAATAGCTTGAACAGGCTGTGCCTTGGCAGCAAAGAGAGTAGTAGACTGCGTGTGGGCAGCAGGATGAATAGGTTACGCACGGGCAACAGAAGCAAGATGTGCCTGAGCCGTCGCGATAGACTGTGTCTTGGCCACTGAACACTCAGGTTGCGCGTGGGCAACAGTAACCTTGGTAGATTTAGGAGCCCACACAGTCCTGTTCTAGACGATAGCCGTTGTACGCTTATTGCTCTATCCTCATAGGCTATCTGGTTGACCTGAACAACCAGAGTCTTCTGCGTCTTGCCGATCAACGCAGTGTCACATTGAGTTGTCACCTTCTCGTCGGAGGAGAAAGTTTTCCCCAGCAGAGTCGTCATTTTGTTTGCAAAAACAAAAAGTTTATTCCAAACTTGAAAAAAGAATCGTACAAAGTATAATGAATTCTGGAGAAGTACAACTGTAGGAATCCGATCAGAAGACAATCACTTTATCCCTTGGACTATGTGAACTTGCCATGAATTATAAAAGAACAGAACAAATATATCGGAGGACTGGACTTTTACTTCATAATACAAACTCGCTTGTACAAAAAAAGCCTAGGGACGAAAATCTAGGTACAGCAATCTAAGTACAATTGTTTAATTTTGATTCTGGGAGGTGACGGTAGAGGCTCGGGTAAGCGACGGCAGCTCTGCCTTACTCCTTGGACGATCGGATGCAGCCTTGGCTCCGGGGAAGAAATACTCTCAGGATGCCCTCTGTGCGTGCCTTTGTCTCTCTGCGCTCTCTTTTCAGGTCTCTCCAGGTGCTGTAGTGCTCTAGAAAATCCTCTCCTTTTCTCTTTTTCTCCTCCTTTTCGCAAGGGAATGGCACCTTGCTATTTATAGGAGTGGGATGCGATCATTAGGGTTTGCAAATGATTGCCTCCTCGATAAGTCGGCGGTTAAGGATCAATGAATATGGGCCATTAATTCTGATTGTAGCAAATCTAGGTAATTAATGTAGATTGCATCAAATCTCTGTGGGTAATTAATGATGATTGCCATAAATCCTCATGATTTGTTATGCCAAGCTCGGATCTTCCGCCAAGTGTTCAATTTGCATGATTGCAAATGATCTGATTTGATCCCAGTAATTATGAGGATAGCACTAAACCTGGTTGTTGGGATTTGTTGATGAATCTTGATCGATTTGATGTCACGTGTCCCACTATTATTATGCTGCTAGCTATAGGGACGCAGAAAAAACTAATCTTCTGCCACGTGTCTTAACCGCGAGCCACTTAGAAAATCCGAACCGCATGAGGATTGTTCCCTACTGAGCCGCATAAGACTGGCCACGTATGGAAATGATCTGAGCCGCATGAGCGTAGGCGATCGCATGATGGGTGGCTTCTCAGTGAGCCGCATGAAGATAGTCCTCGTGAGCCGCATAGGGTAGACTCTGCCTGAGCCGCATGAGGTGGCCTCTACCTGAGCCGCATGGGGTGGCCTCTGCCTGAGCCGTATGCGACTGTCAACGTGTCAAGGCCGCATGAAGGATTTTGGGGTTTGATGGATTGTGTCAGAGATTTCCTTCGTTTCCCTAGGAGTCTACCATTATGACAGAGTCATTATTGCAGCTTTATGTCAGAGCCGTCAGTTCTCCTTTATGTCAAAGCGTTAAATAGGGCCTTTGCTTAATGGCCAATTGTAGAAGCGAACTGCGGAAGGCCACGTGGTGTTGCTTGAGCCGCATGTCCAAGTTGGTGACTTTTGAACCGCATGATGCTCTTGAGCCGCATGAAGCTCATCTGTTTTTGAACCGCATGGGTTTTCCTGTTCTGAGCCGCATGGGCAATCATGTTCTTTTCTATGTTTCTACAAGTCCCCCTTCAAAGTTTTCAATTTGTAAAATTGAAATACTTTGAATAAGAAGCATGGCCATGTGAGCTCTGCTGGCCGCATAGGATGCTCTGGCCGCATGAACCTCTTTGCCGCATGGCCTGTCTAGCCGCATAAATTTCCTAGCGACATGGGCTCCCTGCCACATGTGTGTGTCATTAATTGCCTTTAATTCGTTTTAGAGCCGTCTTTTGGGGGAATCCCAAGGGTCGGTTTATTAAATCTTTAGATTTTATGCCCTGGGTGAATCTCCTTTATGAGAGAGGGGCAAAATCCGAGGAGTCGGTTTTGTTTTGCCTACAGCACACGACCCGAAGCGGTTATTGGTCTACGTGCCCTCCCTCTTTTGTCCTCCTATAAATAAGAGGATTTAAGAGAAGAAACTTCTTTACTCTCTCCTTCGATTCAGACCTTTCCTGTCCCGATTGTCATCCTCTTCTTCGATCACCGATGGCTCCCAAGAAGACTGTTGCGACGAAGGGTAAAAAGGCGGCGTCTTCGTCGGCTGCGGCGGCGAAGGACAAGAAAGCTGCTTCTACTTCAACTACGGTGATAAATGATAATGTGGCAGCTCCTCCGCCAGCCGACGTGCCCGCAGTTCACCCCGACGTCCACCCCCCTCTTGCTGGTAAGGACGCTGTGTGAGCTTAAAATCCTAACTGCTGTGGCTACGTCGCACGCTCTATGCACGAGCCTTCATCTTCATGTGTGCCGCATATATGCTTGATGTCCGAACCGCATGAGCTCCCCTTTTGGACTGTGTTGCGTAAGGCTCTGACCATCTTTTGACTTTGTTTCTTTTTTATCTTTGATTCTTACAGCAACCCTGCCGAAGGCTGAGATCATTGTGAAGGAAGAGTTGCTCCCCCCTTCCAAACAAGAATCATCGCTTGTTAAGGAGGAGGTAACACCAGAAGCAGAGGAACAGAAAGGAGAACTGCCGTCCATTGCTATAAAGGAGGAGCCCCAGTCTGACGGCGGTAGTACTGGGAGTTCTGATCTTCTGATTTTGGACGAGGATCTTGCTCAAGTACATCCTTCATATGCAAAATGGTTAAGGGATTGGTATATGTGTCCCCGCAACTAGGATTCGTGGGCTCTCACAAATTTCCGTTTTTATTTTGATAATTCTGTCTGTCTTTAGCTGGTTTATGTCTTGCTTCTTTTGGACATCGATGTAATCTTTTTTCCTTCTTGTCTGAATGAAATAATAGAGAACTTTTCTGGCTTGCTAATGAGACGTAGTCATATGAACGTCACCGATTTTGAACGGAATACATTCGCTCTGTTCTTTGCTTGAAGCAGTTGTCCCAATGGGAGACTTTTTGTGGACCTATTATCCTTGGTATACCTGGGTTTTAGGTATGGATAACAAGTTTGATGAGGATACCTGGAACAATTCCACGGTAAGGTGGTCATGGACGTTCCGGGTATCGTGAAAAAGAATGCCATGGAGCAGCTGGGCTCCCGGGGCATGATGAGGAATGATGTGCATGTACTTAGTACAACATTTGTAGTCAGCAGAGGACATTTGTGGGCCTATTATCCTTGGCATACCCTGGTTCAGGATACGGATAATAAGACGAGAGAGAAACAACATACTTACTCAGAGGTAATGAGGATATGGCAAGTATGGGGGTTTTACCGCGGAGTCTTCCTACTCAGAGGTAATGAGGACATGGCAGGAGTGGACTCAACGGAGGATATTTGTGGTCAACAGAGGACATTTGTGGGCCTATTATCCTTGGCGTACCCTAGTTCAGGATACGGATAATAAGACGAGAGAGAACCAACATACTTACTCAGAGGTAATGAGGACATGGCAAGTATGGGGGTTTTACCGCGGAGTCTTCCTACTCAGAGGTAATGAGGACATGGCAGGAGTGGACTCAACGGAGGATATTTGTGGTCAACAGAGGACATTTGTGGACCTATTATCCTCGGCGTACCCTGGGGTTTTTTTTTTTGGTACAGATAATAAGTCGAGGGAGAACCAACATATTTACTCAGAGGTAATGAGGACATGGCAAATATGAGGGTTTCTTCGATGGAGCCTTCCCACTCAGAGGTAATGAGGACATGGCAGGAGTGGGCTCCATGAAGGGGTACATAGGACGACTCAGAGGTAATGAGGACATGGAAGTTCTATGTAGAGGGGTGATTTGTTTTTGGCAAAAGTGAAACGACTCAGAGGTAACATCGACGTGGTCGTTTTGGAAATTTGTGGATCCGTTGCCCTTTTTGTGCACTGAGAGTGCGGGTAGTGGATCATGAGGGATGAGCCCTTTTAGAAGAATAAGTTCAGAGGTATGGTCATACATAACTTACTATCTGAAAGAGTGACCGAAATGTAAGTTCAGAGGCACCTGCGGGTACATAACTCGATGATCTGGGAGAGTTGGAGTCGGCACGTGAATTCAGTGGTACGAAAGAGTACATGACTCGGCGATATGAAATTTGGAGAATGTGAATTCAGCGGTACCGTAGGGCACATAACTCAGCAATCTGGGATTTTGTGAATATGAGTTCAACGGTACCGGTTGGTACATAACTCAATAATCTGGAATTTGGAATATGAATTTAGCGGTACCGGAGGGCACATAACTCAGCAATCTGGAATTTTGTGAATGTGAGTTCAGCGGTACCTGCGGGTACATAACTCAATAATCTGGAATTTGGAATATGAGTTCAGCGGTACCGGTGGGTACATAACTCAATAATCTGGAATTGGGAGAATGTCGTTTAGACATAATATTTCTTCAGGAACTTGCCGTTGATGGGCAACATGAGCAAGTCTCCGTTTTGTTTTGCGAGGCAGTAAGCACCGTTGGAGAATACAACCTCAATGATAAATGGACCTTCCCATTTTGGCTGGAATTTGCCGGTGGTTTTGTGAGTCATGACCATCGGCCTCCGAACTGCCAGAACGAGATCGCCCACTTGGAATGTTCTGATTTTAACCTTCTTGTTGAAGGCTCCGGAGATGCGTGCTTGGCATAGCTCGATTCGTTGCTGAGCCAAGAGGCGCTTTTCATCTAAGACCTCCAACTCTTGTAGCCGGCGACGGTAGTTATCGTCTGTCATTAATTGGTAAGTAAGAGCGACGCGGAGCGAGGGTATTTGAGTCTCCAATTGGAGAACTGCCTCACTCCCGTACACCAGGGAAAATGGTGTGTTCCCTGTGGCTGTTCGAAATGTAGTACGGTATGCCCATAAGCATTCACCAAGCTTCTCGTTCCAGTCACATTTGTTGGACGACACGAACTTTTTGAGCAACTTGATGATGGTTTTGTTGAATGCTTCAGCCAGACCAATAGCCGCTGGGTTGTATGGTGTTGAAGCAATATTCTGGATGCGGTGCTTGTCGCAGAACCGATAGAAGGCGTGGCTTGCGAACTGCGGACCATTATCGTGGATAATCCTTCGGGGCAGTCCAAAGCGATAGATGACGTGATGCTTGAGGAAGCTGATCACGTTTGAAGTCTTCACTTCTACCAGCGGAACAGCTTCCGCCCATTTGGAGAAGTAATCTGTGATGGCAAGTATGAAGCGATGTCCTCGGAAAGAGGGTGGAGTGATCGGACCGATGATATCCATTCCCCATGCTTCGAATGACCAGGATGCCACTGTCGGATGTAGAAACTCGGATGGTTGGTGGATGAAGTTCGCGTGGACTTGGCAGGCTTTGCACTTTCTTGCATAGTCTATCACATCTGCTACCATCGTGGGCCAGTAGTAGCCCATTCGGCGAAGACGGTCTTGCAATTTTGGGCCAGGCTGATGGGCCCTGCAGACACCGTCATGAGCTTCGCGTACGACTTCTTTGGCTTCTGCGTTTGACAGACATCGAAGCAATAATCCATCGTAGGATCGGCGATACAGCATTTTCATCTCTATATCGTAGAAGAATCTGAGAGAACGCCTTCTGATAGAGGTAGCTTTCTTTGGGTTCTCGGGCAGGATGTCGTAGACTACGAAGTCTATGAATGGTTGTCTCCAGTCTGGTACTTCGTCTATCGTCTGAGCGGAATAACTCGCCACGAATTGGACATTGTTCTTGAGACAGACCAGTTCATGGCCTATCACATCCACCGATTGATGAGCATAGTTCAAAATTGCTAGGGAAGCGGCAAGGCCTGCTAAGGCATCGGCTTCGATATTTTGTAGTCTGGGGACGTGTTTGATGAAGAACCCTTCAAATGATGAGATGATGTTGATCGCTATTTGGTGATAGAGGATCATGTCTTCATGGCGAACCTCGTATGAACCCCGAATCTGATTGACGATTAGCTGTGAATCGCCATATGCTTCAAGATATTCTACCCCCAGCTCTCTTGCAAGTTGGAGGCCAATGACTAAAGCGTTGTACTCGGCCACATTGTTAGAGCACGGTTCTGTGAGGGAGTAGGCGCGATTGATTACCAGTCCGGAAGGAGAAATTAGCACCACTCCGACTCCGACGACGATGTTGCCCTTAGGTCCGGTCCTTGAGGCGCCGTCGAAGAACATTCGCCATATATCATCGTGAGAGGTCGCATGTGAGTCGGCGACCTCATCTGGGATGTCTTCGTATATTCTGGCCGACTCCGGGCCTGGGTGGGCAGCTAAAAAGTCTGCCAGAGCTTGGCCTTTAACAGACTTTTGCGGGACGAAGATCATATGGTAGGGGGATAGTAATATCGCCCATGTAGCGAGGCGAGAGCTGAGTGCCCCTGATTTCGTCATGAGGACCCTGAGGGGGTTGACTCGTGATATCACATGTATGGTTTGCCCCGTGACATAGTGTCGCGTCTTTTGAATGGCGAACACCAGGGCGAGGTATTCCTTTTCTACGGCGATATATCGGTGCTCTGGCCCAATCATCATACGGCTGAGCTAATATATAGCTTGCTCATGGCCTGCATCGTTGTTTTGTGCTAGCAGAGCGCCGAGGGAATGCTCCATTGCTCGTATATAGAGCAGGAATGGTTTTCCAGCAACCGGGGCCACCAGGACTGGAGGGTTCGACAAATATTCTTTGATGCTGTCGAAGGCACGCTGGCATTCTTCATCCCATATGAATGAGACGCCCTTCTTCATGAGATGGGTGTGTCACGCCCCGATCCCGCAGAGTCCTTTTCGTCCTCGCTTCGGGCTCTTTGGGACCGTTCGTCCTCGCTAAGGCGTGATGCCGTGCAAGCCTAAGTTGCGCTTGCACAAGGCCAAGACCTGAAACAAGACAAGATAGACAAGTTTGACAATACGCAGCGGAACGTATCGCAGATAATTGAAGCAGCAGCGGACATATTCAGAATACAAGTATTGAACACAATGGTAACAAGAACATTTCTCTTTATTGATTTCATTTGAACAGATTACAAGCTCTCGATTCTCTCTGATACAATATTACATTCTCTCAGAACTTTACAGATTACAATGATCCCGTTCCCATACATTACATCCTTTTATATACAAAACCAAACTCTTGTACAGATGTCATCTCTTGGCATCTCTTCTGATTTCTGGCTCCTGAGGATGAGGCACGGGCTATCGCTTCGGGCTATCCTTCTCGATGCATGGTGCACCTGCATGCAGACTGATGATGGGTCAGTATACCAGCATACTGGTGAATGTGTGAACAAAGAGCTACATTTAACTGAAACGATCACTGTTCATTTAGTGGGAAAACGTTTCTTGTGATGTGATCTTGCTAGTTTTACCTAGATTCATTCCATGCATACAGAGTCAGTTTACATATCTTTTGAAAACACATCTTTGAAAAGCCAACATTTGTTTCACTTCATTTCATCTCAAGCATACAAGGGACTATTCAATTCTAGCACGATGAGTATTCATTTGTGCAGTGCGCAGCATGTTTCATGAGCATATCATTTCTTTTATTCGAGCAACTGTTAGGGACAATGACAAGCATGATACATTAATCTTTTCTTTTGTGGAACATAGCATTTCTTGGTAACAGATTAATCTTTCAAGCAATTCGTCTAGCAAACTTAAGCAATACATGTGTATCACTTTTCAGTGATTCTTACCATAGCCGACCGTTCATCCCTGCACAAGACAAGGATTAGCATAAACATGATAAAACCATCATTTTCTATATGATCTAAACTCTTGAGGCACATTTGATCTATCAGGCACATTTAATCTATTGGCGATTATTCATTTAGTCCATCAGATAACAAATAACAGATAACAGAGCCGAAGCCCCCATACAAAAGAGCCGAAGCCATAACAGAGCCGAAGCCCCCAGAAAGTGGAGTCGAAACCCCCAGATAGTGGAGCCGTCGCCCCCAGATAACAGATAACAGAGCCATAGCCCCCAGATAGTGGAGCCGTCGCCCCCAGATAACAGATAACAGATAACATACCGACACCCATTTTCACATGGATGCCCTCTGCGATAGACATACATTTGCAAGCAAGCAGTTGAGCAGTTCTACTTCTTATACATGCAGGTTATCTAGTTTCTTGTACTAGCAAGGCAACAAGTCTTCTTATTAGCATGCAGATTAATTCTTTCTTAGCATACAGGTTCTCTCTTTCCTTGTTCTTAGCATGGCAATATGTGAAATCTCTTACAAGCATACAAACTGGTTACCATCTTGTTATTAGCATGACAAGGTTCTCTTTATCAAGGCAACATTCATTTCTTAGCAAGGCAACGTCTGAAATCTCTTAAAGCATACTCAATGATTAACCATCTTGTTATTAACAAAAGCATTCAATCAAAAACTCAGATTTTTAAGGCGCAAGCGAATCAGCAAATGAGACTTCGTCCACTCACCCAGATTAATCGTCTTCTGTTGCAGAGCCAGCAATCCGATCTTTCTGTTTATCTAGTGCCTTCGCGGAGCGGGGCACTACAGGGTGAATGGCTGACATCGCCCGGAGAGGTTGGAAATGAACCTCCTGATGTAAGCTAACCTCCCTTGGAGGCCTCGGAGTTCTCGGAGATTTTTCGGGGGACCCATCTCCATGATTGCCTTTGTCTTCTCAGGGTCTATGTGGATACCCCAGGAGGTGATGATGAAACCCAAGAACTTCCCGCTGGATACGCCCAAGAAGGATTTCGTAGGGTTCTTTTTCAAATTGTGCGCTCGCATTAGGTCGAACACTGTCCTTAGATCATGCAGATGATCTTCCTTAGAGTGGCTTTTGACGGTGATGTCATCAACATAGCACTCCTCTGTTTTGCGCAAGTGGTCTCTAAAGATGATGCTCATAGCTCTCTGATAGGTGGCGCCAGCGTTCTTTAAACCGAAAGGCATGACTGTGTAGCAGAACGTGCCTATTGGTGTTCGGAACGATGTATGCTTTTCATCATCGGGAGACATCTTAATTTGGTTATATCACGAGCAGCCATCCATGAACGACATACGTTCGAAGCCGCAGGTGTTGTCAATCATGATGTCTGTGATAGGAAGGGGAAACTCATCTTTGGGGCACGCCTCGTTCAGATTGCGGAAGTCGATACAGATTCGAATCTTCCCATTCTTTTTGAGGATCGGTACTATGTTGGCGACCCAGTCAGGATGTTGCTCCTCACGAATGAAGCCGCTGCCTATCAGTTTGTTGACTTCGGCTTCGATCGCATCCATGATGCCTGGGCGGAAGCGTCGTTGTTGTTGTTTGACTGGCTTTGCATCAGGCCGAATGTTGAGTTTGTGAAGAGCAATATCGGGATTTAACCCTGGCATGTCTTCATAGTTCCAGGCGAACACATCAATATATTCTTTGACGAGTTCCAGTAGTGATTCTCGCTCTTCGTCTGTCAGGCTTTTACTAATAAAGATTGGTTTTGGAGAAGAGTTGCTGCCTAGATCCACTTGCATGACCTCTTCTTCAGTAGGAGGATCTCTTTGTTCAAACCGCTTCTTCTATTGCGCATCCAGCTGTTGGGCCCACGGCTCTAATTCGAGGAGTTCAGGAAAGTCTTCACCGTCTTCGTAAGCATCAGCGAACGCCATGTTGACAGACAAGACCTGGCTGAATACATCCCCGATGCTGATATCCGAATCAGAAGTTGGTAATCCGGTTGAGTGTGACTGCCAGTCGCATTCCTTATCTGAGCTTTCAGGGGTCGTTGTAGGCGTAACATATCCCAGTCCGCATCGGGTCTTGTTCTAGTAGTCCTGTGGTTTGCCAGCTGGGACTGGCGACTTTAAAGGTAATCGTCGACCAGTGCCGTACTTCAAACCTGGCGTAGTCTCCAGATTATACCCCTATTTTTGCATGAGATATTTGGATTGGGGGCTATACAGATAGAGAGGCAGCCTTCCGGCGTCTGATTCGAGATCGACTTCTTCTATGGTGAAGGGCTGTGGATCATTCTTCCGACCGAAGATGATTGGATGATCCCCTCCCTCGATTATGCAGTACGCGTCTTCCGTGAGAGTGAGCTGATTTGCGGTGTAAACATTCGTCACCTGTGTGTGTAGGTGAGCGCCTATACCGTGTTCCATAGCATACATTGTACAAAGCTTATTAAGCTCGGTGTAGTTCAAAGATATCCATTTATTGATGAAGTAAGGTATCTTTTCTGGCAGAATTACATCATCTGCGGATGGAACATCAGTGTGAGCGGCCACATACTTGGCCAGTTCTGGTTCTTCTTCGGCCACCCCCTGCATAAATGAAGACTGAGAGGATGACTTAGGCAACTTGATCATCAGGGGTTCTGTTGGTGGAGCAGGACGTGGAGTCGTTGGCAAACTAGCAACCCCCAGTTTGATACTCGATGCTGGACGGGGAGTGGTTGGCTCGCTAGAAGCCCCAGACTTTGCATCGGGCTGACGATTCTTTTTGGGAAGACGTATCGTCATTGGTTTGTCGGAGGGATTGAGCTTCTTCGTTTCTGGCTGGCCGACTCTAGGCAGTCTGATTATCAGTGGCTCCGTTGTGGGTCTTGGCGCTTGGCCGGACCTTGGCAGTCGGATTATCATTTGCCCTTCTTATGCCGAGAGGCTGATTGCGTCCTTACGCAGAGCGGCCGTAAGGGGTGCGGACTTGCCAGGTTTGCGAGCTTGGAGGTGGATCGTCAGAGGTTCTTCTGATCCTGTGGCCGTCTCAGTGCGAGCTTGCACATCTCCTTCACCAAGGTACCTCTTCAACTTTTCGTATAGGCAGGAGTCTGAGTAGTAGGATTCGACCCCTTTGAAGGGATCGATCGGCAAATTCTGTCTTCACGAAGCCGTGTTTGTCGACATACTTGAAGCACTGGTGCAGCGTGGAAGGCACGATCATGTAATCGTGTATCCAAGGGCGCCCCAAGAGGATATTGTAGGAAGTGTCCGCATCTATGACGTAACAGGTTACTTCTGACTGAAGATCGCCAATTTGGCACTTCAAGCGAATCTTCTCAATCGGGTAGCTCCTGCCCGAATTGAAACCGCTGATGGTGGTGCTTGTTGGCGTCAGGCGATGCATAGGAATGCGAAGATGATGTAACAGACCCTTCGGGATGATGCTTATAGAAGAACCAGGATCAATGTGCATCTGATCCACCTTTACGTCGCCGATGTATCTAATGTAATATAATGGTCGATCGTGCAGGTTGGTTTTGATGAGCATATCCTGTGGAGTGAAGACAATGTTGGGCATCGCTCCCGTGCAAGCGTTGTCTTGGAGATCTGCAGGCGGGCTCTCTCCTTGAGGTTGACCTGAGCTAGATATGCGTCGACGTTCTGGAGTGCATCGCTCAAAGCCGTGCGAACATCCTTGGAGAGTCTCAGGAGCTCGTATAATGACAATTTGGCCGATGTGTTGGCCAATTGTGCCAAGATGTCAAAGTTGTAAGGCCTTTCTAGTCCATGAGGTACCTCTTTTCGGAGTGATTTGTCAAAGCGAGTCTCCTTCGGCCTAAGCTTATCGGTCGTCGGAGGTTGGGAAGGTCTCGGAGTGTCAGCAGTGGCCGGCTAATGTTCTTCAGTCGAGTTGTCTGGTGTAGGTTGGGATTGAGCACCAGACCGAGTGACGACAGCTGTGGCTTCTTCGACATCTGCCGAAATTGTGCGGCATGATTTGACCTTTCTACTCCCCTTCTTGCCAAAGGAGGGTGGTGTGGACTGGGTCACTTCTGGCACCAATTCTGGATGGACCCACATGACCTCCCCTCGTGACATGGTGAGGGGTACCAGACCAGTAGCCTAATCTCGAGGAGGTGGAAGATTAGCAATTTCCATTGTCGCCCGAGGGATGGGTATCACGCCGTCTTGAGTCTCTGTTGGAGGGAAGCTACCGAATTGTACTGACACCATATTGGCTGCCACGGTCACCTCCTCGAAATCAATGGCCAGAGCCTTCGAATCGATGAGATGTTGGATGTATCGCTTTAGTTGGTAGCAGTCGTGTGCAGCATGGTGGACGTAGCGGTGGTAATGACAGTACTTTGGGCTCTCAATTTCTGCCGGCCGAGGTTTCCGTCTTGTTGGAGGGAGCTGAATTCTATCTCCTTGTATGAGCATATCCAAGATGGGCTTGACATGGCCGTCTTCGAAGGAGTAGGTCATTTGCGGCCATTGCTTGTCTGCCGATTTTGACTCAGGCTTCTGGGCTGTGTCGGCCACCATAGCCTGCTTGCCCTTATTGTCCTGATTGTTGGAGGAGTTACCACCATTGTTGTTGTTGGTATTAGGGCGTTTGTCCTCTCCCTCCGAGATGTGCAATCCCAGTTGGCGAGCCTTCTTCAACCTGTCCTCGGTGCTAGTGGCACTGATGATAAACGTCTTCCAGTCCTTAAATTGACTTTTACCCATCCAGAGGCTGATTGGTGGAAGCAGTCTCTTTTGGCAAATTTCAATTAAGGAGGAATCCGGATTACCAGACGGCAACTTCATGGCGGTTTGGCGGAACCACTCAATATAGTTCCTTGTCGGCTCTTTCTCCCTTTGAACGACGTCCATGAGGGTGGACATTGTGATGTCCTGTCCTACTTCGTAGAATCTCTCCAAGAACATGCGCTTGAAGCTGGCGAAGGAGTGGATGCAGTTGTCTGGCAGGTTACGGTACCAGTCGAAGGCGACCCCTTCCAATGCCCCGATGAATAATCGTGTAAGGATGGCATCGTCATGGGGCAGATGGTCGGTGGTGACCTCGAAGTAAGTGATGTACCGACTTGCGGAGGTCTTCCCATTATATGGATTGATGTGGAATGGTTTATACTTTGGTGGGAAGGGAACATCTCTCCACGCAGCGGGATACGGTTGTCGTATCCTGAGGTCTTGGCAGTTTTTTCGGGCGTGGAAAATGGCTCAGAGCTCCTGGACCTCTCTTCTTGCCTCTCTGGCTTCGTCTGCAGCAGTAGGAGACAACATTTCAGGAGGATTATTGCCCGGGTTTGGTGCCGCTGAGTTCGAGTCTGCATTGACCGCGGGACCCAAGTTTGTTTGGCCAGGCGTCCCTCCTTGCAGTGTAGGGAGGGCTGCCTTGATTTCGTCTACTAATTTGACCAAAGTGCGCAGTATGGCCACCAGAGTGTCGATGTGTTGGCGATCACTGGGACCATCATGTTCGTCATTTGTCATGAATGTCGTCCTGACATGAGTAGAAGTGGAAGGGACGGTGGATGACGTACCCTCTGAATCACACCCCTGTATCGAGAAGTCATCGGGGTACGTGGGAATGTTCTCCTCTGATTCGGACTCAGAAGGAACAGTACCCCCAGCTTCCGAGTTTGCCTCGTCTTGGGAGTTGTGGACGTCCTCGGAGACGTCGGAATTTGCTGCATCTAATGGGAGAGTTGTTTCCCCCAACTCGTTTCCTTGGAATATCTGATTGTCGTGGAGGTTCGGATGAGTGCTACCCCCAGTTCTAGCAACCCCCAGTGATGTGGCCGATGAATCTCCCACTGTAGCAGATTTCGTCTTTGAACGGGTACCTTGGAAAACTCTGGTGGTGGGCAACCGTTTAGACGACAGTCTCTTAGTCATAGTGGTTGAAATCTTCGGGCTGGAAACGTATATCTTCTTCCCTCTCCCATCGGCGGAGATTTTCTGAGCAGAGTTACAGGAGACGACGGGTAGTGCCTCATCCTCTGAGCATGGTTGTTACAGTCTTTGGAAGATGGACTGCCGGTCTTCTCGTACCGTCGCGTTATTGCAACAGCAGTTAACGATGACTTGGGTACAGTGACGTCCGTGGGAGGATTCTTTGCACACCGAGGCCTCTTCTCTTTCCTTGCGCTTGTGGAGGATAGCCTCACGCAAGTCAGATGGGTCCGGAACGACCATGTTTGCTCCCTGGATTTTGGGAGACTTTTGGGAACCACTCTGTCCGTTTGCCGCCGGGGGCTGGACTCGAGTGGTTCTGTACAACTTCCCATCAGAGGCCCGCATAACAGTATGTGGAACGCTCGGATGGTCAGAGGTCGGGACAGCGGACTGAGCTCGCCAAGCTCGCGCTGCCCTAGACTTCTTCACTCTGGTGCGTGAGGGCACATAATAGAAAGAGTCTAAGTGGTGCTGGAGAGAGTCAGACATGTTTTCTCGAGAGCACGAGAGATCAGGACCATAGGAGAGGCGATCAAAGACCGAGCCGCGTGGAGCAGGCGGCATGTGGCTGGAATCAATAGTCTTCATGCGGCTGGCAGTCGTAGTCGCATGGGCTTTCTTTATGCGGCTGGAAGTCTCAGCCACATAAGTCTTTTCCATGAGGCTGGAAATCCTAGCCGCATGAGTGTTATGCATTCGGCTGGCAGTTTCGGCCGCATGGACATCATGCATACGGCTGGCAATCTCGGCCGCATGAGTCTTCGTCCTGCGGCTAGTGCCTTTGTTCGGCTTCTTCCTGGAGTACATAGAATCACTCTTTGCCCCTGCAAGTCCAACATCGTAGTGCTTTCCTTTGCCGGACTTGGGGACAGCAGAGTCCTCTATGGTTTGAAGTGGAGCCGCATGAGACTTACCTTCGCCGTCTTGGACAGCAGAGAGTACTCCGTCCAGAGCTTGGAGAGGAGCAAATGACTTTGGCCTCCACTCCCTGTGAGCTTTTTTCGTGCGGGTTCGCTTCTGGACCGTGCCAGCGCTCCCGTCGGAGAGCATTTCTTCAAACGCCTGTTGGTCGAAGCGGACGACCATCTTCTGTTGTGTGGAGCCAAGTTTGGCTTCATTCTATTGCGTCACCAACTCCTCAGCCGTGGAGAAGTTTGTCCCCAGCAGAGTCGCCATCGTGTTTGCAATAAATTATAAAAGAACAGAACAATTATATCGGAGGACTGGACTTTTACTTCACAATACAAACTCGCTTGTACAAAGAAAGCCTAGGGACGAAAATCTAGGTACAGCAATCTAAGTACAATTATTTATTTTAGATTCTGGGGGGTGACGGTAGAGGCTCGGGAAAGTGACGGCAGCTCTGCCTTCTCCTTGGACGATCGGATGCAGCCTTGGCTCCGGAGAAGAAATGCTCTCAGGATGCCCTCTGTGCGTGCCTTTGTCTCTCCGCGCTCTCTTTTCAGGTCTCTCCAGGTGCTCTAGTGCTCTAGAAAATCCTCTCATTTTCTCTTTTTCTCCTCATTTTTGCAAGGGAATGGCACCTTGCTATTTATAGGAGTGGGATGCGATCATTAGGGTTTGCAAATGATTGCCTCCTCGATAAGTCGGCGGTTAAGGATCAATGAATCTGGGCCATTAATTCTGATTGTAGCAAATCTAGGTAATTAATGTAGATTGTATCAAATCTCTGTGGGCAATTAATGATGATTGCCATAAATCTTCATGATTTGTTATGCCAAGCTCGGATCTTCCGCCACGTGTTCAATTTGCATGATTGCAAATGATCTGATTTGATCCCAGTAATTATGAGGATGGCACTAAACCTGGTTGTTGGGAGTTGTTGATGAATCTTGATCGATTTGATGCCACGTGTCCCACTATTATTATGCTGCTAGCTGTAGGGACGCAAAAAAAACTAATCTTCTATCACGTGTCTTAACCGCGAGCCACTTAGGAAATCCGAACCGCATGAGGATTGTTCCCTACTGAGCCGCATAAGACTGGCCACGTATGGAAATGATCTGAGCCGCATGAGCGTAGGCGACCGCATGATGGGTGGCTTCTCAGTGAGCCGCATGAAGATAGTCCTCGTGAGCCGTATAGGGTGGCCTCTGCCTGAGCCGTATGAGGTGGCCTCTACCTGAGCCGCATGGGGTGGCCTCTGCCTGAGCCGCATGCGACTGTCCACGTGTCAAGGCCGCATGAAGGATTTTGGGGTTTGATGGATTGTGTCAGAGATTTCCTTCATTTTCCTAGGAGTCTACCATTATGACCGAGTCATTATTGTAGCTTTATGTCAGAGCCGTCAGTTCTCCTTTATGTCAGAGCATTAAATAGGACCTTTGCTTAATGGCCAATTGTAGAAGCGAACCGCAGAAGGCCACGTGGTGTTGCTTGAGCCGCATGTCCAAGTTGGTGACTTTTGAACCGCATGATGCTCTTGAGCCGCATGAAGCTCGTCTGTTTTTGAACCGCATGGGTTTTCCTGTTCTGAGCCGCATGGGCAATCATGTTCTTTTCCATGCTTCTACAGAAGACTGTAGCCTCTGGAGAATGCAGCAGCGATTTTGTAAGAGTTCTTGATCTCTGTGCATATGTATCTGATGATTTCACAATGATTGGAAACTCTATTTATAGAGTTCAAGAAATAACTATTTTAGCAGTTATTCTGATGTGCGCAAGGCTGGATTGCGCTAAATTAGGTTGCGCCAACCTCTTGTTGCGCCAACTTTTATTTAGTTGTTAAGTCGTGTACTAACTGTATTTAGACGCGTGGCATCATGTGATTGAGATGCGCGTGATCGTGTACCGGATAGTAGACACGTCTTGAAAGATTAGTTGCATGTGCGCCATGTCATCCTGCTTTAGAATGTAAGTTGTCTCAACTTCATCAGGTTGTACGAGCTTCGGTCAACTGCGCCTGATTGAGCCGCGCCTAGACACGTGGCAGCTTTTGAGCAAAAGTCATTCAGATTGCGCCTAGGCGCAACTAAAGATTTTGTCTGGATTACGCCTAGACGCAACTTACGAAGTGTACAGGACAGCTGTCTACCAACCCTCCTTGAGCGGCACAATTCACGGGATTCGAAAAGATTTTCCTCGTTCACTGTGGTGTCAGTTGTCAGTGCTGTCAGATAATGATGGCCATTAAGTGTCAGACGCCACGTAGATTTTGGCGCAATAAGACTGGACGCAGTCTGATATCAGGCGCAACCTGATCAGTGGCGCAGCTTGTTCTCTGAGCTTCATATCAGTGGCGCAACCTGATCTTTGGGGCGCAACTTGATCACTGATTAGTATGTTTAGGGCACAACTTGATTTTTAGGCCCTACAGTAGATGCTCCGTCTGCAGTCGCTCTTTCAGGGCGATCTCTCGGTCGTGCCATTCTCTGGAATGAAAAAAGGGTACGTAAGCATCCATAGAAAATAACATAAAAGTAGTAAATAACAATATGTAATCGGTCCTATGTTGTGATGAGTTCTTATTCTAGCAGGGTTCACGATAGTACTCTATAAAGCCTAAATAACTATTAGGAAAGACCTGCATGGACCACCACTAAAAATATGTCATGTCTCGCTCCTAGATAACTGGATATGAGTCGGACACGTCCATCATACGCTGTCGTTGACAGCGGTATTAAGCTATCTAAACCTCAATGATGACAAGATCAACTCATCACAACACTAACACGTACTATCATAAACCACATCACAACACAGAGTTCCACTATGCTTTAGGAGTACACTTCTACAATGGATGTCCGAAAACAGATTCGGTAATATATAAAATGCATCCAAAGTTATTATTACAGTCCCAACCTACACGATACAATACTGAACAATACAACACAAAGCTCTACTACAACACTACAATGTCAATATGCTCTAAACCTCCAGATCCGTAGCTGGCTCCACCACCTGAGCTAGGTCATCTCTAGTCCTGTCCTCTGCTGGACCATAGTAACTAGTGTAAAGCATCTCATCGGTCTCACCTGCAACAGATCCAGTCAGGAAAGGAGCAAAGTACAACTATACGATATGAAATATACAATGTAAAATTGTAATGCAATGAACTAACATGTAACTGAATATGAGAAATAACTGAATCAATAGAAAAATAGCAATACACATATGATTTGAAATACTAGTTCCTATGTGATCGGCTTGGGAGCACAATAGGCACAATAGTACAATGAGTATGGTTAGGCTTAACCACACTTGCACAATATGCGGTTAAGCTATGCACAATATTACACTACGGGGTTTTGATCACACAAAAACTAAGTATTTTCCCTAATCCCAACACAATCAATCAAGGTACAATAAAGAGAATCAATGTCCAATACGTGTCGCTCAAGTGTCCAATATGAACAATGCAAGACAGAAAAATAAAGTAAATCTCAAGTCGTAGTGTACTTGCGTGGATTGCTGCTATGAGTCACAATCAGATCCTCGCTAGCTGTCAATTAATATAAACAGTTCTTAGGACAATATTCTAAAATAAGGCTTGCTAATTTCTAATCAATTGTTTAGCTAATTAACTAACCTCTATAGAACACTAATAATTACTAACTCTATTAATGAATCTTAGTAAGCCTATTAGTAAATCTGTATTGACATCCTCCGAACCGAGGCCTATACTTAATAACCAATTTATTGAAGTTGCCCCAAAGGCCCGGCCCGTACTCAAGCTCACTCAAGCATGAGCTGGCTCAAATCTGATGGTTTCAATTTCCTTAGCCCATCCATACTAAACTCAACCTAATACAGGCCTATACCTAGTAAAACTTACTAAGCCTATATACACCCCGGTCCAAAACTATTGTCTTAAGTCCAGTGTCCATAGTTCTAACTTGATACAATGGGCCCATATCTGACCTCAACCCAAATACATGAATCACTCCATCTATTATAATTAGCCTATTCCCTACAGTGAACCCAACGTTCGAAAGTTTTGAATCAACTCCCCCTTCGTATCCAACCATTCAGTTTCAAGGTGTCTAACTGGACACGATCTTACTATGAATATCAATATGTGTTGCTCTATTTCACGAGTCTGACACAGCCATCCGTGCTAACTCCGTACACCGACTTGCACCCACAGTCCCCAGTGGTGTCCTATGTACACGACACATCTATGTATACAACCAGTCATAACCCTGTGTCTCACTAGACATACCCCGACACCATTCATGAAGTGAACCTAAGAACGTGCCCAGAATAACATCAATAAGGAAAAGAAGTATACATGTGTCTCACACGAGTCAACCTAAGTCCCCTCGTGTCGAATTCGAACAGTGTGTAGTCCAAGAACTCCTCTGTGACCAATCATCGAACACCTTGCGTGCAGAAGAAAGAAGAGATGTTATAGAATGATTTCTTGATTTCAACTTCAAAGGAATCAAAGGAAAACCCAAAAGAATCAAAGGAAACTAAATTAATCAAAGGAAACTAAATTACTTACTGCTCCATTTTTTGATCGATTCTCGAGCCAACCGTTCTCTGATGCCGGATCGATATTGAGTGTTCTTGATCGGCCAAACAATCCTTAAGGTCAATGAATCGATCGGAGCTCTGACACTTCATCGAAGAAGACGAAGTCGATGTTGGTGTTTTTTTTGCCTTTGGACTAGAAAAGATAGTCCCACATCGGCTACACCAAATGGTGAGTATCTCAATATAATGCATTGCTTGTGTTGAGGTGTGCACATGAGGTGTAGTGGGGCACAAGTTTGTGCCATGTGGAAGTATTTTTCTAGAAGGAAAAAGGATTAAATCCAACAAGGATGAAAGTTAATTTTTGTTGTGCGGACTCGGACTCGGACACGGACTCCAGGATGTCTCGTGCATGCACGGGAGTGTTCGGGGGGTAGGCGTGGACTGGCACACTTCTATGCTGACTGTGGGATGATCTAAAATATCAAACTCTATTTTTGAGTATTGGTATTTTAGTCCCACATCGGATAGGAGAAGAGGTGAAGTCTTAACTCCACTCTATAAATAGAGCCCCTTGGCCTCCTTTGAAAGATGCACCAAAAAGAGAGTTGAGGGAGTCTGTTAAGTCCAGGAAGCCCGTTCAAGTCTCAAATATTGACTTACGAGCGTTCCAGAAGTTCTCCTGAACTTGCTGGTTCCTGGGAGCTTATCCGTACTGCGGGTATAGCTTTGAGCGCCGGTGTTCTACACCCCAGCGAGATCCGTTCTTCTTCTTCCTCCCTCTTTCTGTTGCCTTCGAGAATCTGAGACTCAACTGTTGTTGATCATCTCTTGTTGCCTTCGAGAATACCGTCGCTTCTCTTTAGAAGTAATACGGTTCGGTTGCCTTCGAGAATACCGTCGCTTCTCTTTAGAAGTAATACGGTTCGGTTGCCTTCGAGAATACCGTCGCTTCTCTTTAGAAGTTATACGGTTCTGTTGCCTTCGAATAATATTACGAAATAATCTTTTTAGATTCTCGTAAAACAACTTCACCTTCTTTAGGGTGTTGTTGCCAGAAACATTGTCTTTACAATTGTTTCTGAACTCGTGTTTTTTCCATCGATTGTTCGTCAAGGGACTAACAATCTCAAAGCTATACGATTCGATGGAAAACACTCGTGCTTCGCTTGTCGATACCGGCTTTAACAAGTTAGAGAAATTCGACGGTGAACACTTCCAGATCTGGAAGCGAAAGGTGACTCTGAACCTTCAACTCGTAGATGTTGATCACGTGTTGGATGAGGAAGAACCAATCGTTCCAGCAACAGGATCTGCTGCTGTTCTGGCCGCTGCTACGAGCAAGCAGACGAAGTGGAAAAAGGATAACAGCATATGCAGGCTGCTGATCCTGAATTCCATGGAAGACTCTCTGGCCGAGTCCTACACAAAGAAGATTTCTGCCAAAGAGATCTGGGAGTCCGTGGGGAAGCTGTATGACGACGACGAGGCCCGGTCGAAGATGTTCATGGTTGAAAAATACCACAAATGGGTCTTTGAAGACGAGAAGACCATGCTGCCCCAAGTGAAAGAGTTCCTGAAGCTGCGCCAGAAACTGGAGGACGATAGCATGCCCCTCGTCGACAAGTTCGTCGTTGGAGGGATCGTGGCAAAACTTCCTCCAGGATGGAGCGACATCTATGCAAGGATGCATAGGAAGAAGATGGAGATTAGCCTGGATAATCTCCTCAGTGAGATTCATGTTGAGGACGAAATGCGCTCTCAACAGAAGTTGGACGCCCTGTCCAAGCAACTAGCAACGGCGAATCTGGTTCAAGCCACCAGAGAGAACAAAGGGAAGCAGGCGGCTTCTCACCACTAGAAGAAGGACTTCTCGAATCTGAAAGTGAAGGGTCCAGGATTCAAGCAACAGAAGTCCAAGTCCCATGTGACTTGCTTCAACTGTGGCAAGAAGGGTCACTATAAAAGTGAAAGCAAGTCCAAGCCCAAAGAGCAAGGTGAGCCTAACAAGGTTTCTTTGGTTACTAATCAAATTGCCATGATAGCACAGGTTGCAACTGTGGAGGCTGACTTGGATTGGTGGATAGACACTGGTGCGACCTGCCATGTCTGTTCAGACAAGGACTGGTTCGTCTCTTATGAGCCAACTTCAGAGAAGGTCATAATGGCAAACCAGGCACAAGCTGAAGTACTGGGGATCGGGACGGTAGAGCTGAAACTCACATCGGGGAACACTCTGACGCTTCAAGGTGTGAAGCATGTTCCAGTAATTGCTAAGAACCTGATCTCTGGAAGTCTGCTCTGCAACGCAGGCTTGAGGATGGACATCAATGCTGGCCAGTTGGTGATGTCCAAGAAGGGTACATTTTTCGGGAAAGCTTTCCAAACTGAAGGAATGTACAAGATTCAGCTTGTTGTAACCCAGCATGATAATATAAATGCTATCACTTTTTCTGATTATTCTCTTGAGTTGTGGCATAATAGGCTAGGACATGTTCATTGTAAAAGAATTAACAGAATGTCTAGTCTAGGATTTATCTCCAAGTGTGGGGGTAAGGTAGAGAAATGCGAAGTATGTGCTCAGACGAAGATCACTAGGAAACCCTTCCACAGGGTCCATCGAAGCACAGATCTTCTGGAGTTGGTTCACTCAGATATCTGTGACTTTAAACAGTTCTCTACAAAGGCCGGGATGAAGTATTTTATTACTTTCATCGATGACTTCTCAAAGTATGCTTTCGTCTACTTGCTAAAGTCTAAAGACGAAGCATTCGAGAAGTTCAAGGAGTTCAGGGCCGAGGCTGAGCGGCAAACTGGACAACAACTCAAGAGGTTAAGGAGTGATCGAGGCGGGGAGTATCGGTCTCATGAATTCTTATCATTCTACAAAGAACATGGAATCTTAAATGAGACAACGGCTCCGTACTCTCCTCAATCCAACGGAGTAGCAGAAAGGAAGAACAGAACGTTGACAGAGATGATGAACTCCATGCTGTTGACTACGGGTCTTCCAAAGTATTACTGGGGAGAAGCTGCACTAACGGCAACATTCATTCTGAACAGAGTGCCATATGCAACTTCCGACATAACTCCTCATGAACTCTGGTTCAAAGTCAGACCTAACTTGAATGTCATTCGAGTGTGGGGGTGTCTGGCTTATGTGAAGCTTCCGGATCTGAAGATTCAGAAGCTGGGGACAAGGACTACGAAGGCGATCTTCTTGGGGTATGCCGAGAAGAGTGATGCTCGGAGATTCCTTGATATCGAGTCAAACTATATCATCGAATTTTGCGATGCTGAATATTTTGAAGAAAAGTTTGCAAGGCACAAGAACATTGTTCTCGCGGACATTCCGGAGAATAATGAGGGTGCGAAGCAGACAGAGGTCTTTATCGAACCAGTAGTCCAAGATGGAGCTGTTGTCGAGGAGACACCAGCTGAACCAGAACTCGCTGGGCCGTCAACTAAGCGAGCGAGGAGGCCGAAAGACTTCGGAGATGACTTCGTCACCTATCATGTGGAAGCAGATCCGCTTACCTATGATGAGGTGATGAAGACCAGAGATGCTATATTCTGGAAGGAGGCGATTGACAACGAGATTGACTCAATCACCTCCAATGACACATGGGTATTGGTCGACCTACCAGAAGGAGCAAGACCCATCGGATGCAAATGGATCTTCAAGAAGAAGATAAAAGCAGATGGAACCATTGACAAGTTCAAGGCCAGGCTAGTGGCCAAGGGGTTTGCTCAGAAGCAGGGGATCGACTACTTTGACACTTATGCTCCAGTAGCTCGGATGACAACTATCAGATTGTTAATTGCTTTAGCAGCAATACACAAGCTGGTGATACATCAGATGGATGTGAAAACGGTATTCCTTAATGGCGAGCTGACCGAAGAGATCTACATGCAACAACCAGAAGGTTTTGTCGTCAGAGGTCTGGAAGACAAAGTCTGCAAGTTGATGAAGTCTCTGTATGGTTTGAAGCAAGCTCCCAAAATGTGGCATGAGAAGTTTGACAAGGTGATAAGGTCAAATGGCTACAGGATCAGTGAAACAGACAAGTGTGTCTATACGAAGTTTGCTGACGGAAGAGGAGTAATCGTTTGTCTATACGTGGACGTCATGCTAATCCTAGGTACGGATTTAAGCTGCGTCACAGAGACAAAGAAATTCCTCTCGACCAAGTTCAGTATGAAGGACTTGGGGGATGCCGACGTAATCTTGGAGCTCAAGATCATCCGGACAAGCACTGGAATAGCGCTGTCACAATCTCATTATATTGAGAAAATGCTCACTCGCTACGGGTATCAAGATCTTCCTTTTATTTGATACACCGTACCGGAGTGATCAGAAGCTGGAGCCAAATTTGAGGGAAAGCGTCAGGCAGTTGGAGTACGCTAGCATCATCGGAAGCTTGATGTACGCTACTACTGCCACAAGGCCTGACATAGCTTTTGCAGTGGGAATGCTGAGTCGGTTCACTAGCAATCCAGGCGTTGAGCACTGGAAAGCTGTGAAGCGTGTTATGAGATATCTCAAGAAAACTCAGACATATGCACTTTTCTACAGCGGAGATCCGTTAGTAGTGGAAGGCTTCAGTGATGCTAGCTGGTGTTCAGATATAGAGAGCGAGTATTCCACAGGTGGATTCGTATTCGCCATGGGCGGAGCTGCTATATCGTGGAAGTCGAAGAAGCAAACTATGTTATCTCGCTCCTCCATGGAATCTGAATTCTTTGCATTGGATGCTGCTGCAGATGAAGCAGAATGGCTTCGGGAGCTCATGTATGATCTTTCGGTGGTTGGGGCTCAGATACCGGTAATACCGATATACTGTGACAACCAGGCGGCAGCAGCAGTGGCATCAAATGAACTCTTCAACGGAAAGAAGAGAACGGTGCGGTTGAAGCACAGAGCAGTACACGATCTTATCAAGATAGGTGTTATTGCAGTGATTGATGTTCGGAGTCAGGAGAACCTGGCGGATCCGTTCACCAAGGGCCTCAAGCGCCAGCTGGTCGATGACACAGCTTGTAAAATGGGCTTGAAGGCATTCTGATATTGTGTTATTACATTCCTACCATAAAGTTTTATGCTATTAGTTCAAAGAGAAATCTACTAGGCATCTAGCTTTTGGTTCAAGGGAGGACTATTAACCAGAAGAATATCAGGAACGGTGGGTACTTGTCCTATGTGACATGGAGAGGTTACGGACCTACAACCACTGTTGTCTACTATTGTTTTCTGCGGAAAACGGATCCTGTGGGAAGGTTGGCTTAAACGCCTTAATGAGTTCTCAGGCGGAGTGAATGCCTGGTGTGCTTTACAGGAAGCACGGTAGAGCAGCACTACAAGGAGTGAAACTCCATGCTACAGTGGGGTGACTCCACCATGAGGTTCCCAGGTAGGGATAATGCCTCGGCTTTGCAAGCTAAGTCACAGCGGAGTAGCACCGCAAATAGGCAGGTAGCCTAATGCTGTATGATAATCGTAATAAAGAGAGGTAGACAGCACTACAAAGAGGACGATGTCCTCATGTTACAGTGGCATGACACCACGAAGAGGTACCGGGTAGGGTAAAGCCTCGGCTTCGCAAGCCATGTCATAGCGGCGTAACACCGCACGGAAGCGCAAGGCTTCATGCTGGGTAGTTTGGCACTACAAAGGGGCTTGTGACCTCATGCTACAGTAGTATGACACTACGATGAGGTACCCAGGTGGGGTAAAGCCTCGGCTTTAAGCCATGTCATAGCGGCATAGCACCGCAAAGAAGCGCAATGCTTCATGCCATGACTCTTTATAAAGAACTCACCTATAGTGTATGGAAAGAGATATCAGGCCGTCTCTTGAGGGTAAGCTTGTAGACGCCCAAAATTATACACTGAAACCAGGCTGGCATAAGGCCTTCAATGTGCAGCCAGAAGCACAGTTGATGTCATTATGTGAGTAGGAAGAATTGCAGTTATGGTGCAGAATTCAAGGCTTAGTCCATTCTTGTATCATGCTGTTATTTAACCTATGCGGGAAGATTCAAGTCGTAGCGACATCTCTCCTAATGCATGATGGACAATCACTGTGGGGAACGCTCAACCCATATATTGAGATATGTGGGGGATTGTTGGTGTTTTTTTTGCCTTTGGACTAGAAAAGATAGTCCCACATCGGCTATACCAAATGGTGAGTATCTCAATATAATGCATTGCTTGTGTTGAGGTGTGCACATGAGGTGTAGTGGGGCACAAGTTTGTGCCATGTGGAAGTATTTTTCTAGAAGAAAAAAGGATTAAATCCAACAAGGATGAAAGTTAATTTTTGTTGTGCGGACTCGGACTCGGACACGGACTCCAGGATGTCTCGTGCATGCACGGGAGTGTTCGGGGGGTAGGCGTGGACTGGCACACTTCTATGCTGACTGTGGGATGATCTAAAATATCAAACTCTATTTTTGAGTATTGGTATTTTCGTCCCACATCGGATAGGAGAAGAGGTAAAGTCTCAACTCCACTCTATAAATAGAGCCCCTTGGCCTCCTTTGAAAGATGCACCAAAAAGAGAGTTGAGGGAGTCTGTTAAGTCCAGGAAGCCCGTTCAAGTCTCAAATATTGACTTACGAGCGTTCCAGAAGTTCTCCTGAACTTGCTGGTTCCTGGGAGCTTATCCGTACTGCGGGTATAGCTTTGAGCACCGGTGTTCTACACCCCAGCGAGATCCGTTCTTCTTCTTCCTCCCTCTTTCTGTTGCCTTCGAGAATCTGAGACTCAACTGTTGTTGATCATCTCTTGTTGCCTTCGAGAATACCGTCGCTTCTCTTTAGAAGTAATACGGTTCGGTTGCCTTCGAGAATACCGTCGCTTCTCTTTAGAAGTAATACGGTTCGGTTGCCTTCGAGAATACCGTCGCTTCTCTTTAGAAGTTATACGGTTCTGTTGCCTTCGAATAATATTACGAAATAATCTTTTTAGATTCTCGTAAAACAACTTCACCTTCTTTAGGGTGTTGTTGCCAGAAACATTGTCTTTACAATTGTTTCTGAACTCGTGTTTTTTCAATCGATTGTTCGTCAAGGGACTAACAGTCGATGACTACAAGCAGTCAGACGAAGAGAAGCCGTCGCGGAGGACAAACTCGCGGTGCTGCATGTTGCGTCCTCCGTGCTGTCGACGCCGAGGAAGGCTATGCGCCTAAGCGCCTCTTGCCAGAAAGGTTGCCATCACCATGGCCATTGCTCGAAAGATCAGGGTTAGGGTTTGGGACAAGGTCGGTGGAATGGAGAGGAGGAAAAGAATGAAGTCGAGGTGGAAGTTCGGCAGGGCTTCGTCAGATGAATGAGAGAATGAAGAACAAGGAGGGGGCCGGCCTTATTTATATATGCGGCGGTCGGTTGGCCATTGGCCACAGACGGTGGTGATCACCGGAGTTTAGGGCGGTGGAGAATGAACGGTGGTGAGGAGCTAGACTAAGTCGGTGGAAAGAAATGTCTGGAAGGATCGAGGCGTTTCGAGTAGAAGTGGTCCTGCCGGAGATGCGGTCCAGCTCGTCGCTCGTCGTCGACGATGGGTGACCACAGTTCATACTTGAGAAGAAAGAGTAGAAGAAATTGGTCATGTGAGCTGTTGTGGGAAATATGGTTGAATCCAAACCATGGGCTTAAATTTATGGGCCCTGGTTGTGGGCTGGTTTGGAAATAAGGTTGAACTTAAACCTATCTAAAGCCAATTTTGAAATAAAGTTTTGTTTGAAAATAAGGTTTTGTATAATAAATAATTAATGGAAAAATAAAATAAGTAAAATAGGGAATTTTATCGAATTTATGAAAAAAGGGGAGTTACAAAACTCATTACAAGACCTTCACTTCTCAAAATAGCTTCTGAATCACCACCATTCCTTCAAAGAATACAAGGTGATATTTGTGGACCAATTGATCCTGCTAGCGGACCTTTCAGGTATTTTATGGTTCTAATAGATCTTTTAGTCGATGGTCAAATGTTTCTTTACTCTCATCTAGAAATTTTGCCTTCTCCAAGCTACTTTCTTTGTTGATTAAGCTTAAGAATCATTTTCCTAACCAATATATTAGAACGATTAGACTTGATAATGCAGTTGAGTTCACTTCCTATACTTTTGATGATTATTGTGCTTCCGTAGGCATAGAAATTGAACATTTTGTCCCTCATCTTCATACCCAAAATGGTTTAACATAGTCCTTGATTAAGCGCTTTCAGCACATAACAAGGCCTTTACTCATGCAATCAAACTTACCCGTTTCAGCATGGGGACATGCCATATTACATGCTGCTAAGTTGATCATTGTTAGGCCAACTGCATATCATGAATTTTCACCATCATAACTTGTGACAGGACATCAACCTAACATCTCTCATTTGTGTAAATTTGGTTGTGTTGTTTATGTTCCTATTCCCCCTCCTCAGCATTTTAAAATGGGACCTCAGCACCGTTTAGTAATTTATATTGGTTTTGATTCGCCCTCAATCATTAGATATTTGGAACCTTTAATTGGTGATGTTTTTACTGCTAGATTCGCAGACTGCCATTTTGATGAGACTAAATTCCCGCCGTTAGGGGGAGATAAGAAAGAAAAGAATGTTCTTACAGAACCATTCGCCATAAATAAACGACATGAATTATCATAGGATAATCCCACTTTGTCTCATCTAGATCCTCGTACTGCTCAATGTGAAGCTGAGGTACGAATGATATTACATCTACAGGAGATTACAAATCAAATGCCAGATGCATTTACTGATGCAGCTAAGTGATTAAATTAAATCATTTACTGAAAAGCAATATTTTGAGTATAAGTGGGAGATTGTTAGGGTTATATATTAAACGTATCACTTTTGTATTAACTTTATTTCCTTAAATTTTGAATGAGAATCATATGGGCAAATGTTTGCATATTGTATTTGTTGTAAGTGTTAATACAAGTATCTGATATTCTATATTAAAGATAATATGGTGTGTGGTGTCATACAGAAGATCATATTATCAGTTTTCTATGGAATATATAAATAGTTTACAACCTAGATGGACTTGGACAATCCATTGGAAAGGTTGTAGTGTAATCTCGTATTAGTCTATCTTGACTATAGGTTTACACTAGTACACTTTGTGTGTATTGAGCAAGACCACTTGAGGTTGTTCTCTTTATACTGACTACATAAGAGAACAAATACCTATGTTATTATGGATGCTTGTGCTCTTAATCTGGATATAATAACTGATATGTATATGCAGTGTGCATTACTTTGACTCATAAAAGAGTGAGATTCATTATGGATCAATAACCTCTATAAATTGGGTAATAAAATTGTATGTATGATGGGTTGTTGATTATAAAGGAATTCATGTTCCGATACATCGGGTTGATGATGTCTCCTTAAGGAGCTCATAAGGATTGTCATGTAAATCCTGCAGGTGGATTATATCCGACATGCCAAATAATATTGAATGGTACTACTTAAGGATAAAAGATGTCGATCAATATAGTTGTCAGTAACTTAATTTGATCGACGGACATTCGATATCTTAACATGGGGAGCCTAATGAGCATATAATAAAAGGACCCCACAATCATAATTTGGGATTAGGAAGGTAGTGCAACAATAGCTCTTTAGTGGACCGAGCTATTGCTAATGGGCCTGGGTTGTGTGTTTGGGCTGAACACGGGATATCCAGATCTGTTGGGAGACCTAACCCTAATTTCTCCTCATGGTCCCTGTCGTAGCCTTATATATATATCCTCTATTCTCTGGCCGTCATATTCATCAGAAATAAAAACCTTTTTCGAAATTTGTGATTCACGTAAGGAGAGAAAGGGAGGGCTGCCAAGAAGAAGAAAAGGATGGGAAATCGTTGCCCACACGATGTCCAACCCGAAGAAGGAATACGTGCAGAAGATCTTGGGGTCGTGACTGCTCGACGTTGCTGAAAACTGTCTTCTTATTCCCGTCGCAGGTATAATTCGTAAACCCTAGTTCCACTATGAGGGGTTAGAATACGTCTTAGATCTTCTAAACTTTCATCGATCAATACGCATACCAAACTAAGGGTCCTGGGAATCCCCAGTTCCATCAATTGGTATCAGAGCCACTTTGGATCTGTGTATTGATTGATACATCCATGTTGTCCAATAAAACTTGTATTGTGTAATAGTCGGTAGATGTAGATCTATTCTAACTCAGTTTTACAGGCATCTTAGATCCAACTATTATGGTCCAATACATGTTTTTGTTTTTGTTTTTGTTGTTTTAAACCATGGATATGTCGTGGATGTCATTGTTATTCTGGATGTAATTAAAATTACGAGGATTGATCGTGCTTATAATTTTAATATTTCAATCTTGATTATGTGTAAACTCCTTCGGGAGGCATAGGATTGATGTAATTTTAATTATTTTTTGATCAATCATGATGGCGGTGGTGGCTGTTTCTAACGTTGGACGAGATGTTGTTTTAAGTAGTCAAGAGCCAGATTTTGGATTCGGATAGTTGAGGACGGAGATGGAAAGATTACCATAATAGTTGGATATTTGTCTTCTATTTGTTGTCATTTTTTTCTGATTATGCATGTTTATTATTCTGTGGATATTTTTTTATAAAAAACTAAGCCTGCATTAATAATAGACAACATGGACATAATATCAACTAGTAGAAAGACCCTCTTTGTTAAATAACTAAGTGGGAGAGGGAATTTATTTAGTATAAATCCCATGGTCTCCATTACTGGTTTGTAGGTGATGTAATTATACTTGCGTGTTGGCTTTAGTGTCTTCCTCCATATTGGATGAGTATAATTATGGATCACAAGTACAAACTTTCTTAGGGATAATTATAGAAAGTTACCTAATATGTGTTCACTTCTCCATCTGAAGGAACTCATTACAAGGTAATGGACTTAGTATTAAGTAATGGTATACACTTAGATACAAATAATGCTATCCTCCCCATCGGAGTCACTGCTATTATTTTTATGATCAGAGCAAGACCAACATATTATTTTTATTTGTCATAAAGTTATGTTGACATGATAGTAAAATTAATAAGAAAAATCTACTTGAACAAAGTTAAATTTGTATACGTCCATACTATCGTGGCATGCTAAATTCATGGTGTTCAAGGTGTTGGTGAATTTCTTATTATTATTTTGAGGGAATCAATATTTAATTAATTCAAAAAGTTTTTTCCTACATAATTTTCATTTATGTGATTCCCAGGATTTCAAAAATGGATTCTTTCAGTCCACTTATGGTAATTCTTAAAGAAAACAAACTTACTGGACCTAATTATATTGACTGGAAACGTAATTTGGACTTTATCCTGACTGCAGAGGAGTACAAATATGTACTTGTTGAGGAATGCCCACCAAAGCCTGATGCTAACTCTGATGAAGAGGTCAAAGAGGCTTATAAGAAGTGGAAAAAGGCAGATGAGATGGCGCGGTGTTACATTCTGGCATCTATGTCAAATGTACTGTAACATCAGCATCAGGCCATGGCCACAGCTTATGACATGATGTATAACCTCAAGGAACTCTTCGAACAACAGAGTAGAGCAGTTAGGCAGTTTGCTATGAAGTGTTTGATGAATACAAAAATGGTTGAAGGTACACCAGTAAGGGACCATGTTCTCAAGATGATGGGTCATCTGAATGAGATGGAGATCCTTGGAGCTGAAATCAATGGAGAATCCCAGGTCGATATCATTTTCAGGACTCTGCCTAAAAGTTTTGACAATTTTTGCCTTAACTACAACATGAACAAAAGGTTGTATTGTTTGGCAGAACTTACAAAAGAGCTACAGGATGCTGAATCTCTCTTTAGGTAGAGTGGTCATATTTTTGTTTCTAAAAATGCTTCTACTTCAAAGCCAAAAGGCGGTAAGAAGAAGAATAACATTCAAAAATAAACAAACTCAGCAAAGAAGGGCATGGGACCTCAAGGCGTAGTGAAAAAGCCGAAAGGCAAATATTTCAAGTGCAAAGGGTCAGAAGATTGGAATTGTGATTGTCCACTTCTCAAACAAGGGAACAAAGAAGGTATATCTCATTCACTAGTAGTTGAAACATGTTTAGTAGTGTTATCTACCGGCACCTGGTGTGTAGATACAGGAGTCATTAATCTTGTCTGCAATACATTGCAGGAGTTCTAGGAAACCAGGCGTCTCAGTGATGAAGAGATATGCTTGTTCATAGGTGACGCTACAAAAGTAGCGATCGTTGCATTAGGAGATGTTACTTTATCTTTTGATAGAAATAAGTCTTTGACATTGAGAGATTGTCTTTATGCACCTTCACTTAGAAGGAATTTAATTTCTGTTTCTATGTTAGTTAAGGATGGATACTCAGTTTATTTTAATGATAATATTGTTATTAGAAAGAATAAATATTTTATCTGTTCTGGTGCATTAGTTGATAATTTGTATGTCATTAATTCTATTTCGCCCACAATGCAACTTATGGAAATGAATAATATGTCATCTAACTTAAATAAGAGAAAAGAACCGTCTTGTATGAACCAAACATATTTTTGACACTTACGTTTGGGGCATATTAACCTAAGAAGGATTTAAAGACTGGTTGAAGATGGACCTTTGAGTTCATTAGAAGTGGAGGCACTACCAGTCTGTGAATCCTGCTTGGAAAGTAAAATGACCAAAATGCCTTTTACGGTAAAGGGGTATAGGGCCAAAGATGTGTTGGAATTGGTTCATTCTGATTTGTGTGGACCTATGACTATCCAGGTTAGAGGTGGCTTTGAATATTTTGTCACATTTATTGACGATTATTCAAGGTATGGATACATTTATTTGATGTACCGTAAGTCTGACTGCTTTGAGAAATTCAAAGAGTACAAGGTTGAAACGGAGAAACGTCATGGAAAATGTATCAAGTCACTACGATCAGATCGTGGTGGCGAGTACCTCTTTGGAGAGTTTAGGGATTATTTATCAAAGGCTGGAATTACATCCCAATTGACTGCACCTGGAATGCCCCAGCAAAATGGTGTAGCCGAAAGAATGAATAGAACTCTTATGGAGATGGTTAGGTCAATGATGAGTTATTCGGATTTACAAGATTCGTTTTGGGGATATGTCTTAGAGACTGCAGCTTATATTTTAAACTTGGTTCCTTTTAAGTCAGTACCTCTTACTCCCACAGAGCTGTGGATTGGGCGGAAGCCTAGTTTGAAACATGTTCGTATTTGGGGTAGTCCAGCACATGTGCTGAATGGAAAAACATATAAGTTAGAGCCCCATACAGAAGTACGCTTGTTTGTAGGCTATCCAAGAGGACCAAAATAAGATTTATTTTATAGTCCTAAGGATCAGAAGGTCATTGTTAGCACTAATGCTCGATTCTTGGAGGAATACTTTGTGATGAACCATAAACCCACAAGTAGAGTTGTTCAAGAATAATTGAGAGGTGAGACACCAAGTACTTCAGTACCAATAGTACAAGAGGATGAACCACAAATAACTGTACAATATGTCACAAATGTTACACCACAACCAATAGTGCCTCGTCGTAGTGGGAGGGTTGTGATACAACCTGATAGATATATGTTCTTGGGTGAGTCGTCACACTTCGTCCCTGAGGAACAAGATTATGATTCCTGTACCTACAACGAAGCACTCCAAGATAAAGATACAGAGTCTTGGCAAAAAGCAATGATATCTGAAATAGAATATATGGATTCCAATAAGGTCTGGGAGCTTATAGAACCACCTATTGGTGTAAAAGCCATTAGATGCAAGTGGGTCTATAAGAGAAAAATAGGATCAGACGGTAAGGTTGAAACCTTTAAAGCTCGGCTTGTTGCAAAATGTTTTATTCAAAGAGAGAGTATCAATAATGAGAAAACATTTTTGCCAGTAGCCATGCTTAAGTCTATCCGAATTCTTTTATTTATTGTAGCTCATCTCGATTATGAGATTTGGCAAATGGATGTAAAGAAAGCTTTCCTTAATGGAAGTCTTGAGGAAGACATCTATATGAAGCAACTAGATGGGTTCATTGAAAAGGGCCAAGAGCATCTTGCTTGTAAGCTCAAGAAGTCTATTTATGGACTTAAGCAAGCTTCCAGATCTTGGAACATATGTTTTGATCAGGTGATAAAATCCTGTGATTTGATCAATGTCAGGATGAATCATGTGTATACAGAAAGTGTAACAAAAATGTGGTGGTATTTCTAGTACTTTACGTAGATGAAATCTTGCTTATTGGAAACAATATGAAGGTGTTATCTGATGTAAGGGTATGGTTATCCAAACAGTTTGATATGAAAAACTTGAAAGAAGTAGGCCACATCCTTGGGATCAAAGTTCTACAAGATCACAAGAAAAGGATGTTGGGCTTGTCCCAAGCTTCCTATATCGATACTGTACTAACTCATTTTAGCATGCAAAATTCTAAGAAAGGTTTCTTACCTTTTAGGCATGGAATTTCTCTATCAAAGGAACAGTGTCCGAGGACACCTAAAGAGAGAGAGAACATGAAAGCAGTTCCTTATGCTTTTAGGCAAGGAATTGCTCTATTAAAGGAGCAGTGTCCGAGGACACCTAAAGAGATAGAGAACATAAAAGCAGTTCCTTATGCTTTTAGGCATAGAATTGCTCATCATGAGTATTTATATATATATATATATATATATATATATATATATATATATATATATATATATATATATATATATATATATATATACATAAACACATATATATGTATAATGTGAGTTAGTCCATAGGGGAGGACCATCTATATCAAAACCCATTTGGGGAGGGGTTAAGTATTAAAACCCCTTCTTTTCAAATTCTGGATAGAGTCGAACGCCAAGCCCTTGCCTCGTACCAATTGAATCCAAATTCAAATTTAGATTTCCTTTGATCTTCCAAAAGTTAGCATCAATCCACAACTAGTGTATATATAAGGGAGATATCAGAGCCGATTCCCTTATGCAAAACCCTAAATTCCTGCACTCACAAATTCGTGGAGTCTCCTGAGTTGAGTAGGTGATCGCCAGGAAGACTCCTCGATTCACCAAAGCAGGTAACCCTACACCTCTGTAATCAATTATATGAATTCTCGATTATTAAGGTTCTTGATCCTGCTAAGAGATAGATAGGTATTTGTGTTAATTCACGAGAAGGAAACACAGTTAGTAATTGAATCATAAGATTTGATCTATTGTAACAAGTAATGATAGACAATTATACACAGATCATTCCATAAGAAAGCTAATGCAGAAATCGGAAAGGAAAGAGAATGCAAGATAAATATGGTTAAGGTGTGTAACATATTAGATTTGAGGCCGGGCTGCATGCCAAGCTTCCTACAGGCTTGTCTAGGTATCAGAGCGTGTGCCATGATAGAACAGTAGGCTTAAACCAAATGTACCTTTGCATCTGTTTTGCAACCAATGAACTATAAGGTGTGGGATACCTGTAGAGTACCCCAGTTTCAACTCTAGGTACATGTCTTATCTACATTAGTATAGGCATTACCTACAGTCTTATAGGCAAGAAACTAAATCTACATAAGGAAAATCATTATGGGGTATGCTAAGTGTCAGTTTTGGATGAAGGTAGGAAGTGGTGTTGGGTTCAAGGGGTATCAGGGAACCAGTTTAGGATGGGTATAAAACCTGTGTGCAAGTTGCTAGTGAAGTCTTTGTAAATTTTCTGAACCTCTTATCTGATTTCTATGCGGAAGATGGATGGTAGTTGGATTTGAACCCACGTCCTTCCAGACCAGAACCATAATCTGGCGCCTTAAACCAACACAACAGTATGTATTGCTACCACTACTATTGTTTCTTGTTCTCCATCTATACTCCTTTTCTGAATGTGGTAGTGACACTACTAAGTATATATGTTGCTTACTGCAAATGCAATGTGGGGAATTAATGGTGAAATTGGTTTAGTAAGAAAGGGGTTTAAGTGTAAGCAGATACGGGTCTACCTATGAAGAGACCTTTCCTCCACTTCAACCCTTTACCTTCACCCTTCAAGCCAGTATTCGAGAAACATTAATTCCTGAATCTGCCTTGTTACAATCAAGTATGAATTATCTAGGATTTCCCTTCTATCAAGACGGGTAGAGCCTCTGGTGTCCTCTAATGCACATGTCCAGTTTGGGGGGTGCCAGATAAGGAGTTGGACTGATCGAGTATTACACAGTAGTAAACTTCAGTTACATAGCATATTAAGATACGATAATGTATCAGTTACTTGCTGATACATTGGGTTTGCATTGTAGATGACAATAACTACCTGTAGACGACAAGTAACCCCTTATACATATCAACAGTACGATAGAAAGGGGGCCTACATACATCTATGTATCAAGTTGCCATCGGATGACATGAAAATGATTTGGTCAGATGCATACTTCGTATCAGTATTGCCCTGATAGGCTAGTTTCTACTACTTATATGAATATCAAGTAATGTGCAGTATCTGGGATGAACTGAATTATGGGGATAGGAAATAGACTACATTAGAATAAATATTAAGGGTAAATAAGCAAAGGAGTATCAGTCATGAATAAAGTTTAGGGCCAAGAGCATGGGTGAAACGAATGTATAGTAGGTGTGAGATACTTTCATGTATCAAGTTAACATAGGATATTTTCATGTGTCACTTAATATACCAGAGTATCAAAAGCATTATTGTACCAGTAACCGATCGAACTATTAACTGTGAAAAAGTAGGGAATACTCAAATAGGATGGAAAAACCTGTAACAGAAAGTGAAAGTCTCTAAAACATGATTGTAGCTAAAATAAAAAATAGAAATCATATCATGGAGAAATATTTGATGTTCATAAACTGGTACCAGAAATGACAACTAACATGAGGAGTAAGTAGGAGTAACCTACTGCAGGAAGTAACCAATGAGTAACAATGGTATAGACTAAAGGTGGAAGGGTATCCTAAAGGAAAAGTAGTACCATGGTGTATATGTCATATGGATAAGTAGAGTATGTGGCCTGTAACTAGTATAATTAGATGTTTAGTATCAAGTAAGAAATATGTATATCCTAGCATACTAAACCTATTATTAAAACCAATTTGGCCTAGAAATAGACCTAGAGACTAGTATGTAGCTTATCATGGATTACAATCATTTTTCTGATACTATAAATTCATAACAGGTTACTTGGACCTTGATACGAATTCTAATCCGTATCCACAGCTCAAGACCACATGCAAGTATACCTTGCCGAACTCATACACTATTTACATGTTTTCTTTGATATATTGCTTCTCATATTGTACCTGCTTTATCATCTACTACTTTACTCGTTTCCTCATTACACGTGCACGTAGAATTGTTCTTATTTTCTATTATTGCTTATCGTATTGGATCTTCGTGTTATTCGATTGGGAGTATCTTGCATTGTACTACAATCAAGACATACTATAGATTGGGAGCATCTTGCATTGTACTACAATCTATAGGAGTTATTCGATTGATTGTTAGCCAAGTCTAGTATTACATTTCCACATGACATGTCGTTCTAAGATGTTCTTCTTGTACTGTTCTTATCTTCCATACATGTTACTATCATATTAGTAGGCATATTTTTATGTATCTTGCTAGTCCTCTGAGGACCTGATGATCTCTTCAGGTTTAGTCGAGTTTGAGCCAGGCGCAGACGAGCAGGTTTGAGCCAGCGTCAGACCACGGTACCACTGCAGCTGAGAGTGTTATTGATGATTAGCATATGGGACTCAGTTATTCTATTCATGTTTTTATTTTATTTCCGTCCACTGGTAGTGGATTTGTATCCACCGGATGTGACTTAGATTCTTGATAACTTGAAACTTCATTTATATTACTCTCCAGTATTTCAGTTCTTCAGTATTATTGTTATTTTCTTGGAGTTGGTTGTATCTTTACGTTCTGTGGATGAGATATAGATTTGTCTTGATTGATCTAGACTGCCCTGTTTCTGTGACTTGTGAATTTATAGACAACGTTCTACCGCCGACACTACGGCGTAGGCTGGACTTGGACACAGACTCGTATCTGAAAAGCGAGTGCGGGTCATGACAAGATTTTTGGTGGCCCATGAGGTCTACGTTAATCACTTCGGTTATATTACTGTACCAATGTGAGCCTACAAATAGGATTAGACACTTAGGATCTCATCCACGTGTCTTGACTCATTATTGATCTCTATCCTTAATTTTCATTGAATCCTTGACATGCATCCTGCTTGAAATCCTTCAGCGGCTAAATATTTTCTTTTGTTGCAGTTAAGTGGATTCTCAAGACAGGAACAACGCTCCCTTGAATACCCCAATGACTGTAGGAGGATTTTTTACATACGGGACCCCATCGACGTAGAAAGGCCAGCTTACGCATCTGGGTAACCCGACCCAACAGTAGTCCTCGAGATTCTGCATGGACGACATTCCACCAGCCCCACTGTTTCCTCTGCATACTCCACCACCAGCACCCGTTCAGCCCCCAACATCTGTCCCACCACCAGCACAAGTTTCGCATCCAACACCTGCTCGACCACCAGTATATGTTCTCCATCCAGCACATGTTCCACATCCAGCACCTACCATGCACCCAGCACCAGCGATGTATCCAGCTCCCACCATGCATCCAGCACCAGCGATGCATCCAGCACCAGTTATGCACCCAGCACCTTTCATTCATCCAGCACCTGCCATGTATCCAGCACCTGTTCTGCCTCCGCCACCTGCACTGGACAATGTTACACTCCTGGGGATCTTCTAGCAGCTCATCACTTTCTAGACGGTACAAGCCAACGTATTTCGTGACACTTTGAAAAAGGCTCTTCAGACTAGAGATGCTTCCCGACCGCGTCCTGGAACTTCCAAGAACTTCATGGACCTTAGGCCCAAGGAATTTAATGGAAATGAAGAGATTCTCTACGCGGATGAGTGGTTAGAGAATGTGGATCAATTTTTTCGGATGGCCCGAGTACCTAAAGACCTGAAGATCGAGTCATCCAGCATACAGCTTTACGACATCGCCCGCATATGGTATAGAGATGAGCCCCGACTTGCCACACCCCACGTGATTTAGGAAGAGCTTAAGGAGCTATTCAAGAAGAAGTTCTATCCTGACGTAGCCCGAGAGGCGTTGGAGAGTCAGTTCGAGAGTCTGGAGCAGGGCAACCTCACCATCGACGAGTATACCGTAGAGTTTTCTCGCCTCAGCCGCTTCACAGAGAGTATGAGCCCTACAAGCAAGGCTCGAAAGTTCAAGAAAGGATTATCCTACGAGATTCGCCTAGCCATCGCTACCAGTCAAGCCACTACCTACGAGCGGATCTTGAAGGTCGCACAAGCAGTATAGAAATAGCTGGAGCGCAAGCCAAAAAGAGACCAAGATGCTTATAGAGGAGGCAGCAGCCAATCGGGAGCGGCAAAACATCCCACTGTCCCAAAGAAGACTTCACCGCAGCAGTATCATCAGCAACCAGAAGTTGTCCCATACCTGAATCAAGAGCTTCCAACGTGTCAGTATTGCAGAAAAAGGGGACATAGCTGTTTCACTTAACAAAATACCAGGAAAATTGGCTTTTGAAAATAAAACGAGAAAAAATACAAGAAGTACAAATTTGATTCTGGAAAGGTATTGCTATGGAAGTCTGATCTGTAAATGATCACTTTGTTCCTTGGACCATATGATGATGATGAAGATCACTGCTTGAAGTAGAACAACTTGGAAGAACTAAGTCACCAGAAAGGTATCGACGCACTTGGGCACTGATGGCGAGGCCGAATGCTTTTCTGCTTTGCTTCACTCTGTTCTGAAAGAAAAGTTGAAGAAGAATGCTCTGAAGAATCAAAGTCTCGAAGTTCTGATCTCTGTATTCTCTCATGTCTCTCTGTGTCTGTCTTATGAGAAAAATAAGTCTATTTATAGACTTGGGCTCTGGTGCGTAAAAACTCAGCAAAAGTTCCGCCTTTACGCTAACAACCGCCACCCACGATCAAAGTCATCCTCTGTATACGTTAACACGTGTCCCATCAATTCAGTAAGAATAGGATGCACGTACACACGTTCTTGGAGAAGAGTGGCATAAAAGCCACGTAAGCAAACCACGTTCCAAACTGGTAGAAGAGAATAGGGCGTAAAAATAGCCCAATGTACTCTGAGCGTAAAGCAGTAGATTGGGCGTAAAGTAGCCCCGACATAGACTTCCCGCGTAAAGTGGTTGTTAAGTAACCTTGAGCGTAAAAGATAGCTCAAATAGACTTTACGCACACGTCAATTGTTGAGCGTAAAAGCTCGTATAGTCCTCGTGCGTAAAAGAAGCCGTAGTGTGAGCGTAAAGTAGCTCAATCCACACACTAAATGACAACATTGGTCTCTATGTAAAAGACAAATCTCTTTGTGATATATGCCATCATTAATATCTCCATGTCAGAGTTTGCATTAAATGCGAGATTTGACAGCTTTGTCCAGCATAAAAGTGGCTGCTCTGTCCTTGGCGTAAAATCATGGGTATAGACCCGAGCATAAAATGATCAGCCTAGTCTTGGGCGTAAAGGAATTACCCGTTCTGCTAGGCGTAAAGCAGATCACTTATGAATGAGATGACTCTTTCTTTAAAGCACTTTTTACGCTCCTACAAGACCCCCTTCAAAGTTTTCAAATATCTCCAAAATTTGAAACACTTTGAACAGAAGCGTAAAAGTTGAGATTTGATTAGTCAGCGTAAAATTTGGGATACGCAACAGTCATCCGCGTAAAAGCGGGGATATCCAACAGTCGGCGTATTTTTCAAAAGAAAATTAATGTCGGTCAATACTTAACCGTCACAATAAATTTCTTTCTCAAAACTTTTGAATGTCTCTTCCTCTTCCCGAGTAAGCAGTTTCTAACGAGGAATGTGAAGAGTTGCTTTGGTTTGTATAAATAAGGACAAATTCTTTATTCTTGACATTTATCCTTGTTTTGTCATGGCGCCGAAGAACGAGATTACCAATAAAGAGGCTTCGAGCTCCAGGCTTGATTTCGAGCGAGCGTGCAACCTTTTAGAGTGTTTTGGAGTGACTCCTGCAGTCTTTAGTCGCATTGATGGTGGTCCCCCAACTGCGTACGAAGGGCCAGGAGATGCCGAAGCGTTTCTTAACCTGATGCGCCGCTCCGGGATTCACAATATGCATGAACTAGGTGTCTCCCTTCGTCGGCCCAACGAAGGAGAGAAAAAAATGACATTTTTATGTATTGTGAATCTTTTATCTATAGGGGTCCACTTCCCCCTTTATAAATAAAATTTTGCTGTTGACCTCATCTATTGACGCGTACTTCTTTTGACTGCTTCTGTGGTTGTTAATTCCCAAGAAACAAACCAACACGTGGCATTTGTCTTGTGGTTACGAGAGCTTTTAAATAGGATCTTCTCCCGAAATAGACTTATCCCAACAGTTTTTTTTCAGTCTTTATAAATAGCCGAGAATGTTTCATATACTCTCGTACTCATTCCTCTGAAGATAACTTTCTGCGATGTTGTTCTTCAACAAATGACAATAGCGAAGCTTTCCAACAGCGTTCCTTTGTATGCCCAGTCATTAGACGCAGATTCAACCACCATTAGAGCCAAACCATTCGACTCAAGTGGTAAGTCCGATCGTAAATTTTTTTTTTGAAAACAGCTATTTTACGAGCGTAAAGCCTTGCTGAAGCACTGGCGTAAAAACCTTGCTGAAGCATCGGCGTAAAAAGTCTTGCTGAAGCACTGGCGTAAAAACTTTGCTGAAGCACCGGCGTAAAAAGTCTTGCTGAAGCAAATGGCATAAAAGCCTTTGTGAAGCACCGACGTAAAAAGTCTTGCTGAAGCAATGGCGTAAAAGCCTTGTCATATCACTGGCGTAAAAGCCTTTGTGAAGCGCCGGCGTAAAAGCCTTGCTGAAGCAAATGGCGTAAAAGCCTTGTCATATCACTGGCGTAAAAGCCTTTGTGAAGTAATACGCATCTGATGATACTTCTGTCTAAAATACTTTTTTTTCGTTGTTTTCTGCAGAAGCTTGGCTGAAAAGCTTTTTCAGAACTGGCATTGGTGACTTTGACGCTGTGAAGAGCGTTCTTCTGACATCAACATCAGGGAGCTCATGCGCTTTTGACGCGCAAATCAGACAACTCAGAACTCTTCGTGGGATAGAAGGGTCTTCCTCCGTTGGTAGGAAGAGCCTTTATACACGGAGAGTTGGATGGTGGAGTCAACTCTACCCCAAGAAATCGGGTAGTAGAGTTCCTTTCACGGCAGAACTAGGAATCGTATCCCAATGCTGGATACATTCCTATCTCCTTTCCTATCTCCTTTGAGGTGCCGCCACTAATCCACCAATTGTATTGGCGGCAACACGTCTTCGGGCTGCCATACTCTGGGGTTCTCCTCTTTTCTGAGAGAGAAGACCAGAGTTTGATTCCTGCTGTTCCGGTTGCCACTGGAGCTCAGACAGTCAGGAATTGCCACCAACAACGAATCCGTCAAAGAAGATCAAAGAAGAAATAGATCTCTATTAGGTTATCGTTGTGTGTATAGAATGAAAATCTTAGATATAATAGATTTCTATTGTAAAGAAAAGTCTAAGAAATGTAATAGACTTTTATGGTGATATGAGAGTGGAAATGATAATTCTTCTATGCTCAATGATTTGTATCTATCTGGATGTAATATGGACATGATAGATAATGAAACCTTCTTTTCTGATTTAGAGTACACAATACTATCAGAGGTAATATGGACATGACAGTGTGTGAGAACTCGAAAGAAAATTAGATTAATTTCTATGCGGAGGTCAAAATGGAAAATAATAGATAAGTAGGTAGATTTAGCATTTATTCAGAGGTTATAAAAACATGATAAATAACGAATCCCACTTTTTAATAAATTGATAGAAGATTTAAAATCCCTCTCCCAAGAGACAAGAAGTCAGCTTAACCAAACCTTGGTAGCTGGGGAATAAGAAGACAGATATTGTGAGCATATACGTCAAAACGGTGGACGAATCAACGTATTTCTTGGGAACAAAAAGGACGATTCAAATCCATAATTAAATGGATGAACCTGGTAACATGGACGGACGAGTCTTTTCGGAAATGAAAAGTCATTTTCAATTTCAGAGAGCAGTTCATTAGTAATCCTCCTCTATAAATAGGTGAGAATTCTCTGTAATCATTTCATTCTTATTCCTACTCCTCTATTGGAAATGTCTTCCGAGGATGTACAGCAAAAGAATGAAGTCTTAAGGAACATTGAGGACGTCATTGAGACATGCCCTGCTGAGCCAATAGTGATGGGTCCGACCGAAGTAGACAACAGTTCTTCTACGCCCAAGCCACCCAAGCTACCTTTGCTTTCTTAGTAGAGCCAGGAAAAACTCCTGAAGAAGAAGCATTGAGGATGACCGTCTGTAAAAATTTTATGGGTTCAGAAAACGATGCCTTCTATGCATTGGCTGACTATGTATTCAATAAGGAAGGGAGTGGCCCTCGTCCTTAATCTTTTATCTTGAACAAAAATAATAATAAAAGAAGTTTTATTTTTGTTCTGTCTTCTCTTTTTATACATAGTATTTCTTAAGAAATTTGCCATTGATCGGCAGCATGAGTAGATCTCCATTGGGTTTTGACAACCGATAGGCACCATTGGAGAACACGGACTCAATTACATACGGGCCTTCCCATTTCGCTAGGAATTTCCCTTTGATTTTGTGAGTCATCACCATTGGTCTCTGAACAGCTAATACAAGTTCGCCAACTTTGAATACCCTCTCCTTGACTTTACGATTAAAAGTTCGAGATATACGGGCTTGATATAGCTCAATATGCTGTTGTGCTTGAAGACGCTTCTCGTCCAATCCTTCAAGTTCTTGGAGTCGTAAGCGATCATTATTTTCTGTAGTTAGCTCATTAGCAATAGCAATTCGAAGAGAAGGGATCTGGATTTCCAATGGGAGGACAGCTTCACATCCATAAACCAGTGAAAATGGTGTAAAACCAGTAGGAGTCCGGACCGTTGTTCGATATGCCCATAAATATTCTCGAAGCTTCTCATTCCAATCTCTTTTATTAGAAGAGACAAACTTTTTGAGAAGTTTGATGATCGTTTTGTTGAAGGCTTCAGCTAAACCATTAGCAGCTGGATTATAAGCCGTAGAAGCCAGATTTTGAATTCGATTTTTGTCACAGAACCGATAAAATGCTTGACTGGCAAATTGTGGCCCATTGTCATGAATTATTCGTCGAGGAATCCTGAAGCGATAAATGACATGATGTTTAATGAAGCTGATTATATTAGATGTTTTCACTTCAACAAGGGAAACTGCTTCTGCCCACTTCGAAAAGTAATCGATTATAGCTAGTATAAACTGATGTCCTTTGACAGAAGGAGGGTTAATAGGACCAATGATGTCCATACCCCAAGCTTCGAAGGGCCAGGAGGCTGCTGTAGGATATAGAAATTCAGACGGCTGATGAATAAAATCAGCATGAATCTGACATACTTTACATCTTCTGGCATAGTCTACAGCATCTGCTATCATAGAGGGACAATAATACCCCATTCTTCGAATGCGATCTTGCAATTTTGGACCCCGTTGATGAGCACCACAGACACCATCATGAGCCTCACGCAGTGTTTGTTTGGCTTCACTTTCTGAGAGACAGCGCAGCAAGAGTCCGTCATATGAACGACGATATAGCATATGTAAAGACGAATCATAATAGAATCGAAACGATCGTCTCTTAATTGATGCAGCTTCTTTAGGATCTTCAGGCAAAATCCCATGAACTGTATAATCAATGAATGGAGTTCTCCAATCTTTCTGCTGGGAACTTGCCTCTGTAACATAACTTTGTTCAATATGCAGATTACTCTTCACACAGAACAAGTCTCGGTCCAACAAAGTAATTGTATTCTGTCTTCGGATTGGGACAGCCAAGTCTGCAGCTAAACTGGCAAGAGCATCAGCCTCCACATTCTGAGAACGTGGTACAAATTCAATGAAGAATCCTTTGAATGATAGGACCAACTCGACTACCACCTGATGATAGGGGATGAGATCAGGATTTCTGACTTCATAAGTCCCTCTAACTTGATTAACGATCAATTGAGAATCTCCATAAGCCTCTAAGAATTCAATATCCAATTGTTTTGCTACTTGGAGACCAATCAATAGAGCATTATATTCTGCTACATTGTTAGAGCATGGCTCATTAAGAGAATAGGTACGGTATATGACCATTTTGTTAGGAGAAACCAAGACAATTCCTACCCCAGAGACAATATTGCCTTTAGGTCCCACTCGTGATGCTCCATCAAAATATAATTGCCATATATCATTCTTCAAAGTCATGTTACAATCCACTACTTCGTCTGGAATATCTTCATATAACTTCGAAGTTTCAGGTATAGGATGAGCAGCTAAGAAATCAGCTAACGCTTGGCCCTTCACTGATTTTTGAGACACATAAACCATGTCATAAGGAGTGAGCAACATCGCCCAGGTAGCTAACCTAGAATTAAGAATGCTCGGTTTTTTCATCAATACCCGAATGGGATTTATTCTGGAGATGACATGAATAGTCTGTCCAGTGACATAATGCCTTGTCTTTTGGACGGCAAAAACCAAAGCTAGACATTCCTTTTCCACAGGAGTATATCTGTGTTCAGCTCCGACCATCATTCTGCTCAGATAATATATTGCTTGTTCATGACCCATATCACTTTTTTGTGCCAGAAGAGCGCCAAGTGAATGATCCAAGGCTCGAATATATAGCAAAAATGGTCTTCCTATCACCGGAGGCACCAAAACATGCGGGTTTGTAAGATATTGCTTAATGTAATTGAAGGCTTTTTGACACGCTTCATCCCAGACGAAAGATACCCCTTTCTTTAATAGACGGGAGAAAGGTTGACATCTCCCAGAAAGATTAGATATAAATCTTCTGATATAAGCAATACGGCCCTGAAAGCCACAGAGTTCTTTCAGATTACGAGGAGGACGCATTTCAAGAATTGCTTTAACCTTATCAGGATCAACATGGATAACTTGAGAGGTAATGACAAATCCTAAAAACTTGCCACTAGAAACCGCTAAGAAAGACTTAGTAGGGTTCATTTTCAATTGATGTTGGCGCATCAATTCAAATACTGTCTTCAAGTCCTGAATGTGATCATTCTTTGACCGACTTTTAACAGCAATGTCATCTACGTAGCATTCAACTATTTTTCGTAGATGTTCTTGAAAGATATTGCTCATAGCCCGTTGATATGTGGCACCGGCATTTTTAAGACCAAACAGCATAACCGTATAGCAGTAAACCCCAAGGGGTGTTCGAAAAGATGTATGCTTCTCATCTTCTGGATGCATCTTGATCTGATTGTATCCTGAGAATCCGTCCATGAAAGACATACATTCAAAACCGTATGTATTGTCTATCATGACATTAGTAATGGGAAGTGGAAATTTGTCCTTTGACTATGATGTTCAAAGGTTGCTCCTCTGGCGGATCTTCATTAATAGACTGATCCTCAGATGATGATTGATCTTCAGCCATGTCTGATATCTCTTTCACATGCTCTTGTTTATAAAGCCTTGAATCAGAGAAGTAGGCTTCGACACCCTTGAACGGATTAATATCAGTGAACTCAGTTTTCACAACTCCTTGGGAGTCCACATACTTGAAACATTGGTGAAGAGTTGAAGGCACAATATTGTGCTCATGAATCTACGGTCTTCCAAGAAGAATATTGTAGGATACGTCCGAATTAATAACATAGAAAGTTACCATAGTTCGAAGATCACCAATCTGAATCTGCAGACGAATCTTTCCCAGTGGTTTGCTCTTGCCAGAGTTAAAACCGACTATCGTAGTACTAGTGTAAGTCAGCTCACTAGTAGGAATCCTCAGGGGTCTTAGCATACTCTGAAGAATTATACTAATTGAAGACCCAGGATCAATGTAAATCCTGTCAATTTCAGTGGATCCGATATATCCAGTGTAGCACAGAGGCCTATCATGCTTGTTGTGTTTCAATAGCATATCCTCTTGTGTAAAGGTGATATTGGGAATTGCTTCCATCACACTATGACATTGCGGACATGACACTGGTATATTATCGGGAGTCTTGAGTTGAGCCAAGCATGAATCTGCTTGAAGTAAAGCTTCGCTCAAAGTCTCTCTGCTTTCTCTGGAAAGGCGAAGCAGTTCAAATATAGATAGTCTAGCCGGAGTATTGGCCAACTGAGCTAGAATGTCAAATTTGTAAGGCTTCATCACCACCCCCTGACTGGAAGCAGACTTCAATGGGATATCAAAGCGTACTGCCTTCTGTTTCCCCTTTTCAACCACAGACAGTTTAGCAGAAACAGAAGAGGGTTGAGTTGGTAGTGTCTCTACTACGTCTTCAGCTTCTTTGGAGGATCCCTCATAGTCTTTGTGGTACTCTTTTCCAGATCTTGTACCAGCAAAAGTTTCTTCTTCAAACTCAGGAGAAGAAAGTACCATATTACAGGATTTAGTCTTTCTTCCCTTAGCCTTCTTCTTGTGAGGGTTGTTACGAGGAACTTCAGAACCCAATCCAGCAGTGGAATTCTGATTTTGAATTTGTAAAGGAAGACGTATTCCTTTATCATAATTCAAACCTTCTGCCTTTTGAAAGTCGTAACCCATCTTTCTCATGAGAAGGACAGATTGCTGACTATACAAGTGGACAGGCAGTGAACTTTGGACAGGTGTTTCAGCACAGGAAGAGGAAGAAACCTCTGCAACTACAGGAAGCATAGACGTCTCTGTAGTTAAGGGAGGAGAAGGATTCGGGATATGAGGAAAAATTCCTGTTGGAGCTTTTTCATAAGCAGCAAAAACTTGTTGTGCTCGGTATAAAGGAACACTATTCATGGCTAGCCACTGCTGATAAGTAAGCTTGAGCTTGGTAGGAGGAGCTAGACTTGGAGGACAGATGTTTAGTCCTTTCAGTCTATCTTCTAGAGGAAGGCCATCCCATAGATGATCCAAGTCATCAGGATTCGGAATAACATGAGAAATCATGTTGCAGGTTTTGACTTTCTTACCTTTCTTGGATTTTAAAGTTTTACCTTCATTTTCCAACTCAGGTACTAAGTCAGGATGTACCCACATGATTTCACCATTCTTTAATGTGAGCGGCAGCAATCCTGTATTTTCTTCCCTGGCAGGCGGGATATTCACGATCTTCATCGTCGCCTTCAAAATTGGGATAATTCCATCTGGGACTTGTTGTGGAGGAAAATCCCCGAACTGAAGAGAAACCATATTGGTCGTAACCGTATGGTCATAATTGGTTAAAGCGATAGTGCCACCATTTATCAGCTCTTGGATCTTCTTTTTCAAGATATAGCAAGCACTGGTAGGATGATTAATGTATCTATGATAGATACAATATTTGGGATTGTCAGTCAGATTCACCTCATTAGGCCTTTTTGGCTCTGGAATCTGAAGTTTACCACTTTTCACCAGACATTGAAATATTCTTGGGATATCACTTTCGTCAAAAGAGTATTCTTCCTTTGGCCTGGAAGATTCCTGATTATTTGGCGTCGTTTTGTTCTTGGAAAGATTGACCATAAGAGTATCTTTTCCTTTCATATTACGATTGCCAGGATTATTACCAGGATTACTTTTCTTTCCTTTATCTTCTGAAGCGAAAATCATCCCATGTTCACGAGCCAACCTACCATTGGTCTCGGCAGAAACTGCTGCTATGATAAACGAAGCCCAATCTGTGAATTGGGAACCTGTGAAGACAGCAATGGATGGTCGCAGATTCATCTTGCATGTATCAATCAACGCTGAATCTGGCATACCAGGAGGCATCTTTAGAGTAGCTTGTCGGAAACGTTTAATGAACGTCCGAGTATCTTCTTTCTCCTTTTGTTTAATTTCTATCAAGGAGGACATGTTCATGTCCATACCTCCTTCATAGAAGCGGAAGAGAAATATTGCCTTGAATTTGTCAAAAGACGAAATATAGTTATCGGGTAAGCTACGATACCAGTCGTAAGCTGAACCTGTCAGGCACCCGATGAACACTCGAGTGAGAAGAGTACCATTTTTCTGCAAGTGTACAGTCATAATATCAAAGTAATTGATATATTGACTGGGAGATGCTTTTCCATCGAATAAAACCATGGATTGTGGCTTGAACTTCGGTGGAAAGGGTACATCATTCCAATGAGGAGGATAAGGTTGCTTAATCCCTAACCTCTGGAGCTGATCTTTGTGCCTCAAAACTTCAAACTGTGCTTTGAGTTCACGCACTGCTTGAATGGCTTCACTAGTTTGAGGAAGCACATTTGATTGAATAGTCGTTGGATGTACCGTAACCCCCACTGGAGGTGGTACATCATCTGGAATGATGGGATCTGGAGATGCAGAATTTTGATTAACAGCAGGCTCTTGAATATTCAAAGGTATATCAGCCCCTTGACTATCTTGAGTTTGTGCTGCTACTGGTACCGGAGTTATTACTATAGGTTGAGCAGTTTGCTGATTCAAAATTATCTGATGCATGCTTTGCACCATGTTAAGCATGTCTTTCAATGATTGCTCCACGGCAGTGAGATGTTGTTCCGTATTAGCAGAAGACGTCTCTGGTTCATCTCCAACGGCGTAGGATTCAACCTCTCTTGAAGATATAGAGGGATTAGTATAGAAGTATGAATCCACACTATCGGTATCAGACTCAAAATATTGAGTACCCCCAGCTTCTGAATCAGAAGTCTGCAATTGTCTTTGTCTTCTTGATCGAGTATTCTGATATACTCCTTCAAAGGAATCAAGAAGCCTGTTGAACTGTTGTTGGCCTGGGGTTTGGGACATATTCCGTCTTGGATGTCGTCCTCTGTTAGTATGAGATGCCATGTTGACTGACACATATGACAGCTCATGTTCTTGGTCTTCAGCTTGATGTTGAGGCGAGTTAAAACTTAAACAATCAAAAACTGACCGTTTTGAAGCCGAACAACAACAGTTGATCACAACCTGGTGATATTCACAATGATGTTTTTCTTAGGAGAATATTATCGGAGATTGTCTGTTCTTACGTTTTTGCATTAGCAATTCACGTAAATCAGAAGGAACAGATGGAGTATTCTTCTTTATTACATTTGGGGTAGAAAAACGTTTAGTCCCTTGTGTATAAAGAAGATTACTGGCTGCATTTGTAGAACCAAACTGTACATTTTTACGCGTTTGGAGTTGTGTGCGTAAATCTTGAGATTTAGCACGAAGGACTCCATTTTCTTGGCGTGTAATTTGTAAGTTTGGTACTTTGCGTAAAGCAGTATAAGAAGGTTGTTGGTGTAGGACAGAAGTTTTACCAACGACATTTTTACGCTGCACACGTTTAGGTACATTCACATTAGATGTGCAAACATCGTTATAAATTTTATCTACACTGTCAAAGACAGGAGACTTACCTTTACGCATGGAGCATAAAAATTGATTATCTACCACGTCACAGACGGAAGATTTTGCTTTACGCGAGGAGCGTAATTTATTTGGGCCTACCACGTCACCGACGGGAGACTGATTCTTACACTCAAAAGCATAAACTTTAGAGTCTGCCCCATTACGAATGGGAGATTCATTTTTATGTACTGAGCGTAAAATTTGGTTCTTACCCACTGAGCGTAAAACTTAATTCTTACGCAGTGGGCGTGAAACCTGATTATCTTCACCGTTACAAACGGGAGATAAATCGTCACACTTTGAGTGCAACTCTGAAGTAAGGACTGCCTCGTTACGAACGGGAGCCCCTACGACAGGAGTGGGAAGAATTCCCTTGTCATCAGAAGCAATAGAGAGATCAGAAACCACTTTGGATTTGAGAATCCAAACTTTTCGTGCTTTGCGAGACTTTTGAACATTGGAGTGGCGAGAACCACCCCCAGTTTGGAGCATTTCTTCATAGGCAGTCTGGTCGAAGTGCACAACCAGAGTCTTCTTGGTCGAACCGACCGAAACATCATCATATTGAGCAATCGCCTCCTCGTTAGAGGAGAAGGTCATCCCGAGCAGAGTCGCCATTTTGTTTCACTTAACAAAATACCAGGAAAATTGGCTTTTGAAAATAAAACGAGAAAAAGTACAAGAAGTACAAATTTGATTCTGGGAAAGTATTGCTATGGAAGTCTGATCTGTAAATAATCACTTTGTTCCTTGGACCATATGATGATGATGAAGATCACTGCTTGAAGTAGAACAACTTGGAAGAACTAAGTCACCAGAAAGGTATCGACGCACTTGGGCACTGATGGCGAGACCGAATGCTTTCCTGCTTTGCTTCACTCTGTTCTGAAAGAAAAGTTGAAGAAGAATGCTCTGGAGAATCAAAGTCTCGAAGTTCTGATCTCTGTATTCTCTCATGTCTCTTTGTGTCTGTCTTATGAGAAAAATAAGTCTATTTATAGACTTGGGCTCTGGTGCGTAAAAACTAAGCAAAAGTTCCGCCTTTACGCTAACAACCGCCACCCACGATCAAAGTCATCCTCTGTATACGTTGACACATGTCCCATCAATTCAGTAAGAATAGGATGCACGTACACACGTTCTTGGAGAAGAGTGGCATGAAAGCCACGTAAGCAAACCACGTTCCAAACTGGTGGAAGAGAATAGGGCGTAAAAATAGCCCAATGTACTCTGAGCGTAAAGCAGTAGATTGGGCGTAAAGTAGCCCCGACATAGACTTCCCACGTAAAGTGGTTGTTAAGTAACCTTGAGCGTAAAAGATAGCTCAAATAGACTTTACGCACACGTCAACTGTTGAGCGTAAAAGCTCGTATAGTCCTCGTATGTAAAAGAAGCCGTAGTGTGAGCGTAAAGTAGCTCAATCCACACACTAAACGACAACATTGGTCTCTGTGTAAAAGATAAATCCCTTTGTGATATATGCCATCATTAATATCTCCATGTCAGAGTTTACATTAAATGCGAGATTTGACAGCTTTGTCCAGCGTAAAAGTGGCTGCTCTGTCTTTGGCGTAAAATCATGGGTGTAGACCCAAGCGTAAAATGATCAGCCTAGTCTTGGGCGTAAAGGAATTACCCGTTCTGCTAGGCGTAAAGCAGATCACTTATGAATGAGATGACTCTTTCTTTAAAGCACTTTTTATGCTCCTACAATAGCGAGAGCGATTGCCATTGGAGACTAGGCCAATGTTTAAACCGTGGTTCAGATCAACATCAGTTTCGAGATTGCCTAAAGCGTCGACCTGTAGCACCAGAAGGGCAAGTTTTTGCTATGATTATGGAGGATACGACGACACCACAAGAAGCAGCTAACGGTAATTACTAGTAGCTTATAGCAGTGGATAGAAGACAATGGCTTGCGAGTAGTTGAGATATGTTTTGATAGCAGTATGTTAGACTATTCATTCTAGTAGATCGTGTCTTTATTAAATTTCGAGGACAAAATTATTCTTAAGGTGGGTAGGATGTAAACCCCCCGCCCTGAATTTTTCGAAAGCAATTTTTATTTTTATTATTATTTATTTCTGCCATCAAGAGTATATATATATATATATATATATATATATATATATATATATATATATATATATATATATATATATATATATATATATATATATATATATATTTATATACATAAACACATATATATGTATAATGTGAGTTAGTCCATAGAGGAGGACCATCTATATCAAAACCCATTTGGGGAGGGGTTAAGTGTTAAAACCCCTTCTTTTTAAATTCTGGATAGAGTCGAATGCCAAGCCCCTGCCCCGTACCAATTGAATCCAAATTCAAATTTAGATTTCCTTCGATCTTCCTAAAGTTAGCATCAATCCACAACTGGTGTATATATAAGGGAGATATCAGAGCCGATTCCCTTCTGCAAAACCCTAAATTCCTGTGCTCATAAATTCGCGGAGTCTCATGAGTTGAGTAGGTGATCGCCAGGAAGACTCCTCGGTTCACCAAAGCTGGTAACCCTACACCTCGGTAGTCAATTATATGAATTCTCGATTATTAAGGTTCTTGATCCTGCTAAGAGATAGATAGGTATTTGTGTTAATTCACGAGAAGAAAACACAGTTAGTAATTGAATCATAAGATATGATCGATTGTAATAAGTAATGATAGACAATTATACACAGATCATTCCATAGGAAAGCTAATGCAGAAATCGAAAAGGAAAGGGAATACATGATACATGTGGTTAAGGTGTGTAACATATTAGATTTGAGGCCGGGCTGCATGCCAAGTTGCCTACATGCTTGTCTAGGTATCAGAGCGTGTGCCATGACAAAACAATAGGCTTAAACCAAAAGTACCTTTGCATCTGTTTTACAACCAATGAATTATAAGATGTGGGATACCTGTAGAGTACCCCAGTTTCAACTCTAGGTACATGTCTTATCTACACTAGTATAGGCATTACCTACAGCCTTATAGGAAAGAAACTAAATCTACATAAGGGAAATCATTATGGGATATGCTAAGTGTCAGTTTTAGATGAAGGTAGGAAGTGGTGTCGGGTTCAAGGGGTATCAAGGAACAAGTTTAGGATGGGTATAAAAGCTGTGTGCAAGTTGCTAGTGAAGTCTTTGTAAATTTTTTGAACCTCTTCTCTGATTTCTATACGGAAGATGGATGGTAGTTGGATTTGCACCCACGTCCTTCCTGACCAGAACCATAATCTGGCACCTTAAACCAACACAGCAGTATGTATTGCTACCACTGTTGTTGTTCCTTGTTCTCCATCTCTACTCCTTTTCTGAAGGTCGTAGTGACACTACTAAGTATATATGTTGCTTACTGCAAATGCAATGTGGGGAATTAATGGTGAAATTGGTTCAGTAAGAAAGGGGTTTAACTGTAAGCAGATATGGGTCTACCTTTGAAGAGACCTGTCCTCCACTTTAACCCTTTACCTTCACCCTTCAAGCCAGTATTCGAGAAACATTAATTCCTGAATCTGCCTTGTCACAATCAAGTATGAATTATCTAGGATTTCCCTTCTATCAAGACGGGTAGAGCCTCTGGTGTCCTATAATGCACATGTCCAGTTTGGGGGTGTCAGATAAGGAGTTGGACTGATCGGGTATTACACAGTAGTAAACTTCAGTTACATAGCATATTAAGATATGATAATGTATCAGTTATTCGCTGATACATTGGGTTTGCATTGCAGATGACAATAACTACCTGTAGACGACAAGTAACCCCTTATACATATTAGCAATACGATAGGAAGGGGGCCTACATACATCTATGTATGAAGTTGCCATCGGATGACATGGAACTGATTTGGTCAGATGCATACTTCGTATCAGTATTGCCCTGATAGGCTAGTTACTACTACTTATATAAATATCAAGTAATGTATAGTATCTGGGATGAACTAAATTATGGGGATAGGAAATAGACTACATTAGAATAAATGTTGAGGGTAAATAAGCAAAGGAGTATCAGTCATGAATAAAGTTTAGGGCCAAGAGCATGGGTGAAACGAATGTACAGTATGTGTGAAATACTTTCATGTATCACGTTAACATAGGATATTCTCATGTGTCACTTAATGTACCAGAGTATCAAAAGCATTATTGTACCAGTAACTGATCGAACTATTAACTGTGAAGAACTAGGGAATACTGAAATATGATGGAAAAACCTGTAACAGAAAGTGAAGTCTCTAAAACATTATTGTAGCTAAAACAAAAAACAGAAATCATATCATGGAGGAATATTTGATGTTCATAAACTGGTACCAGAAATGACAACTAACCTATAGGTAGCAATGAGGAGTAAGTAGGAGTAACCTACTGCAGGAAGTAACCAATGAGTAACAATGGTATAGACTAAAGGTGGAAGGGTATCCTAGAGGAACAGTAGTACCATGGTGTATATGTCATATAGATAAGCAGAGTATGTGGCCTGTAACTAGTACAATTAGATGTTTAGTATCAAGTAAGAAATATGTATATCCTAGCATACTAAACCTATTATTAAAACCAATTTAGCCTAGAAATAGCCCTAGAGACTAGTAGGTAGATTATCATGGATTACAATCATTTTTTTTGATACTATAAAATCATAACAGGTTACTTGGACCTCGATACGGATTCTGACCCGTATCTACAGCTCAGGACCACAGACAAGTATACCTTGCCGAACTCATAAAGTATTTACATGTTTTCTTCGATATATTGCTTCTCATATTGTACCTGCTTTATCATCTACTACTTTACTCATTTCCTCGTTACACGTGCACATAGAATTGTTCTTATTTTCCATTATTGCTTGTCGTATTGGATCTTCGTGTTCCTGTACAGTTCTTGAGATTGTCATTGTCCAGTACTATGTTGCTATGCTTTGATTGACTTGACCAGATCTTGTAGGAGAAGAGATTGATACTAGGATTGATTGTTCTCGATTGGGAGTATCTTGCATTGTACTACAATCGAGACATACTATAGATTGGGAGTATCTTGCATTGTACTACAATCTATAGGAGTTATTCGATTAATTGTTCGCCAAGTCTAGTATTACATTTCTACATGACATGTCGTTCTTAGATGTTCTTCTTGTACTATTCTTATCTTCCATACATGTTACTGTCATATTAGTAGGCATGTTTTTATGTATCTTGCTAGTCATCTTAGGACCTGATGATCTCTTCAGGTTTAGCCGAGTTTGAGCCAGGCGCAGACAGGTAGGTTTGAGCCGGCGTCAGACCACGGTACCACTGCAGCTGAGAGTGTCATTGATGATTAGCATATTGGACTCAGTTATTCTATTAATGTTTTTATTTTATTTCCATCTATCGGCAGTAGATTTGTATCCACTGGACGTGACTTGGATTCTTGATAACTTGAAACTTTATTTATATTACTCTCTAGTATTTCAGTTCTTCAGTATTATTGTTATTTTCTTGGAGTTGGTTGTATCTTTACATTCTGTGGATGAGATATAGATTTGCCTTGATTGATCTAGACTGCCTTGTTTCTGTGACTTGTGAGTCTATAGACAGCGTTCTATCGCCGACACTGCGGCGTAGGCTGGACTTGGACACAGACTCGTATCTGAAAAGTGAGTGCGGGTCGTGACAAGTAGTAGGAAGCTTAATGTATGCAATGCTATGTACGAGACCAGACATCTTCTTTACCGTTGGCATGGTCAGCATATATCAATCTAACCCAGTACAAGAGCACTGGATTGTCGTAAAGCATATTTTGAAGTACCTGAAAAGGACTAAAGAGTATATGCTAGTTTACCAGGCAGATAGTTTAGTTCCCTTAGGGTATACAGACTTAGATTTTCAGTCAGATAGGAATTCCAGGAAATCTACCTCAGGTTATGTATTTACTTTGGGAGGTGGAGCCATTGTGTGGAGGAGTATCAAGCAAAAATGTATTGTTGATTCTACCATGGAAGTCGAGTATGTGGCAGCCTATGAGGTAGCCAAAGAAGCGATTTGGATCAGAAACTTCCTGCTGGACTTGGATGTGATACCTAGTTTGCCTAAGACTATTACACTTTATTGTGATAATAGTGGTGCAGTTGCAAACTCGAAGGAACCACGAGCCCATAAGACATGTAAACGCATTGAGCGCAAGTACCACCTAATACGAGATTTTGTAAAGAAAGAAAAAGTTGTTGTAATCAAGATAGCATCAGCCGACAACCTAGCTGATCCCTTTACAAAGAGCTTACCAGCTAAGGCTTTTGATAGTCATGTTGAGGGAATGGGAGTCAAATGTGTAACAACATGGCTTTAAGTATAAGTGGAAGATTTGTAACAGTATATTGAAAAGCAATACTTTGAGTATAAGTGGGAGATTGTTAGGGTTATATACTAAAAGCATCACTTTTGTATTAACTTTATTTCCATAAATTTTGAATGAGAATCATATGGGCAAATGTTTGCATATTGTATTTGTTGCAAGTGTTAATGCAAGTGTCTGATATTCAATTGTAGATAATATGGTGTGTGGTATCACACAGAAGATCATATTATCAGTTTTCTATGGAATATATAAATAGTTCACAAGCTAGATGGACTTGGGCAATCCATTGGAAAGGTTGTAGTATAATATGGTATTAGTCTATCTTGACTATAGGTTTACACTAGTACACTTTGTGTGTATTGAACATGACCACTTGAGGTTGTTCTCTTTATACTGACTACATAAGAGAACAAACACCTCTGTTATTATGGATGATTGTGCTCTTAATCCGGATATAATAACAGACATGGATATGCAGTATGCATTTCTTTGACTCATAAAAGAGTGAGATTCATTATGGGTCAACAACCTCTATGAATTGGGTAATAACATTGTATATATGATGGATTGTTGATTATAAAAGGAATCCATGTCCCGATACATCGGGTTGATGATGTCCCCTTAAGGAGCTCATAAGGATTGTCGTGTAAACACTGCAGGTGGATTATATCCGACATGACAAATAATTTTAAGTGGTACTACTTAAGGATAAAAGATGTCGATCAATATAGTTGTCAATAACTTAATTTGATGAGTGTGCATGCGCTGCTGGACCAACATCTGATGTTGCTGAGTAGCCATCATTCCTCTCATGATCTCCAGAAGGGCTGGTGTGTCCACTTGGGTAGGTGGAACTGTTGGTGGTGGTGGAACATCCGGATACTGCGATCCAGCTGCTGCTTCCACTATCACTTCTTCCTGGGCAGCCTCCTGAGGCGAGACTGGCCTTTGTTGCTGACCAACAGGGTCAGGTTGTCCATGTTGCTCCTGCTGTTGTCCAGCTCTGACCGATGCGGACGAAGTGCCCCTAAAAAAAGGGACAAGAGAACAATCAAACAACCGGACATGAAGGATCAATGAAGTCAAAGGATACCGGAATGTCAAGCAAGGGTTGAGAATAAGGAATCATGAGATCAAGGGGGAACACGTGTGATTGAGACATCCTATAAATCAAAACACCCCACAAGTCTGAAATTAGACCAGCATGGGCCACCACTAAAACCTTGTCACGCCCCAGAACCAGAATACTGGAGAGCGGGGGAATGACTCAGCCAGCTACGTATTACGGGTAGATGAATACCGTATAATACGATCAATGCTGTCTAACCAGACGAGGGGGTGCATACTACATAAAAGTCTTTCTATGGTCACTTCACATCTATTGTCTCAATCATTCGAAACAAGAAACAGAAATAGAGAACATGTAAGATAAAGCAGTAAGGCGTCCCAAACGCTCTGTCAAAATGTTCTTGATATCTGGCTTTACAAAATATAGCCAGATTGATGTAGCAAAAGTATACACAATTGTTATCAGCTGCAGCCTGACTTAGTTACAATTATGCAAAAGTAAGTACAAGACAATCCGACTAACATGTCGGTGCCAAACGGCAAGGTATAAAGTATTTAACAAAACGAGCGAGGAAGTAAGAAAACCCACTCGAGTCCTCCTGCGATCATCCTTCTAGTGTTGACCATCTTGGAGGTAGAAGTAAGCTGGGTCCTCGGGGACTGGCTCTAAATCTGGCCATGCAAAACCAGAGAGGTTAGACCTCTAATAGCAAGTACCACAAGGGAGGACGATATGAAGGACTAAACCAGTAAGTAAGAGAATATAATAATAGATCTCTGCTTGCTACTAGGACTCACATCACATCAAGACACTTCGAACCAACCTTCCAACCAAACAAGGACAAAAGTTGGCCTGTCATGTCCTGACATTCTGATCATCCCAGTTAGGTAACAGAGTACAGTGCACAAACAAATCATCTTAAACGACCAATCAACTCCTACGGCTTGCTATTATGAGTTCCAAGTTATTCTGGAATAATGCAATTAGGGATTGCTCAGTTCTTCCTATGCGCAAGCAAGGCTAGTCTATCCAGTCAATCAATTGGCCCATGCATGAATTAGACGAGTCCTAGCAGGACGCTCGTCAATATACAATATACAATAATAATAAAAGCAGATACTGTTCCCTGCCCGTGTGACAGATTTACAGTATCTGTGGGAACCAGCCAGCCCGTCGGGTACTACTCGTTCCAAGGGGGCTGCCATGTAAGAATTCGAAAATCCATTCTCTCCATGCAATCATTATTTTATTTAACTTAATAGTCCCTACGTTGAGTGAAATCCCATGCCGTGGATCATGGTCATTCAAATGAGTACTTTCGTACGTGGTACGATATGCACAACTCTACAACGATACCAGTGCGGTTAGGTTACAGGTCTTACATAGCGTAATGCAACAATCAAATCTAACCACGGTAATCATGCCCGACCATAAAGTACACATGCTGGTTTTTGGAAGATAAAAATAACTAAATAAATAAATAAATAATTTGAAGCCTGCATGTGCCTGTATGCCAATATTCGAGATTAGCCAGTCGATTACAATAGTTCATTATATGAACGTGTCTCATTCGTTCAATTCAATAAGACGACTAGCCAGCCTCTTTAGTTCCAACCAGGAACGCATGATCAATTTTAGTCAAGCTAACAATTATCATCAATGGTATCAAGGCATGAAAGTCAACTAGTATTCAGTGGGGTCGAGTCTACAACCTTCAGGGTTTAATTCCAGTCAATCCGGGTATCTATAACTCAATTCATGACACATGGTACATCCCACGTAACAATCTATAATTAATAGAAATATTAACATATCATGATTTATCAAAAAAGGCGTAAGGATATAAAATGGACGTAAAATATCTAATAAAATATCAATATTTAGGGCTATAGAATAGCCATACGGCTAAGTCTAATGCGGCCAGGATGGATCTTATGCGGCTAGGAAAGGAGTCGGGTTCATGCGGCTCAGGGGGTAGAGGCACATGCGGCTGAAGAGGCAGGAACCTATGCGGCTGGCGAGTGGGACTAGCTCCCATGCGGCAAGCAGAAGGGGTGTTCCATGCGGCTAGGATGAATTGGGCTCATGCGGCCGAAAAAGGCAAGACACATGCGGTCAGCGGGAAGGATATTCATGCGGCTGGCGGGAATGAGTCCATGCGGCTCAACCAAGTCGAACCCCATGCGGCCGGGTCAAGAAGATTGCTTATGCGGCTGGCGGGGGGGAAAAAGTTCATGCGGCTATAAGGTTCAGGACCTCATGCGGCCAGCGAGTGAGCCTAGTTCATGCGGCTGGATTTGGAGAGGAATCCATGCGGTCAAGAAAGACGGAGGCGCATATGCGGTTAAGTGGAGAAAGTCCATGCGGCTAGGAGAACTCCCTATGCGGCTGGGCTAAAATGAGTCTCATGCGGCCGGGTAGAAACTTTCCATGCGGCTGAGAAGGAAACAACCCATGCGGCTGGGAATCACTTGCCGCATAAATTATTCATGCGGTCAAGTCAAGTACTGTTCTTCTTCTCCAAGTTTCAGAGAAGAAGAACACCATCAACCCATGCTTCCAAGTTCCATAAAACCTTCATCCAGAGTCCAAATTCGAACTTCCTTAGGTCAAAATTGAGTAGAACGAAATTCTCTACAACATGGAACCATCAAAACTTGAAGATATCAAAGTTTACTAGATTAAAACCTAAGAAACCCAAAAATGTAACAAACTTAGATCTACAACAAATTAGCCATGGAAATTGAAAATGCTAAGTACTAAAGAGGCTTAGAATCAAATAAGGAGGATGATGGAACAATAATAATGGGGATCCATCAAGAAGCAAGTTGGTACTTGCCTACGGTTTGGTAGGTGGAGAGAGAGTAATGAAGAAGAAGAAGAGGAGTAATGGTGAAGAAGTAAAGTAAATGAGGAGAGAGAAGGGAGAGGGTGACTTAAATAGAAAGGTGGTGGTAGGTGGGAATTGGGCCGGGTCCAATGGGTCCAATAAGGCTAACCCGAAAGTAAGACTAAAGCAGGAAATAAAATACAGGAAATAAAGTACGGAAACAAAATTGCAGAAATATAATTGCAGGAAATAAATTAACATGAAAATTAAAGAGCAGCTAATAGAATTGCAGAAAAATAAACTGCAGAGAATAAAATACAGATAATTAATTAACATGAAGTTATTAGGAATTTAAATACAGGATACTACATGATAAATGCTAAATAAATACATTCAGGCAATATACGTATTAAAATACGCATTCTGGGAACGGAGAGTGACATCTCTACCCACCTTGAAAAAATTCCATCCTCGGAATTTCAAATTCAAGCAAGATAGAAACATCGGGGCTAAACCAACCTAAGTACAAGCAATTCAATCAAGCAATCATTTTACAATGCCCATAGCAAGTAACATATATGTAAATCCATCAATCTACGATATCAAGCAATTCTACCCATAAGGTGATAAGCATGAGGGATCAAGACAATCAAGGTATACAGAAAAAGATATACCTTGTGAGTCAAACAGGTATGGATATCGTGATCGGATATCATCCTCACGTTCCCACGCTGACTCTCCCAAGGAGTGATGACCCCAAGCAACACGGACAAGACTAATTGTTCGGTTCTTGAGTATCTTCTCTCTTCGGTCCAAAATGGACACAGGCTGCTCCTCGTACGACAGGTTGGTACCAACAACCAGCTCAGAATGATCAAGGATATGGCTTTGGTCCGATACATACCTTCGCAACTGAGATACATGAAATACGTCATGCACCTCTCGTAACGAAGGTGGGAGGGATAAACGATAAGCAACATCGCCTATCCTCTCAAGAATAACAAATGGGCCCACGTACCGCGGACTCAACTTTCCGCGAACGCCAAACCTAATGACCCCACGGGTAGGTGAGATCCTCAAAAACACGTGGTCCCCAACAGAGAACTCTAACGGCCAACGATGCTGGTCCGCCCAATGACGATGTCGATCCTGTGCAACTCGAAGTCGCTCTCTAATTCCTTTGACTAATTCAACTGTCTGAACAATCATTTCTGGGCCTAACATCTTCCTCTCCCCGATATCATCCTATGCTAGCGGCGATCTACACTTCTTACCATATAGTGCTTCGAATGGCGCCATCTGGATACTGGCTTGATAACTATTGTTGTATGAGAACTCGACCAAGTGAAGGTGACTCTCCCAAGACCCTCCAAAATCTAGAGTACAAGCTCGCAACATGTCTTCTAAAGTCTGAATCGTTCTTTCTGATTGTCCATCCGTCTGCGGATGGTAAGCCGTGCTAAACCTTAACTTGGTACCCAGACTATGATATAAGCTCTTCCAGAAATGCGATGTAAAGCGGGTATCTCGATCCGACACAATACTGACAGGGACTCCATGCTGCCTGACTATCTGTTGCATATATAACTCTGCCAACTTTTCTATAGATTGTCCTACTCTGAAAGGAAGAAAATGGGCTACCTTTGTAAGCCGATCTACTATCACCCAAATAGCGTCCTTACCACTTGGTGATCTCGGTAAACCGGTCACAAAGTCTATTGTAATATGCTCCCATTTCCATTCCGGAATAGAAAGCGGTTGCAATAGTCCTGCTGGCCTCTGCTGTTCTGCCTTCACTTGCTGACATACCAAGCAACGGGAAACAAATCTAGCTATCTCCCTCTTCATCCCGTTCCACCAGAAATGCTGCTTGATATCTTGGTACATCTTGGACCCTCCAGGGTGAATAGAATACTGAGAACTGTGAGCTTCTGCCATAACCTCCTGTCTGATATCTCCACTAGGCACACATAGACGTGATCCAAACCTAAGTGTACCATCTTCATGAATTCTCATCTCCTTCCTGAGTCCTGACTCACATTCTGCCCTAAGCTTCTGAATCCTTGGGTCCTGTGCCTGAGCTGCCTTGATCCTGTCTACTAAGTCGGATTGAACTTGCAGACTCGCCAGAACTCCTACATCACTAGAAAGTACAACCTCGATGCCCATTTTCTGAAGGTCTTCTAAGATATGCCTCTGTGTTGTCAACATAAATGCGCCGCCTCTTCTGCTGAGAGCGTCTGCTACCACATTAGCCTTGCCTGGATGATACTGAAGCTCCACGTCATAATCCTTGATCAACTCCAACCATCTTCTCTGCCTCATGTTCAGTTCCTTCTGGGTAAAGATGTACTTCAGGCTTTTGTGGTCTGTGTACATGTCTACTCGGTCACCATATAAATAATGTCTCCATAGCTTCAAAGCAAATACTACTGCCGCCAACTCCAAATCATGAGTTGGGTAATTCTTCTCGTGGTCTCGAAGCTGCCTAGATGCATATGCTATCACCTTCCCATGTTGCATAAGGACACATCCAAGTCCTTTACCTGACGCATCACAATATACAGTAAAACCTCCGGGTCCCACTGGCAATGTAAGAATAGGCGCTGATATCAACTTCTGCTTCAGATCCTCAAATGATGCCTGGCATTCTACAGACCAAACGAATGGTACATCCTTCCGTGTCAAGCGGGTCATGGGTGCTGAAAGTCTTGCAAAATCTGACACAAACCTTCTGTAATATCCTACCAATCCCAAGAAACTCCGTACATCAGCTACGGTCTTGGGTACTGGCCAACTCTTTACTGCTTCTACCTTCTTGGGATCCACTGCTACTCCAGCTCCTGATACAATATGACCCAAAAATGAAATGCGATCCGTCCAGAATTCACACTTGCTGAGCTTGGCATACAACTGGTTCTCTCTCAGAACCTGCAACACTTTTCTGAGGTATTCTTCATGCTCCTCTTCACTAGCAGAGTATACGAGAATGTCGTCGAGAAACACCACGACAAACTGATCTAAGTATGGCATAAAGATGCGGTTCATCAAATCCATAAATAACGCTGGAGCATTGGTCAAACCAAACGGCATTACTAAGAACTCATAATGCCCATACTTCGACCTAAATGCTGTCTTAGGAATATCCTCCTTCCGAACCCTCACCTGATGATACCCTGAACGAAGATCTATCTTGGAGAAAACTCTAGCCTTGCTCAACTGATCAAATAAGTCGTTGATCCTGGGTAATGGGTACTTGTTCTTTACTGTTGCCGCGTTAAGCTTCCTGTAGTCGATACACAATCTGGATGACCCATCCTTCTTCCCTACAAGTACCACTGGTGCTGCCCATGGTGACACGCAAGCTTGGATAAACTTCTTCTCCTTCAATTCCTCTATGTGCTGATACACCTTGGCCTGCTCTGAATCCGCCATTCTGTAAACCCGATCTGATATTGGTTTAGTTCCTGGTGCCAATTCTATACTGAACTCAATATCTCTAACCGGTGGAAGACCGGGAAGTTCTTCAGGAAATACGTCTAGAAATTCTTCAACTACCTTCGGAACCTGGACTTCTTCCATTGCCGTTACTACTCCCTGCTCTTGCTGAGTTGTCTCTGATCTGACCAAGGTGAACCTCTCCATGCCTGGAATATCAAAAGATACACTTCCACTACGATAATCTATTGTCGCATGACTGTCTTTCAGCCAGTCCATGCCTAAGATAACGTCAAAATTTCTCACAGGAAATTCTATCATCCGGGCGGGTAAGGAATGCCCGCACACCACAACACTACATGCTAAACTAACTCTACTAACTCCCACGAGCCCATTACCAGTGAGTATATTCAACCTCCCTGACAATGCCTCGAACACCACTCCTAGTCGTGTCGCAAATTGTGCAGATATAAATGAATAGGATGCTCCCGAATCAAACAATGCTACTGCGGGATATGAGGCGACGAGAATGTTACCTGCCACAACATCTCCCGATGCCAATGCCTCTTCCAAGGACAGTGTGAATGCATGCCCTCGACCTCCTTGCTGATTCCCATGTTGTGGCCTAGCCTGGTGCTGCTGCTGGCCCCTGCCTTGATGATGCTGGGGTGGTCTACGCTGGTGTTGCTGCATTGGCGGCCCCTGCTGCCAAAACATCTGAGCCTATGGTACTAACGGACGCTGCACCAATGGTCTCACTGCCACTGCTGGTCTTCGATACTGTCCTGCCCCTGGTGCTGGCAGAGCAGGAAACTGCTGCCCTGGTCCTCCTGCCCTCGAATTCATGGGACATGTGGTAACCCGATGATCTGGATTTCCACATATCAGACACAGTCCATTCAATGTCCGACACACATCTCTAGTGTGTCCCATCTTCCCACAATAAGTGCAGCCCGCCGGGGGTTGCTGGTTCTTCCTCTGTTGCTGTTGTTGTTGCCTGGGTGGTGGTGCTGGTCCTCGTATCGCCACATCGTGGATACGAATGCCAGTGGATGGTGCTGTTGTTCGGGGCACCGCTCCCCCTCCTCCTTCAATCTGACTGTGAGATCTCTTCTGACCTCCAGTCCTTGCCGCAAGCCTCTGAATGGTGATTTCATGCCTGCGGGTCGCCGTCAATATCTCATCAAAAGTCTGGTAATTGTGCCCTTCTATCAATTGCAAGAGTTCAAGGTGAAACCCTTGCTGAAACCTCATGGCCCTCTGGCGCTCTGTTGCTACCATCTCTGGGGCAAACCTACTCAATCTGCAGAACTCCGCTGCGTAAGCATCTACAGTCTTGCCAGCCTGCCTGAGGCTGATAAACTTCTGTTGTAGCTCAAACTGCGCCACAACTCCATAGTACTTGGTCTTGAATCTTGCTGTGAAATCGTCCCAAGCCACAGGACGCCTGATGCCCACTTCCTCTGCTTCCCACCAATCACGTGCGAGATCCTGAAGTAACAACTTTACTAGATCCACACGTTCTTCTGCCGGTACCTTAGCTGCTGTCAGAATAGCCTCAATATCCTTAAGCCATGCATCTGCTGAGATGGCATCCTCCGTGCCCTCGAAACGGCGGGGGTTGTACTTGCAAAACCTGGACGATGCTCCTGAATCAGTCCTCACTCCTCTTTCCAATGCCGTCTGCAATCCTTGGTTAAACAACACATTCTGCTCTTGTAGCTGAGTGTGCATGCGCTGCTGGACCAACATCTGATGTTGCTGAGTAGCCATCATTCCTCTCATGATCTCCAGAAGGGCTGGTGTGTCCACTTGGGTAGGTGGAACTGTTGGTGGTGGTGGAACATCCGAATACTGCGATCCAGCTACTGCTTCCACTATCACTTCTTCCTGGGCAGCCTCCTGAGGCGAGACTGGCCCTTGTTGCTGACCAACAGGGTCAGGTTGTCCATGTTGCTCCTGCTGTTGTCCAGCTCTGACCGATGCAGACGAAGTGCCCCTAAGAAAAGGGACAAGAGAACAATCAAACAACCGGACATGAAGGATCAATGAAGTCAAAGGATACCGGAATGTCAAGCAAGGGTTGAGAATAAGGAATCATGAGATCAAGGGGGAACACGTGTGATTGAGACATCCTATAAATCAAAACACCCCACAAGTCTGAAATTAGACCTGCATGGGCCACCACTAAAACCTTGTCACGCCCCAGAACCAGAATACTGGAGAGCGGGGGAATGACTCAGCCAGCTACGTATTACGGGTAGATGAATACCGTATAATACGATCAATGCTGTCTAACCAGACGAGGGGGTGCATACTACATAAAAGTCTTTCTATGGTCACTTCACATCTATTGTCTCAATCATTCGAAACAAGAAACAGAAATAGAGAACATGTAAGATAAAGCAGTAAGGCGTCCCAAACGCTCTGTCAAAATGTTCTTGATATCTGGCTTTACAAAATATAGCCAGATTGATGTAGCAAAAGTATACACAATTGTTATCAGCTGCAGCCTGACTTAGTTACAATTATGCAAAAGTAAGTACAAGACAATCCGACTAACATGTCGGTGCCAAACGGCAAGGTATAAAGTATTTAACAAAACGAGCGGGGAAGTAAGAAAACCCACTCGAGTCCTCCTGCGATCATCCTTCTAGTGTTGACCATCTTGGAGGTAGAAGTAAGCTGGGTCCTCGGGGACTGGCTCTAAATCTGGCCATGCAAAACCAGAGAGGTTAGACCTCTAATAGCAAGTACCACAAGGGAGGACGATATGAAGGACTAAACCAGTAAGTAAGAGAATATAATAATAGATCTTTGCTTGCTACTAGGACTCACATCACATCAAGACACTTCGAACCAACCTTCCAACCAAACAAGGACAGAAGTTGGCCCGTCATGTCCTGACATTCTGATCATTCCAGTTAGGTAACAGAGTACAGTGCACAAACAAATCATCTTAAACGGCCAATCAACTCCTACGGCTTGCTATTATGAGTTCCAAGTTATTCTGGAATAATGCAATTAGGGATTCCTCAGTTCTTACTATGCGCAAGCAAGGCTAGTCTATCCAGTCAATCAATTGGCCCATGCATGAATTAGACGAGTCCTAGCAGGACGCTCGTCAATATACAATATACAATAATAATAAAAGCAGATACTGTTCCCTGTCCGTGTGACAGATTTACAGTATCTGTGGGAACCAGCCGGCCCGTCGGGTACTACTCGTTCCAAGGGGGCTGCCATATAAGAATTCGGGAATCCATTCTCTCCATGCAATCATTATTTTATTTAACTTAATAGTCCCTACATTGAGTGAAATCCCATGCCGTGGATCATGGTCATTCAAATGAGTACTTTCGTACGGGGTACGATATGCACAACTCTACAACGATACCAGTGCGGTTAGGTTGCAGGTCTTACATAGCGTAATGCAACAATCAAATCTAACCACGGTAATCATGCCCGACCATAAAGTACACATGCTGGTTTTTGGAAGATAAAAATAACTAAATAAATAAATAAATAATTTGAAGCCTGCATGTGCCTGTATGCCAATATTCGAGATTAGCCAGTCGATTACAATAGTTTATTATATGAACGTGTCTTATTCGTTCAATTCAATAAGACGACTAGCCAGCCTCTTTAGTTCCAACTAGGAACGCATGATCAATTTTAGTCAAGCTAACAATTATCATCAATGGTATCAAGGCATGAAAGTCAACTAGTATTCAGTGGGGTCGAGTCTACAACCTTCAGGGTTTAATTCCAGTCAATCCGGGTATCTATAACTCAATTCATGACACATGGTACATCCCACGTAACAATCTATAATTAATAGAAATATTAACATATCATGATTTATCAAAAAAGACGTAAGGATATAAAATGGACGTAAAATATCTAATAAAATATCAATATTCAGGGCTATAGAATAGCCATACGGCTAAGTCTAATGCGGCCAGGATGGATCTTATGCGGCTAGGAAAGGAGTCGGGTTCATGCGGCTCAGGGGGTAGAGGCACATGCGGCTGAAGAGGCAGGAACCTATGCGGCTGGCGAGTGGGACTAGCTCCCATGCGGCAAGCAGAAGGGGTGTTCCATGCGGCTAGGATGAATTGGGCTCATGCGGCCAAAAAAGGCAAGACACATGCGGTCAGCGGGAAGGATATTCATGCGGCTGGCGGGAATGAGTCCATGCGGCTCAACCAAGTCGAACCCCATGCGGCCGGGTCAAGGAGATTGCTTATGCGGCTGGCGGGGGGGAAAGTTCATGCGGCTATAAGGTTCAGGACCTCATGCGGCCAGCGAGTGAGCCTGGTTCATGCGGCTGGATTTGGAGAGGAATCCATGCGGTCAAGAAAGACGGAGGCGCATATGCGGTTAAGTGGGAAAAGTCCATGCGGCTAGGAGAACTCCCTATGCGGCTGGGCTAAAATGAGTCTCATGCGGCCGGGTAGAAACTTTCCATGCGGCTGAGAAGGAAACAACCCATGCGGCTGGGAATCACTTGCCGCATGAATTATTCATGCGGTCAAGTCAAGTACTGTTCTTCTTCTCCAAGTTTCAGAGAAGAAGAACACCATCAACCCATGCTTCCAAGTTCCATAAAACCTTCATCCAGAGTCCAAATTCGAACTTCCTTAGGTCAAAATTGAGTAGAACGAAATTCTCTACAACATGGAACCATCAAAACTTGAAGATATCAAAGTTTACTAGATCAAAACCTAAGAAACCCGAAAATGTAACAAACTTAGATCTACAACAAATTAGCCATGGAAATTGAAAATGCTAAGTACTAAAGAGGCTTAGAATCAAATAAGGAGGATGATGGAACAATAATAATGGGGATCCATCAAGAAGCAAGTTGGTACTTGCCTACGGTTTGGTAGGTGGAGAGAGAGTAATGAAGAAGAAGAAGAGGAGTAATGGTGAAGAAGTAAAGTAAATGAGGAGAGAGAAGGGAGAGGGTGACTTAAATAGAAAGGTGGTGGTAGGTGGGAATTGGGCCGGGTCCAATGGGTCCAATAAGGCTAACCCGAAAGTAAGACTAAAGCAGGAAATAAAATACAGGAAATAAAGTACGGAAACAAAATTGCAGAAATATAATTGCAGGAAATAAATTAACATGAAAATTAAAGAGCAGCTAATAGAATTGCAGAAAAATAAACTGCAGAGAATAAAATGCAGATAATTAATTAACATGAAGTTATTAGGAATTTAAATACAGGATACTACATGATAAATGCTAAATAAATACATTCAGGCAATATACGTATTAAAATACGCATTCTGGGAACGGGGAGTGACA